>OZ026614.1:17884256-18484256 GCA_964020975.1 Hermodice carunculata
ATTTCATGCCACGCAACTGAGAAAGGTTCCAAATTTCTGTTGGATGCGAAATGTTACATGCCTCCACAAACAGGTACTTTGATTTTCCCAGTTGCATTGACAGTCTGTGTCTCAGAAGTTTAGGAAAGTCTTATGGGATCAAGCAGGATATGATAGCTGTCATTTGTGATTGGATATTCACTGCCACCACCTCCTCTTGCCCAGCGTTGTTCATTTTTGATAGCCAGAAAACAAGGGGGACGCATGTTGCCTTTTGCTGTTTGCAGTCTGGCGTGTCTTGAGCCTCACGACCTAGGCACGGACACATAAAAGACGATCCTTGCAATTTCTAAGACGACCACAGGCAGTAATTAATTGTCGGAAAATGTCCAATTGCCTTTACTTTCCAAGAGTGAGAGCGACCATTTTCCACTTCAGATGTTTTGTAAATGACAAATTAGACATCTCGTCTGTCTTGCTTGTAAAATCTCTTCTTGCCGGTAAATACTACGGAAGGAAAGACAGCCCTTCAGAGAATGCATTTGCCCCACACAAAGTGGATGCTCAGTTGACTAAAAGGCACGTCTGTAGGCGTAAGTGTTGGGAGTAGATTTCACGCGTGATATTTTTGGAAGTCTTTTGCACCTCTCATTTGAATGTGCACATTGGATGGACTTACGCTTCACTTGTCTCCACCAAGTCTTGTGAGTGAAAAAACCTTCAAGTCAGCAATTCCTAACAATATGGCTTTGTTTCTCTAACTGAAGGTCTTCAGGAGCAAAAACGACAGGAACTATTATCTTCTTACCTTTGCAGGAAGAAATAGAACGGCATTAGCAGTAAAGTGAGGTGTCTGCGTGCTTTCAGTTATAAAGAGGCGCTTTTTCAGCTTGAAAACAGGAAAACTATTATTCACTTCATATTGCACACATGCACCTCCTGCCACACAGGATACATCCATAGTCGTCAAAACTACAACGGGCAAGCAGCATGCGAATGTGAAATGTCAAATTTATATCATAATGTCATATGCACGAATGTATTGTTAAACATGTTCAAAGTACGATGTTCTCCGGTTAAAATAGAAAAAACGTTGACAATTGTAAACAGCAACTGCATGGTTTACGAATGTAAGGTGCTTTGTTTAGTGTATCAGGCGGAAGTGTGCTTCACCAGACACTAGATCAAATGCATCAGTCGACATGCAAGACTTCGGTGTATCTCCCATGCGGAATCAAAATGTGTATCGGAAAAGATGGTAAAATTTCTTTTTATCAAATCTTTAAAACTTAAGTATTTCTTGCGACATATGCTAAGACCAAAGCGTCAATGGATTTTCCTTAAATATGACAGAGGTGATATACTGTGCTAGAGATATGTCTACCTGAGTCATTATGTGGCTAGTTTGTCCGACTTCGGTGCACTTTATTAGATTTGCTATCAAAATCAAATGTGCTTTAGATCTGTTTAAAAAAGTCTGTTGCCCCATCAGACAAGAAAACGGGGCTTGAGGTTCTTTTCGCCAGCATATTGCTGTCGTGTACGATAATCCTCACCAGGATGTGCCTTGCTAGATCCACCGAACTCAAATTTGCGCTGCTGAATATGCCAGACTACAATGCGTCTTGCTGCATATGTCCATACTAAGGTGTGATTTGCTGAGCATGTCAGATTAAAATCTGTCTTACCAGATATACGATGCGCCATGTGATTCCATTGACCGATTAGAGAACAGGAACAAAAGATCTCCATTATCACGTGTTAAGGTCGGTTTCAGCAAACATGTCAGGCCAGGGCTTAACTTGCACTATGCTTCGTATCGCGGGTAACGTTGCACATAGCAATACATGTCAGATTGAGGTATTTTTGTACTTTGCCAGTATTGTTCATCATATGGATTCCCTCTACATATGCCACACAAGGATGTACTTTGGTAATAGAACAGTACTATGGAACTAGCCAGTTCTAATTTGCATGTTAAATTGAAATGTTCATCCACAATGCGTTTCTTTTAAACATGATATATTATTGTCTTCCAGAAAGAATGCATTTCTCACCAGTTAATATATCAGATATACATTTATGTACCGCTTGGCGAGGTATAAACTCGGATACCTCACGGGATATGCCAAACAAAAATGTCTCACCAGACAGCACAAGTACATCTTGGCAGTCATGTTGCCTGTGAAGTGTTCACAGTTGCGGTAGACAACAACCCGGTACCCCTAACCCGATCCTGAACCTCTGGTGCCACCAATGGTGAAAGTAAGGAACTTGGAACATGGAACTGACAGCATTACACCCTTTCTTTAGCACGCAGACATCTCCGTGTGCATCTATTTCATAAATACATGTTACACTCTTTAAGTCATACAAATAGTCCATGTTGTTAAGATATGCCCACGTTAAAAGAGGGCAGAGTCGAGTCTGAAAGCTGGGATATATAACCTTGATGCTGTGGTTATCATACCTAAGCACTCTGGATAGTTTTTGAGTAAAAACGTTGACAGCTGGTGTGCTTATTACGTGTCTGTGAGCTTCCACAACAGATCATACTATTACTTTGTGGTCGTTTAATTTCTTAATAGCAAGATGCTTACAAGGCGTAATCTAGCAAAGGATAAAATCAAATCGACAGGATCAGTGATCATTACAGCGTTCACTCATCGCAAAAACGTTTTGGTCTTTGAGGGAGGCAATTCTGCAGTGTAGGAAGACAAGTACACAAGCTGTGTTTTCTGCCATTTTCAAACGCACCTTCAAACGTCCGATAGGTTTATCAATAAATCCTTCTAATACATTGTCAAGTGAACGTTAAAAGCGTATAGGTACTGTTCAGTTATTAACCGTCGAAGATTGTTTACAAGCAAGTGCACAAGTATATTACATATATATCGATTTTAGTGGTTGCTGCAGCTATGTACACCTAAGAACCACAAGATGGCTATCCCACGACCTGTTCTAAACTTGAAGCCTTGACATCAAGGTGCGCACAAATGGAATTATTATGTAGGGAAAACTTTCTCATGCAGGCATAGTTTGCACCTTCGTGGGTGTATAATGGACTCGATCGACTGTAATTTGTTGTCAGGCTTCTAACACGTATCTGTGACAAGGTATCCAATTGTTTCGATGGCCTCACTGTGTGTTAACCCTACTTCAGACGTAGGAGCACAGTTATATTTTCTATTTCTAGTTTTTCCTGTCATGCTTGTTTTTATTCTTAAGTTGTTTTAATATAAAGCAGTGGAACTCATACTACAAAACTATTGTCTGGTCTCAAGTGGTTCAACCAACGCTGACTGGCAACTTCATTGATAGATTTTGGTATTAGCAATGTATTGCTTATATAAACAGTAGAAAACTTTGCCGAGAATCTATTATATTCTGGCTTGCAACCCACAGACCTGACATGAATATAAACATTTACGTTTTACACACGCATACACACACACACTCACACACACACACACACACATGTATACATATATATATATATATATATATATATATATATATATATATATATATATATATATATAATATATATATATATATATATATATATATATATATATATATATATATATATATATATATATATATATATATATATATATATATATATATCACACGACTCGGGGGCCAAACGTTCCCAGTCTGCATTACAATGTCTGACAGCCACTGAGTGACCTGCACTTAGCTGACCGCTCCAAAAGAGACCATATAACTACTACACACTGATGCCTAATTTATCCTTCCGCATATGAAAATGCTCTTTCCTCCTTTTCATAATGGAGGTATCATTCTGCAGATAGAACCAACCGATCCCAATTAATTCCAAAAATTATGCACAATAGTCTATATTGTTCGGGAGAAGAAGCATACGTAAGCGTAACTCCTTATAGATAACTGGTAAGAGTTTCATGCTTGGCCACCAGACGACTTGACCTTTAGTTTTCGTAATCACAATGTGTCTGAAATTTCACATAATACCAGCATAAATATTAAAAATTGTACAATCAGAAAAAACTGTGGAAGCACAGTTTTTGACTTAACATGTTTTCAGTACACCAGTAGTAGTAGTAGTAGTAGTAGTAGTAGTAGTAGTAGTAGTAGTAGTAGTAGTAGTAGTAGTAGTAGTAGCAGTAGTAGTAGCATTATATCACTGTGTGTAGCGGTTAAAGTTTCCTACTCTTTTAATTCATGAGACTGTTTATGCTTGCTCACTGACACACATGGCCAGGCGGCTGCTTGTATGTGGGATCCGGTCATTTTATACATGTACATGACACTGCTTGTATCTGATCAACACCAGAAGTGACACAGGCAACTTTGAAAATGGCATCGAGCAATGCTAAAGTAGTTTCGTACCTTAAAACATCAAGTAATAAAAGCTTTTACTGTGTGAAAGAATATTTTGTTTCTTTTGGTACATCATTATCAGCACAGATATTCATGACAAACATGGAAATCAACAATTAAAAGCATTGTACGTTTTAACAGTGAGTTCATAAATATACATAAATGCGTTTGAACGATCGCTGTTCATTTTGTGGAGGGGTTTTGTTTATAACAACACAACGAGATCAATACAAACAAACAAAATAGCCACTTATTGAAAACGTACAGAACCGTTTTATATATGTAATAAAAACCCTTGGGGTTTGATTTAACCCGGTCACATTTGTGAACTGTTTTACAGGGGAGCTATGGAAAGGAATAGTCCAAATATGTTATCAAGACAAGAGCCTGTTCACATGAAGGTATTATCTCCTCTGGTCTCATGTGAACACAATACTACTCAAATAGATACGGAAAACGTATGTTGAACTATCGAACGATGCGTGTATGAGGTGCAGGCCGAAACTGCCAGAACAACAAACTCTATTTGGTTCATAATTTACCTGAAAAGACTGGTGGCGCTTTCATAATATAGTGTAGAAATGGAGTTCACTGAATCCAGTTGGCGTGATCTAAATGCGCCAGCTACAGGTTCGATCGCTGGAGCTTTTTGTTTTCAGTACACATTGGGTGCAACTGACCTTGTTACACAAAGTGCAAATCATGTGCGTGTTGATTTGCACATTTACAACACATTTACCTTCAATTGTAATATATTGGAGTCAGTGGACTAGATAATGGCAACTTTAATAATAGCCGCCTGTCGTTGTTTCTCACGTGCACCAATGTATAGTCGGTACCCACTCAAATGCAGCTCGGTTTTTCTCGATTAATGGCACACTTTTTTCACGGATGGAATGATCCATTCTACACGACTTTTGGATACCAATCTACCACACGCATATCTATTGCTATGAAACAGCAATGCAAATGATTATTGTTTGCACTTATGACACAATTTGAGATGGCTTATAGAGTTTTCTATTTTGTAATTCGATTCATCAAGAAGTGTTCTAGATTTGCAGTAAAAGTTGCAGTACAAAAATCAATAGCCTTTCAAAATTACACAATTATGCAAAAGAAATAAAGATGCAGCCATTGGACATGGCCAGCCCATAAAACTTAATGAAATTTAAAAAGGGATACGTGGAATACATAAGATACATTGTGATCCAGTGCTTTGCGGTATAAAGCCATGATGGCTTCCTTCGCCGTCATTTCCGTCTTTACCCTAAGGCTTTCTATGGCGGTGCGCAATTAGAAGAAGATATCATATGTGGCCACCATATGGAAAGACACGTCGGTGTCACGTCAGCCGCCACTCGTGTGATTTGTACCTGTACAAAATGAAATATATCAACTTTAAATGGCAACTGTAGAGGAACGCAGGGAAACATAATACACGCATGGTACAAGCCAAAGTGTTGATTCGTATTTTAGTTACTCATGTTCTAAGGGTAGTCGACGCTACCCGACACCCAGCCGTCACCGCCCTTCAATATGCATTGACGTCTTTTTTATACATCCCACGCAAATGCAGACGAATGAAGTCACCAACAGTCTTTCTTTGCGCTTCACATGCCTAAGAGCATAGATTTTAATATAAGCAGGAGACAGAAAATACAAAAATGACGCCACGAAACAATTATGATAGAGTATACCGTGCTGACGTAGAGAAAAAATTGCTTTAATCTTAAAAAGGGGTCGAAATGACACCTTCAGAGGGGGAATGCAGAAACATCGAAGATGAATTATCAAGTATGAATATTTAACAGGATATCGACTTTAAAGTTATCCATTTAAAGAGCGTATATATTAGCCAGGTGAAATCGATTAATTGTAAATGTGGTTTTAAGATCAATGAACTGTACCAAAGTATATGAAAAACAGTAGTACACCATGAAGATTTATTGCATGGCACTGTGCTAATGCTGTTGATAGCAATTTGTTTTACCGCATTAATGGCATAATCCTTTTTTTACATATTGCCTCATGAAGTTATGAAAATAGTGAAATGCAATGCAATTACAGAAGCTTGTATAATTTTTTAACTATATGTTGTTTCTAAACTACAGTTGTTTGAAGTTTGATGGTACACTAAAGCAGAGTAGTTCAAAAAGACTCTGGTGACAAAACTGCACCAAATTTTCAAAACCGCACACATGCGTTTTCGGTTCATTGCGTAAAATTACGTTTGCTGTAGATTTGAGGTCCCTATCTTGAAAAATAAATAAGCAGAATCAATATTTGTGCTGTATTATGGTATTCTTTCGTGTAATTGACGTGATCTCAATGCCACATGCCACAGTGCACGAGTCCAAAACCCTTCCGTCATATCATTGCCGCTGAACTCTTCATCATTGACTGATTTTAATGTTATATGACGCAGAAGCCTCGAAATACAAACATGGTGGCAACTTCAATATTATATATGAAATATTAAAGAGTCCATATGTGTGTAGGATAGCGATATCAACACCACAAGTCTCACATCCATAGAAGGTAAATGTCATGTAGCTTTCATGTCGTAGACGCTTTGGAGTAGTTTGTGATGAAATATCGAAGTTGTCACAAGTAGAACAACAATTTCAATATAACCATAAAACAGGTGAGAGGAAAACAGTAACGTATTTTGTGAGATCAGATACGTTTGGAATGGACACTTTCATAAATTGGGTAAGGGAATTGGCAGAACGGAATTTGCAGCCACCACCTTTGATCTATCTGGCACGAGTACCACGCAACAACTATTGTTCAGTCCCGAACAAATCATATAAACTTACTTTCTTTCTAAGTATTCGTTGACCGTTTGAAGCATATCAGTAATATTGCAGCTGGAAGACCTTTTTATTGGGTGGGCATTCCTACCTGTCGGCCATTGGGACAGTTTTACTCAGCGTGTATATGTCCTGCAAACCAGTCGCGTGTTATAAATGGACAACTTATTCCCTTGTAGAAAAGTACTCTTTCGCTTCAATAAAAATTAGACATTGCAAATATCATACTAAAATTCTTTGTCAACAAATATCTGGAACTTAAGTTACTTTAATCAAATATTACTGTTTACAATACAAATATAATGCCCCCGTTTTAATGATCAGACCTGTTTGATATACACAAATTATTCAACGGATAAATCCGATAAAATGCAAATTTAAGGCATATATAACGTTTGGTCCAAAACAAGGATGGATTATTGTAAAGCTCTCAGCTTAAGTTATTTGGAAATCGTTTTATGCTGATTTAACGGTTGAATGAGAGATTTGCCCGCTCTTGACACAGCTG
Organism: Hermodice carunculata; assembly: GCA_964020975.1. Lineage (NCBI taxonomy): Eukaryota > Metazoa > Annelida > Polychaeta > Eunicida > Amphinomidae > Hermodice > Hermodice carunculata. Next base: position 17,891,925 of record OZ026614.1, read on the forward strand.
AGACTGGCAAGCCCTTTGAGTCTGTGTGGGCCGTGGATGAGAAGAGCCAAAGATGAAATACGATAGCAATGGAATAATTCGCCACCACACCGGTAACTGCACCAAGGGCGACAAGTTAGGTGAAACTATGAAAGAAAATTAATTTCCTGGTAAAGTTCACGTCAGTATTAAAGCTTAGGTGGAGACCTTGGGTCCAAATGCGTGCCTTGTCTAGGCTGGCCACACCGCATGTGTCGACTCTCATGATATCGTGCCTGCAATCGCTGGCGCCTCTATCCGTTGAATATTGCCGTTGCTTGAGCCACTTGCATTTATGAATATTTTAAGTCTTGTTTTTGAAGAACTATATATGATGTGACAATAGTTCATATACCAGGAAGAAATAAATCCCTGGCTCTGTCTGTGTTGCCCTGCTGGATGAAATGCACCAAAATAGTATTTATGTGTTTTGATATGCAAAGAAATATTTCAATCGGACATATTGTGGAACGCGGGAGAATATAATAACTATGAATGGAACATGCTTGATTGTTTCCTGCCGATGACCCGTGAATGTATCTATTCGGATGTGGAGCCTTGAAATTTTCTTTCTTCCTTTCTTTCTTTCTTTCTTTCTTTCTTTCTTTCTTTCTTTTTTTTTGGCATCGAACGAGATAATAGAGATTGATAAAAGGTATAGGTTTAGGCATAGACAGTGACTGGATTGGATATGGAATACACGTCCAGAGAGATTGGATTTTTTTCAGAACAACATGGACGATGTGACACTGTTGCTCCTATTCCTATAATGTTATATTATAGCATCTACTTGTATACTATGTCATATGCCGAGTTGCCGATGCATTCATCTTCGTCTCATAAAGGACCAAAAGACGGCATATTCTTTTAAAGAATTTATCTCTTTTCAATTTTGTCATTTGATTCAAGATAAAAATAATTATCGTTTGAATATCGTTGCCGCCTCAGCAGCCCAAGCGTTCTGTTTCTTGGTGGGACAACCCTTGTGCTGTGTCTTTGTACTCCCAGACTTTATGGAGAGGCAAGCTAATAAAACGGCAATGGGACTCGTCTTCTGGAGTAATGCACTAATGAGAAATTTGATCATTATCACCTTGACCGTAGGTAATCATTGTACCGAGGTTGCTGCTGATATAGTTTCCATGCCAACCAAGGAACACTAATCAGCATCTAAGTAACTTTTGCGAAGCTCCATCTTATCCATATAGCTTCTGGGCAGAGAATATACAGTGCGGCACAAATGTAACTTTGTTCAGCAGTGTATGAAGTGAAGAACGCAGAGTACTTAGTGTGTTCAGCAGGCAATGAAGATCCGCGTTATGACAAAAACCAGACCAGGAGGGCACAACCCGCGCCCGATGTGTCCATAAACATTGCTTCTTTGATGGATCAGCCAGGCCAGGTGCAAGGAAATTGTGAACTGTGTGCAGTTTTTTTTTTTTTTTTTATTTATCTATTTACTTATTTTATATTTTTAGCATGGCGGGGAACGCTGTTGACTCGGTCAAACGCGGTACTGAAAGGGTTTATCAAGATTTCCAGATGCTGGCGATATATAATATAGACATTATTTAAATTAATAGCATTCACATTTATAACCCTTCATACATTCATGTCAATATAGGTAAAAGATCAAAATTTATGTTTCAAACCTATGTAGTAGCTCAAAATGCCTCGCCCTTCTTTATCAGAAACAAATTGGGCAAAGTTAATTGACTTGCACCTTTTTTTTTTGCCAAGACAACCCTTTTAAGAAGACCCAGTTGCAGCTTAAAAAAAAACTTTTGGAAACATAACATAAACTGAGTCCAGATTACAGAACGGGATGCAGGGCTGCCACGTTATCAAATCTCAAAAGTGGAAAAATGTCTGTCTCTTGATTTCCTTTAATTTTGAAGATAAACTTCTATTTCCAATTGATAGGAAAACAAACGCGCGTGTTTCAAAGGTTGTTTAGCCGGTACAATTTTTGTCTGGAAAGGTACTTTACCTTCTATTGTGTTGGAGATGAATCCCACTGGGCAAAGTACAGTCAAATACTTCTGATGTTTTGGTAAAAGATCGTTTTCATATATTAGAACACAATCGTGAAAAAATATTCAGCCAGTTACAGAAAAACAAACAAACAAAAAAGGGATTGATTCTGACAATCGGAAAATAACCGATAACTTCATCGTTGCCTGATTAATCCCTGTGGGAAATGAGGTCCCAGGCAAACTGAGGTCACAATGTGCTCAGACCGTGACGAGGAAAGCTGTTGATTAATCGGCAATATCATTTTTGATGAAATAGAAGCAAATGGCATTTATGACACAGGACTACGTCTCTTAACGGTAATGGAGGCAAATTGAATGCTGCTACATCCCTCGTGGTTGACCCGCAAAATCAGGAGGCTATCATAATACATATCCACAGGAGCTTCAAGGCTCCAAGATATTATAGCCTAGCTGGCAATGTATGGATGGGTAAAAACACATGTTCAAGTCTTCTAAGAGGTAGCCGTTCGATGTTTTTCGAGATTACTTATCTCAGCAACCCACAGTTCTTGTAGTATGTGGTTTGAGTAGCGGATGAGTAAACGATGTTCATGAATATGTTACAAAGAAGGAACGGTTTGTTGTGAGCAGGATGAATCATGGTCATGTTAGCAGCTCTTTGCTGTAGTAGTCTTCCAACGTAATTTATGTGCAAAATGTGCAAACATGCCAATCAATGGGAAATATGCACATATATTTTTTTCTATTGAACCTCTTACAAGGTTTGAACAGACATGCTAGTGATACAGATTGTAGCAAAAGTGTATGGAAGTTAGGCACTTTTCTGATAGTCTTCATATTTACCTTTGAAGACCATTCCTGAAAGGCCACTGGTTTTCTTACATTCGCCCAACGTCGATGCATGTTCTTGTTAAGATATGAAATTCTGGCTCAAGTGTCTTTTATTTGAAAAAAGTTGAACATTTATTTGCTTCCTTTTTGTCAATTTATTGCACAACTTGGGCTGAAATTTATAATTATTTGTCAGAGATCTGAGAATAGATCACATGACTTGTCACACCTGAATCTAAAAGAATTCAAACAGCCGTCGTTCTTAAGCAACCAAAAAGTGACGTTTATGAACAAAGAACACATGTAAAATGATGTCTGTGTATTGTTTGGTTCTGTGCACTGGATCAAACACCCGGTAGGGACTACGGCCTTAGCATAACAGGGAGTACATTTCTCAAACAGGGGGTTTAATCAGCAAATGGGGACGGACCCCTTTAACCGTATGTGCCCCACATTTGACAAAGCACGTGTAAATTTAGACCTATAATCATATTTTTATTATCACCCGGCATTAAAATCAAATTGTATATTTGCTTGCCTGTTTCTAGCACAACACAAAACATCCCATAAAATGGGGTCTTCATCATGATAGTATCCGACAAGCGTAAACATAAATGACAGAAATAGATGCCCATAGTATTAAGGAACTGTTTTCTATAAGCCATATCAGCATCTCAGCTGAGCAAGCGCACTGGGTTTGGCTTCTATTGAGGTCACAGGTCACTGTACACAGCTTTCTCTCCCATAACAGTTGCGCATCGGTCAAACCATGGAAAACATGGGTATAGGTCTGGCCTTTGCCTACAAGAGATTTCGATGTTTGTTGCTATCAATGGATTGTGTAGTTTTATTTTTCAAAACAGGTCTAGGAATGTGGTGGAAAAGTGAAGTTCGATTCTGGGTATTTGAATATTAAACAATTTCAATGACTAAATGTCACTTCTTGTGTTTTATGACTTTTGAAATACAAATGTTTGCAGCTAGCTGAGTTGAGATAGCGACTTTGCATATGGAAGATCTATCCGTTATTACACGATATTCTTTCAAAGAACATCCTCCATTGAAAACATACATTAGTAGTACATTTGAAGGCGCCACTCAGATGATGGGACGCATAATTGGATGCAAAACAATGCAGAAATACAGAAATATCTATAGACCCGAAGAAGGGAGACACATAGTGCTACTCTTTGCAGCAAATTAGACTTGGTTCCTGTATCCCATGGTACCAGATGCTAGCCACAATTAAATAAGAATATCCTTTTCGGTTAGTTCAACGGTTATAAAAACTGGCGCAGATTTAGGGATTTTCTTCTTTCAAACTTTTAATCGACTATGTTTGACATCATTTCCCACACTATTTTGCCGCCAACTCTTTTAGTTGCCTGATATTACTAGTTTCATGGATCAAAAATTAACCAAAATTAGCTGAATTCACAATGGCAGAAAAGCGCTTTTACTGTCATTAGAAAACACATCAACCTTTTTTTATGTAATTGGATGATATGGCTTTCATAGGGATTTCATCTGAGCTTATTGTTGCTTCTGAATAAACAATAATTACAAAATTAATGTTCATTTGTACTGTGTCGCATAGATAGACGCAATGTAATGTAGGGCTATGCCTTAATAACCATGCAATTAATTTAATTAGAAAACACCCAACGTTAGGTTGAAGCATTAGCCTTGTCGTACAGGCAATTACTTTACGCCAGTTGCATGATGAGAGTGAAGCATTTAAATGATTAATTTGATTCCATGTAGAGATAGCACACAGCATATTATAGAATCATGTCACAAAACTCAAAATGTTATCAATGATTAAAAAATCGTTAAAATTGTTTCCATTGTTTAAATATACAATTTGCAGGGAAGAAAAGTAGACGAAACTCAACAGGACAATCGCTTGCAAATATGGAAGCTTATAGCACTCTCTCAAAACAATGACGCCCATTTTTTATTTGAACTCTAAAATGCAATTGTCATTCTTGAAAATAGTACTTAGATGTACACTAAATTCACTTAATATTACTTAGGTAAAGTGTGTCATTTTTCACTTATCAAAATTTCACTGTGCCCAATTTTTTTAGTCGCTGGTTTAGGAACTTTACATTTACTTGTCGAAGATTTGTAACTCTAAATGTGGTATTATTATTATTATTATTATTATTATTATTATTATTATTATTATTATTATTATTATTATTATTATTATTATTATTATTATTATTATTATTATTATTATTATTATTATTATTATTACAAGCATCACCACCATCATCAAAATTTGATCCTTCGTAAACCTTTTATTTGATATTGCACAGGATAATATTCTTTATTGATAACATGATGCCTGTCAAAAGGTGACCTCGGCACAATTTGTATACCTATTACTGAGAGCACACCAACTAGAGCCAGGGCTTTTATGGCATTGAAAATATGTAGAACAATTCCTCGTTAAGTCAAAACAAGCCCTAATCTGAACATCTGAATATGAAACTTGTATTTTTTTTACGGTAAAGATTATGCAGATCAGTCCAGCAGCACAAAAGCTATGGTAATCTCACAAATATTGTGGTCTAGAGGCAGCTACCTTTGCAGTAATATATCCCAGAATGCAGCAGTTGTGACATAGCAACCTGTCAAGCTTGGCCTTCCAATTTTGACAATTAAACCTCTCTGAACTGTATACAAAAATAAACATATCACAATTTAACAATTAACGGCCAAGACGACCTACAATCAGTGAAATAATTCTACACATATTAAAGTATTGTAGTCAATAGAAATATTGATAATTTGCCTGTGACAACACCATGTCATCGCTGTTGTATGATGAGATTCATATTTGTCCAAAATAGCCGACTGCAGTACTAAGGTTAATCGTAGGAGCATGGTATTCCATTTGCTCATAACTTATGTTCTACTGCTCTTATTTGTCCTTTGTTTGCATCATGATATTTCCATTTTCAATGGGCTTCATAATAAATTTTCTTGCTAAGTTTATTTCGGCTTTAATTTATGGGAGTTCGACCAGCCTCATGTACTTGTTAATGAAAGCGTACCAATAAACGTTACGAGCTTGCTTGGCCTTGAGACATGACGTCGAGCGAGACAGTTCCTGTTAGCTTCTGAAACCTCACAGAGATAAATATTGACTGCTAGAAATTTACGTTAAAAGTTCCATGGCAGTGATACTATTCAGCGTAGAACTTTGTTGGGTAGTACAGAGGAATTGAGGCGGGGGTTTCATGCCGTTGCGTTGTGAAAATCTATGCAACAATGTAGGCCTGTGTGAATGCACACTACGGTGCTTACAGAGCAGACTGTGGCAAGAAACACAGAATTAAACGAGCGAAAAGATCGTACTTAGTTGTCTTACCTATGGGGGAAAGGAATAGGATAGACGGAGAGCGCCCATGCCATAATAGGCGTGCATTCCTATATGTTTACCTGCTACGACACAACATGCCATGCAGGGTTATGTACGACCATTATACTAACGGAGACGAAACTCTAAATAATATATTTGAACTTATTCGAGGCTATGTCCATTAGTCTCTACAAACCCGACGTGCGTACAAGCATGCATTTAAGGACACATCTGAGTTGCATATATGACGTCACATAAATTATAAATGAGCACGTCGGTACAGTGCTTTGTGCAGTATTTGCCAAGTAGCTCCACATGCGCGGAAAGCTGAAAATGGGGTCACTTTGACTTCGGGCAAGTACACCTGACTGTCAAAACGGCATCACATAAGGCGTACAGCGCCACTGGAATTTTTCGATTTCTATTTTCCCATGAATATAAATGAAATGATATTTTTCTCTGCGGCGTGACAGCTGGTTATATATCTCGTATAGTGGGATACAAGAAGAAAGTATTTCAACATGAGGTGCATATGGGTATGGTTTTTGCCCCACCTAAGATAAAATTTGCGCACAACTATTTACATTCAATCATCAGAGGATGTCCACATATAATGTACAGCCATGACACAACATAATTTCCATATGCTTCGATGTCCAGCGTGCTTGAAAAAAGCTTAGGGTCACCACCTTATGACATTAACCAGATGGGTATGAGTAAAGCATATTTTCCTACCGGTAAACTGTTCTTAGTAATGTTTATTTGGTATTTTCCGTATTCCTGCTTTGTTTTCTTATCAAGATTAATCACAATTTTTCGGCTAGTTTAAACAAGAGATTTTATTTTGTCCTATGGAAGAAAAATATTCAGATGACGATTTTACAACAAAAATCCATACGTTTATTTAAGATATTAATTAAAGGCATACCAATGCACATAGGTGATTTAAATATCGTAATAATCAGCAAATAACAAGAAAATAATGTTTAAACTGATATCATTAATGGTATCAGGCAACCATTTAGTCGATACACTTGTCCACGTTGACGATTTGAAAACAGTAATTTTCAGTTTGTATCACATTTACATAACATTTGGTCCAGACATGAAGTCACTTTGGATATTAATTTTTTCTTTTGCCTTGTCCAAATTTGTACATATATATATACTGGTTGCAAAATTGTGATCACGCCATACTAGGTTAATTTAGCTGAACACTACATTATAATCGGTTTGTGTATAACAATTGGTAGAACAGCATTGGACATATTGATAGAACAGGGCTGAAAATAAACATTGAACATGTATATCTCTATTCATATGACCTGAAATTCACCTTCCTGATGTCACAAAGGGGAAGTAATAGCGTCACCCACAATAAACTAAAATGCAAAACAACAAGCAGAATGTTTCCGAACGTATAGTTACACTAAATGTGATTTTAGACCTCGCTGAAATGAAACATATTGGAAATCAGTAGACTTGCTGTACAGTTCTGTCTACATCACCAAACACTAGTCTCGATCATGCGACAAAACCTGTTTCATCTTGTACAGAAACAACAAGGTGTAGGGCTGGAATTTCACGAGATGTGTCTCAGTGTTAACAGAACTGCACGTGTAAGCAACTATGCGGAAACAGAAGTATTATGACATGGCGCGTATGTGATTAACCAAGGGCATGCTGATGTCTCGTGGTGTCACTTCAGTTACCTCCTTGCCGCCCAAGCGACCAACGTCGCTCAGATGTGAAATATCTTCTGTTCCAATATTTCAACTTGAATGTCAACTTAAAAGTACATTAAGGGGGTTGCGGGAATGATATATTAGTTGTAACATATAATATGTGACACACTAGGTGTAACATAAAAGATGTAAAATATCTGATATCTAACATGTGAGATGTGAAACATCTGGTAAGTCACATCTTCTATGTTACGTCTAATGTAACAAATAAGATGTGACTTATTATATTTAACATCTAGGTGTAACATGTTGGATGTGACGTATTACAGGGGCATGTTCCAAATTAAAAGTCATTAGGGCTGGACTCGGAAGCCTACCACACGCAATGAATTGTTGCTGACTCAGTCTTGATATTCTAATGGGGAAAAGTATTATTTTGTTTGTAGAAACGATGTCGTAAGGCAATAGTATTGTAACTAGAAAATTATCTACTGCAGGTAGAGCTACTCTTAGAGCAATCTTACATTTGAGTAATGTAGACTGCCATCGAACACAAAAGTCAGGCTAATGTAATTGTTGTCATCAACGAGCAAGTCGCCGCTCCTTGTTTTTGCTACTTGATTTTGTTATTTTGCGCAGTTAATGTGGTAAGGCTGATGCTGTTGATTTCTTAGGGGAGCAAACACATGGAAATGGAAATATATTGAGGAAAGAAAAAGAATAAATAAAAAAATGTACTTAAGGTGCGAAAACGACTGAGTACTTTACCTTGTTGGTACACTTCAAACGTTGTGACATTCACAGACATATTGTCAATGTATGCTATTCTTTGACGTTTTATTTCTCTTCATACAGCCTACTCAGTTTGATAAATATAATGGATATAATTGTGTTAGGAGCTATGTTTGTTCTTATGTTACATTTTTGGAAAGGAACTTGTAAAACCCGTCATCCTGTTTTTCGATCCCTTTCCTGGTTACGCATTAAAATACGTTTAAATGAAATCATAAGAAAGAAGAAGCATCGTTCTTAAAAATCTTGGTAGCTGTGAAGAGGTACTTGGGGAAAGTACCGAAAAAAAGCCCATGTACACTTTATTCTCCACCTTTTCCTGTGAAACATGTGATAATCGTACAATATGTGGAAAGAAATTATGTTAAATTCATTTTTTTATTCCCAACTAGTAATAGTGCCATAGGTACTTAATCAAGGAATTATGCATGCTTTTAGACAGGATAAACAGGTGAACTTCCTTACCATAATTTGGTCCCGGTAAACTTCTTAATTTTATTATCCTTTTTATTTCACAGCATGCATTCAATTTGCCATAAAGAATACTTAAATTCCTTTTGTTGAAATCAAGTTTTCGCGGTTGTTTGAAATTTGCGACTTCCAATTAGAATATGCCTGACATGGCCTATATACACAAACAACACGCCATACTTTTACGCTCCCTGCTAAATAACCATTACCGGTCCCGTTGACTGTATAACCATCGTTTCACATGAACTGGAAAAATGTGTCGGTCGGAACAAGTAAAGTTGCCAGTGGGTTCAGAAACAAAGTTCCGTATCGGCAAATAATTTCAGTTCTCTGAGGAAAAAATTAACCAAGTTTTTCAGGGAAGCATTTAAACATTTGTACAAGGCCACTAGGAAATCAAGGTAAAGGTCACATGGCGTTTCAACCAATCCCATATCTTGTGTTGAAATATCAGCATCGGTTGACTCTGTTATATGCCTTACAATAGCGTAACTCAAGGGTGTAGAATCTTTATAAAAACAAACGTCGTGTTGTTTTTCGTTGGTCCAATCCAATCAAGCAAGATATGAATACGGTTCCCATCCAGAAATGGATTCAAAAGCATCTTAGCCATACTCGAAAATCTAAGACAGTGAGAGCCTTCATATAAGTTGCAAAGCTTACCAAAATTACCTGAAACTAGTTCATTAAAGGATTTTTAATTCAGTGCTCTTGTTAACAAGGTAGCAGATATTTTAACACATGGTTAATGGAATACACGTAGACAGGAAACGCTCACAATTAAATTGTCCATGCGTATCAAACACCTTGGAAAGCAATATATATTAAGTATTTTGTCACATGACCCAAGCAAACTATTTTACCAGGTATCAAGTAAAATATTACTTGAGGCTTAAAATTGCCTGTCTGTTGGACTACAAAGAATATTTATTTGATCACCGTAAAGCACGATACTATAAAAATGACCGTATATAATATCACTCCTCCATGTGCCACTGTGATTGTCTATGAGACAAAGAAATGGTATTAAACCTTTCATCAGTTGCCAGCAGTAATACTTAATCAAGGAAATCATTCGAGGGAGTTTTAAAAAGCAAAGGTCTGGGATTTGTCAACGAAAATATTGTTAGCATGAACCCACGCGTTGTGAAATTTGAATGATACATTTATTCGATCAAGAATTAAACATATATTGACGCCAGTAGCAGATAAAAATGTCTCGCCTTGTGAGAAAGGAACCTGTTACTATAACCCTTTACATACGATACCAACCAAAAACATCAAGACAATTTTCATTATTTATGAGTAAAGAAAAGTATTTTTTTTATCCTCAACTGACACACATTTTAATGAAACAAGTTTTTTTTAGGATGCAATTGTTTTTTGATCCGAGAACGCTACATTTGTGAGAGCTGCTATAATTGGCAGGAATCTTTGAAATACTACCTTGTCAGTATTTGATCCATGGTGATTTGAACTTTCGATTTAGCCTACGCATATCTGGTGCTTTTGCTTGCATTTGTAGGAGTGACTGTTGACGCCGGAACTGTTGATCTTATTACAACTGGTTTATGGATGAAAGACCAGATGTACTCAAATACACAGTAATTATTTGTGACACATATGTGGGCAACAAATTGGTCAAAGCACTAGGGAAGCACCTTGGCCTTTCCTATGTCGATTCCCTTTCAAACTCGATGCGACAGCCTTGTCTGTGCCCTCTCAAAAACGTTTATCACAGATATTAGATTAAGCATGTTATTATTTTTTTTGGAGGGGGGTGGATTTTCTCTTAGTAAACCGATCGATATCGACCAATTCTTTCAAATATGCCATTTTAACCCTTGTACTGTTTCCTCCTTTGAGTGAAAGTATAAAAAGAGACATGTTGAAATGTTCCTCCATTAATCAATTTTCTTTCGCCCGTTCTTGGTACTTATGAAAGCTGTAGCCTGGAGGTCTGTTCCCTGACCCGCTGTTTAATGTAATTGTACTATAAATGTAAATAAAGGGGCAACGCAATTTCAATATACAGTGAATGAAACCTTAAATATAGGCATGAAATCTATGGTCTGTATCATTGAGTAAGGTATGGGTGAATATATATTTAGACAGGTGCTCTATTCAACTCAAGCATATAACGTTACGATCAATCGGAAGTTTTTACAAATTGAAAGCTGATAACCCATTTTGTAACGTGGATCTTAAAGTTAACAAGTTTAATCCTTTACACGTAGATTATTATCTTGCTTAAATCCTTGGATATTTTAAGCCTGGCAGTAAATATGAATAGAGGTTGCACATGAACGTAACAAGATCTTGTAATTACACGTATGATCACCGTTACACGCATACAAATTTTGGAAACATCATATAGGGTTTTAGGTATGCAAGAAGAAGAATTGAATATCATGCCCTATTACAAAGCTAAAATAATGTTAGTCGTCTCCAAAACTTTACAAAAAGGTGTCTGTCCAGTTCTAACCAAATTATCTGTCCCTACACATGAGGCAAAGGGTTATCACAATCATGACATTGTGTTTTTCCTGGACCAAGTTGCAGAATTGCAATTACTTTTAATACTTTTTCCTCAGCTTGCTCTATTTTGTGAATAATTGAAAACGAAATACTTGCACATATAATGCAGTCAGCATTCTAATGAAGCAGGGAGTATGACTGTGCTGCTTGTCATCTTCAGTCTGCTGAGTTACAATGTGCACATCCGGCAGCAAGTTTAGAGTATTTCGGTGTTCGTGCGTCTGACTACTTATTTGTATGTGTATGTTATAATCACGCATGATTTTAGTGTATCTGTGGAAGTAAATGGAGTTCCTGTTGTAAGAGATTGAAGCGAGACGCTGGACAAACATTAAAAGACAAATTTCTGTCAGCTTTCATGGGCATATGATGAAACCTTTGCTTGTAGACGGTTGAAGATGTGTGAACAAACATTTTAAAGCAAGAATAGCAGCTTACCCAAGAAATAATATAAGTAAGACAAATGTATTATCTTATATAGCGTGATAAAACAGTTGCAGTATCTTTCTTCCAGGTATTCTGGATGGAAATGACCAAAGTCGGCCAATAGTTTGAATCATGCGCAACATCTTGAAAGCTCATGCTACTTAAACGTGCTGTATCTTTGTTCTCTGTAAGATGTCCAACCTTTGCAGACATTAATCGAGACGAATCCGGTTTTTTTATAATTTGTGTATTTTTCATAATTTGTAGGTAACTAGTGTTGATTAATGTACAAATATAGTCTTTGAATGAGGTCAATACATGGTTCTAGGGACCTGACAACACCAATATTCACGAACACCCAAGGCCGCGACGAAAATCGGTGCTCTAAGATCCCTAGAACCATGTGTTGATAGAATTCAAATACTATAATTGTTTTATTATATGATCTTGGCATGTATCTCAATAATTAAAATAAAAACAACAAACTTAGTTACATTTCATAGCGAAAAGTTTATTCCGAATTGCAAAAATGCATGTGCAATGCGTGATCGCGCCGGCATAGTGCAACGTGATTGGACGAACGGCACAATGACGCAAAGGAATATTTTTAACATGAAGAGCAGTTAATAGACTTAATTGACCGCTGAGTGACATGCACGTAGTATTTGGTGGATGCACGTATTTAGTCAATCACACGTGACATATTTTTAGCCAATTGTAAAACCCTAAATGCCTTTATCATATGGTAACAACGAATATGATTTATATTATGAATAACACTGGTTTTAAAATGCATTTGATTCCCAGACACCTTCACATTGCAAACTAAGAATAACAATGTGAGCTGTCGAGCGGGGTATTAAGCCAAGTGAATTTGCAGCCGGTATATTTCATTAACCATGTTGCTGAATTAGCATAGATATCACATTTATATCATTAGTGTCACAGTTTTCCACCGAATATGATATTTATCATGGGATATGCATGCAAACACACATTTGTAGAAATTACTGACACGAATTTTACAGCTCGTTGTTCGAAACTTATTGGCGTTAACGCATAAAGATAGTCCAGACAGATGATTAATCAACTTCAACTTCGCATGGTAAAGCAATAGGGATATTGCTCTTGGATGCCGAAAAGCGTAAATTTGTTACAATGTCAATATAGAGAGAAACAGGAATGTTGTATATTTTGGCAAATTCAAAATCTGTGCAAAGGAAGTTTTTGATAATACACACACACACATATATATATATATATATATATATATATATATATATATATATATATATATATATATATATATATATATTAATTGGGTTATCTAAAAGATATCAATATGGATGTATTACAACCTGAAACACACACACACTATATATATAAATGTAAATATATATATATATATATATATATATATATATATATATATATATATATATATATATATATATATATGTGTGTGTGTGTGTGTGTCTGTCTGTCTGTCTGTGTGTCTGTGTCTGTGTGTCTGTGTGTCAATGTGTGTATTAATTTGCTTATATTAATTTAGTTCTATTAAGAAATCTATTATTTTTCGTAATGGCCATATATATACTAGATTTGACATACCTGCCTTCTTGTTCTCTAACACATAAAGGATTAAAAAGTAATCTGATACCGAGAAAACCTACTTAGTGGAATGTATTTTGGAAACAGTACAAGCTATGTAATTTACCCAAGTGGATTATGTTTATGTGTACACACATGTTTCCCATAACTATGGTCCTATGTGACATTGGTGTGTGTATTACTAGGTTGGAATGATGTTGGTCTTCGCGCGCTTTGCTGAATATTCGTATTATATTGAAATTAAAATTTCATACCTGTATTGGGTGATTCACAAAATATCTTGTTTCACTACGAAAAAAGGTATTGCTTATTACACAGTCCCCGGACTTTTTTTAGACGTGGCAATTACGTACCGGTAATCTAGTATAATGGACAAATGAAGGAATACACTGAAGCACGATAATCGTGCATGTAACGTATTGTCAACTTGTAGTTGTTGAGATACTAAGTAACGCACGGAAGAACGTTACCCTGGTAAAAACCTTCAATTGGAATCACCCTACATTCGTTTAAAGTAAGTTCATTTGAAATTCTGCTCGCTACGTGGTTCCTGAGGTAACTTGATTGCTTACATCTAACCTTGTCTTTTAATAATCCTTGCACCGTGCTGCCAAGTGCGTTGGTCATGTTTTCTTCAAAATGTATCATGGATATGAAATGGGGAGAGAAATGACTGTCAAATCGTGTAACTGTGTAATACAGTAACGTGTGGGAGAATATTACACAGGAAAAACCTTTAAATTGCACCATTTGTACAGAGTGTGTTTGTCAGTTGTATCTCTCGTGAACTTAAAACGTGCCAGCAAAATGTTTTATTGATTAACTGACACCCAGAGGCCAAACCTGAAGAGAGCCTAACTGGATGATATTCAGATTTGTAGAGGGTTACCACATCACCACAGTGTCTGTGTTTGGGTCCTCCTCGCCAAACCCATTGTGTCGACTGCACATTGAAATATTTATAGTTACCCAGAGTGTTCATATCGAATCTTAAATCCTTAATGAGAAGTGGTGAATGATAAATAGCAATTTTGATTGAAAGAAGAAATTGGATTTTATATCAATACTATAGTATTGTATTTTGGGAGTTTTTTTTCTACTTTTGCTATGTTGAGTTCCAGTGAATACATTTGGTAATGTGAAGAAAGAATTAAACAAAAACGGATATTAATCAAGTGACTAGAAAAAAGAACACATTTTAATGGGAAGGCCAATTATATATGGCATGATGAAAATGCATGGGAGTCATCGAAACTAGCCAGGAATACGTGACAGGAAAGCCAGCGTTAATATGACAAATATGAAGATTTATATTCATACACAAGAAACGCATCTTCAGCAGAAACGCCTTCCGCAAATAAATTTGACAAACATACAGGTGACACAGGTTAAAAATGAGAAAACCTTAATTGTGAATTCAAGTGAAGTCAGCAAAAATCCTACATCAACTACGCATTAGACAGGCTATGCATTCCTGGTAAGTTGTCTTCCTTAGCCAATGCTGATCCATCTGCTGGACCAGATTGTGGTTGAAAACAAAAACAGGTGAACATCATATACCCACAGATTTAAGATGCAAATTTAACCCTTAAAATGCTGATTTAAGATTGAGTCAACAGCTTTCCTCGGGACACTTTGCGCGCAATGCGGAGGAAAGCTGTAGAATAAGACTACCTTTTGCTTTAGACTAGGCTTGCTGGTATTTGAATGAAAGGTATCTTCATGAGAAGTTTGACCCTTTTAACCATTATATGTTCAATGGTAATGAGAAAGCAGCTATAGCAGTGATTAGCACTTTAAGGGTTAATACGCAAGCAATCCAGAACAGATATTGTACACAGACAAATGAGCGTCATTGTTTTGTATTGCTTCCGTTATGTGTGTTTCATCAATTACACGCACAGCAATGTTCGGAGAAGGCATATTTCGAAGATTCATGGTGCAACTTTTATATAGTGTAACTAATATGTAGTTTCATCTCAAGCGACCCACGCCAACAAGTTTTGCATACGTTGTCATAAATTCTGTAGTTTTTCACAATAGTTGTAAGACATCGTATTTTGATTTTGTATGTTCTATACCATGTTTGTTGTTTGTGAACATTTGTACTATTAATGTAAATGCCGAAGCACATTCAATTGGAATGAATTTGTAACAAGTATGCTACAAATTATAACAAGATATGAATGTCATCTTCCCTCATAACTCATGACGGTACAAACAATTGATAAGTTCGATATTTAATTATTCAGCTGTGTGGGTTTTTTATTGTTGTTGTTGTCATTGAACATTAAGGTGATAACCAGGGCTGCCAGAAAGAGAAAGAAAACAATAAAAAAACATCTGTTTCTCGGCCTGACCATTCCCCTCTCCTGTCTTGACACTGCACCTCCAGATTAGTTTTTCTTTTTTATTTTTAATTTCAGTCAAACAATTTCATTTGCCCTTTGAATAGATAGTTTTGCAGGTAAACATTATGCAAATATGAACTACATTGTGGAAGTTCCATAAATTACGAATGTGTTTGGAAAAGACTAGGTGCTTTCCGCATGAATGTGGAGAGTATGAAACTTGATTCATTCCTTAAGGCATATCATTATAAGTGAGAGAAAATAACTGTAGCTCATGCTTTCGATATACACAGATTCAATGTTGGCGTTTTGCAGGGAGCTATTGTGAAAACAACAGTGATTAACAATTAAGATACTTGTCACGACTGTATATAATCGATTTAATTAAAAAAATGTCCACTTTGCAATTAGGTAAGCAAATATATTGAATTTGTCACTGCACAGTCTAAATGGCGGGCTATACTTGTGGAGGGTAGCAAGCATAAAGCATCACATAATAATGTGTGTCCTATACTGTGTCTCTTGTGTGATATTTGTGTGTCTAAATCCTTAGAAATATACGAAAGGTTGACTCGAATACGCTTCCCGAGTGCCAGAAACGTACAATGTTCAAATCTTCAACAGGATTGTTCATTGGCAGGATATGTGTTGTTCTTCGGAGTGTTTTTTGCCTGCTGATTCGGGAGACGTAAACGGTTGTCTTTTTAATCGAATAGAATAGCATTCATCACGTTACTGACAACACAATACTGAAGTAATTCATATCATCTAAAAGAGCGAACTCGGAGCACATTCACCAGTCCTTGTAAACGTTTATGTGTGCTTGCTGTGGGGTTTAAGTCTGGACATTGCAGAATTTTGCCAAAAATATGTCCGCTGATTAAAAATGCATATAATATAAAAAAAAAAGCCAAGCAGCTCTCCCAATAGAATAACCCTACTATACAAACTGTACATAAGTTATATGACTGATGAGGCAGTCGCATGCGACGGAAGTTTTCAGATGACTGGGTGATTTATGTCGCGGTCCAATGCAAGGCTCATGTACCTTTGAAAGGGCCTGGTACGAGATTGTATCAGCTAATCGCCACCACGTCTGTGGCAGCAATTGATTCTTCCAAAATAATTAAATGGCTGGATGTCGTGTTCAGTTTCTCACCAGCGATTTACCTTGACTATTGCACCAAAGAAGCCATTGGAAACTAATTTTGCGATTTCCTTGCGAACAGGCAGGTTAATAGTTTGTGCTATGCTGGAGGGCGGTACCCGCAATAAGTTCAGACAAGTGTGGCGTGACGGCCATATTAACCTGCCTCTGCGCCACACATGAGTGGCTTCCGAGCATTCAGCATGCACATGTTAACAAGGAAAAGTAATATTTAGGAGCATTTGCTATTAATTTAAAGATTTGAATGGGAAACGCTAAGGCCATTGGCAGTCCTTCACTCACTTAGTGGAAGTCATTGACCGATGTCCACTTTGATTACTGATATTTGAGCATGAGAAATGGCACTGCTGACGTATATCAGTTGGTGCAATTTAGTTTTTATATTAATTCTGTTTCATTGCGTTTAGGATAATAAGGTCACGCTAGGCCGAGATTTTACACAGGGCTACTTTATGTTCAGCTGAAATTCAAATTCCTGTACTGGAATATCATGTTTTTACTCTATTCAACCGGGTGTTACCAGCTGCTTTCCAGGTACGTTAGTTTGATCCGTGTTCTGTTCGAGCATAAGCAGAAATAACATTTCTAATTCCCGTTAGATCTGCTGCATGCGGTCATCTCCTATGCCTAGAAAAAAGTACACGGAAGAAATTAAAACAGAAGAAATAAAAAAACTAACTCCATGGTCTTTAAAATTGAGCGGCAACACACAAATGGCTTCTGCAGGCAGTGGCTGTTCGTGAGGCGAAAACAAATTTGTTGCTCAAAACGGACTTCCTGGTAATCTTGGGTGTATTGGCCTCTGTGCAGGGCTGTTCATCGTCACTTCATGTACACGTACCACGATGGTGAGTCAGTGTAAAATTGCATAAACTGATTATATAGGAAGTTCTTTTAATCAAAGTTCTGCATGGCCACTTCGCATCGCATAGGTACCACGGAGTGAAATTGCCAAAGTCTAAAAACTCACGCATTTTTTTTCTTCGGAGGCCTGAGTTGCATAGGTTACATAGTATGATATTACATAACCCTGAAAAAAAAACAAGTTACATTTTCTTTCTAGGAGGCACTTTGCATAAAATGCTTTGCGAACGAAAACAGAACATAGAGTAGCATCATTGATATGTTGACTTAAGGCACTGTGTTGTAGACAACTCTCATAATTTTTTTTCTTTTAAAATGTCTGCCCATTTCAATGCAGCATAAAACAGGAAATCTTATCAACATACCTTCATGCCTTCAATCTCTTCTTTGCCTAGGGGATTTCCATTCGATACATCATGATTTTCAAAACAATATTGTCTTCATTTCGCTGATATTGAAATTACCTTCATTAAGGTCTTCCTGAATTTCTAAATCCATTATCTCGTCCCCTGTGTTTGATGCTGCAGTTATCTGCTTTCAAATAAGGCCACTTGTGCTTTCTGAAGGAATCCAGTATCTCGGACTGTTAAATGCGTATGTTCCGGTTCTCGCACTCAAGGGCATTTTTTCTTAGCGTTTCATCGTTTCGAAAGTCGCAGAGTCTATAAAGCCTCAAACACGGACCGCCAAATGAAGAATTTAAGGGCTGATTTCAGATTAACTACCTCGGTGTAACTGTGATTAAGGATGTATAAATGAAGGCAGAAGTTCCCTCCGCAAATCACACATGGGACATGTAAAAGGCAGTCTCTTGGGACAGGTGATGTGCGTATTGGAAATATATTCAAACGGAAATACATTTAAAAATCACATGTCCAGAAAAAAACAAGAAAATGTTCAACAGTCATACCTGAAATTCTAGTTTTTATGGATGGTAAAAATATTCAATAACAACCCATGTATTTGAACCCCATTCAAAGTGCATGCTGAAGTCAATTTTTTTTCTACCTTTGACACTTCATATATTTAATTACAAAATCAATTCATACAAAGATCAATGAGGCCATTGCAATATATATACAAAATAAGAGATGAACGATTAGTATGGAAAATGCAATCAGCTTTTGCTCCACAATCATACATAGTCGATTGACGTGGCTGCAGTTTTACACATATATATTTTACCTAATTAACTCTTCCAAATATTGTATGGAAATTTGGCAAAGCGCCAATGTGACGACAGCACCTTGGAGATATTTACTTAGAAAATCACACTCTGGAAATACCCGTTTAGCAAGCATGTCAACTGCCCACTGCTGGATTGAGCCTTGTCGTTTGCACTGACTAATGATTTAACCCATTCAGTGGCACTTTTGTGACTGCGTCAACAGCTTTTCTCGGCGCGCATTGAGCACAATGCGCTAAACAGCTTTTCTCGGCGTGCATTGGGTGCAATGCGCTCAACAGCTTCGGCGCGCATTGGGCGCAATGCGTCCAATGCGCGCCCAGAAAAGCTATTGACCTGGGGTATTCTCTCTGGAACTGTAGGCATACTGGTACTTGAAAGAAAGGTCTTTTTACGAGGAAAACGAATCTGGGATTTTAATGATAATTTAGACTAGTGTGACTTTAGTAAATCGACTTAAGTGGTGATTGGCAATGAAGGAGTTAAAGGTGCGACGTCATATGTCTCTGTCACTGTTACGATTTGTCAAGTCCTCTCGGGGACTAGTTACATATGGGTATTTCCAAGACGTTCATATCATTATTCCTTATCTCAGTGCTTCGGATGTTAACAACACTGGGATATTACAACTTTCAAGCATCTGCCTCAATATGCTCTTTGGGCTTCATCCGCAGTTTTATTAGTTGTATTCTGAAAGAAACCACCGATAAAGACATAAATGTTTATAACTAAAATTCTATTCAAAGGTATATCTACGGAGATCCTATTTAAACACAATTGATTATTTTATGACACATTAGCAAGTGTTAGGCTTCATGCATTTTACATCTCTCTCTCTCTCTCTCTCTCTCTCTCTCTCTTTCTCTCTCTCTCTCTCTCTCTCTCTCTGCCCCTCTCTGTATGTATGTATGTATGTATGTATGCATGCATGTACGTATGTATGTATGTATGTATATATGTATGTACGTACGTATGGTGTATACATGTATACCATTAATTTTGTAGCAGGCTATTTGATTTAGTAAAAATTACGTTTTCCTTGACAAAGGGTTACATTAGCAATGACCCTTAATTTTTGCCAGCAAGTCCTTTCCATGTAATAGGCCGGTCATTCTTTTTCAGACAGTTGTGATGAATAGAGGTTCAGGCGAATCTGCTCAATGACTTCTCAAAAAGTAGTAGTTGCCGGACAGTGTAACACCGCGAGCGAGCAACTGGGGTCACCTTTTGGATGTTACAAGTTTGATGATGCCAAATTTTATCTTAAAAAATGATTTAACCATCAGTACTTGACAGCGCAGTATGCAAAATAATCCGGTATCTTCCTTCTACGTGCACTGGAAAGAGTCAAATATAAACCGCGTGACCTCAGCAGGATCATTTCACCTTAATTGCAATTTAAAAATATTCAGTGCGACTTACAGCAGTTCAAGTCATATAAATTTGCTAACTTGAAACATCATGTTCTTTAAATTGCTCCTTTCACAAGAGAGGCAACAACTAATTGGGATGAATAAATTATACATCCAGCCAATGCATACATACATACATACATACATACATACATACATACATACATACATGCATACATATGTGCATACATGCATACATGCATACATTCACACATACATGAATACATTCATACATACATACACACATACATACATACATACATACATACATACATAGGCAACCATGCCTGCCTGGCGTAGTGAGACCGGTGCGTGTACGCATGCGTGGCAGCCTGCTCCAAATTTATCTCGTATTCAATCAAGTAACCCAATTTCTCATAAATGAACGAACGATGGTCTTGGATCTAGACTCTTATATATCTCTGTGTAAATGATGCATTGAGAACACTTCGAACTGAATATAATTCTATTACATTCATCCAACTTCTGCGCATAACGTGACCACAATAGCAATACACAGGTCAGTTTGCCACACGATACAATTTGCTAAAGGATAGGTAGTTGACCCCTTAGATGACACAACATCGGTTTGAAACTAATGACAGTGACACATTCGGTGCAAGAGTCATATTGACTTGCGTAATGACATTGGGTCAGTCCTGATGGCCACCCGAAACAAGACAAACATTTGTGGTTCACTAAATTGTTACATTGACAGTGAGAGGTTCATCTTGCTTGCACAGACGATCCAGCGACCTTGCCTACTGCGCGGGATTGCTGTGTCAATCCAATCAGTTACATGATTCTTCAAAAGCCACGTTTCTGATAATCCTATCACCGCTTAGCCAGTTCTGAACTTGCTACGGGTGGCCGCCATTGATGAATTGATCTTTGGGGATTCCTAAACTGATCAGAGGGGCAGCTCGTCTGGAGAGTGCTACACTTGCAGATTGCATGTAGAGTGGATCGCTTGTTACCCACACAAGATATTGCGTCACCTATGGGTTGCAATAAAAGGCAAAGTTCTTTATCAACACAAACTAGTCTGTAGAACGTCTGCATTCAATGAAAAAAATGATTAAAAGATAATCTGAAAAAAAATGATCAGCAGATGATTCATTGCATCTATATAGTTGTAATGTTCTAACGAGCAGAAAGGCTAGAGTCACGAATTGCATTTCCTCCTAATGTAAAGAAGGCATTGCAGGTTTAATCTTCAGACTATTATTTTGTCTACATAGTCAAGTGTTTTCAAGTCACCATTGCCGTTTAACGATATATTAGAATAGTTCAGAATGACTTATATGTAATATTTCAAGCTTTTTGCTTTGAAAGATATCATACAAATGGCCTTTTAGCAGCCGCTCATTCCACTTACAAAACGCTCGTAACCCTTTGCATGGATTGGGTAATCGTTTATACATTTAACGTTTGAAAACCAACATGCCACTTACACACGTCTCCTTAAGAAAAATGATATGCTCTTTTTAGAAGGTTGATGTATTAGAGAAACACAAAAGGATATGGCTTCATATAGGACACACAGGGACAAAAGGGAAAGTAAAAGCCACAGTGTTCATTATTATTTAGGAGCGGGGTCTATGCGGAAGAAAAACGTTTTGTTTTTTTTTCATATTTATCAAGTTCTTTTCAAATCGATTGTATTATCAGACAAGAGTGGTATTTTGAGCCAATTGCCCTCTACTTTCGCTTGAATGTTATTCTTTTCACGATGATAACGTTTTATGAAGAAGTTGGAAAGAGCAGAAAGTACGCCGGAAAGCTATATGGATGTACTTCTGGATAAAAAATTCGGTAAACTGCAAAGGAACGACAATATACTAAATAGCCAAATACACATCTTTGAATGGGTCAGTTCATTGCTGCATGGTAAATCATAAATAAGTCTTCATTTTACTGTCACATTTTCCGTCCATACAGACCAGCACATGCATTTTTGTAATATATAATCATCTTTATCTGATGATACGCGGCTAACACAAATGGATATCGCACTAAAAATGATACAAGCAAATTACTTATCATTTTTAGTTGGACAAGACAATCTAGTTTTCCGGATAATAGTTTAAAAATGTGCTTCAATTGGCATGAATAATCTGATTTATACTGTTATTCTGTACTCCGCTTCCTCAGGCGCAAATAGTGGAATCTTTTGATAATTCGTTACAAGTTGTGCCCAATATTTGATATAATTCTATTGGCGGACTGGTGCTGTCTTTTTTGTATTGCTTGTGGTTTGAGAGGTGCATATTAAATCTGGTCTATTCCGCTTGAGGGTCCCAGAAGATTAATTTATTTGGAATGCAGTAAGGTATTAGCTATGGCCGTTAACGGGAACCCACATGCACGTCTGAATCAGAAGAACAGCCAAAAGCTTCCTTTTTTTTCGTTTTGTTCAGAACTACAGGGAAGATGTGGCACTCTTGCTCTTGTTTATATAACGTATCTGGATTTACTGAGTGATCATCAAAGCGTCCGATTTGTAGTTATAGCTTCGGTAGATCAGAGTTTATGATACTACCGAATCTGTTAAAAACGTGAGATAAACGTACTCAAAATATCACTTCATCGGACTAAAAGATCCACATCTTGGTTTTTAATCTCACATCTTTGCAGGAAGTTAAAATCGAAAATTTGTGGAATCATGTTTACAAATAATTAAATGTCGACATGTGCTACATAAATTATACATTGAGGCATTCATTCAAATACCAGCATGCATACATATCGAGTATCACAAAATGAAGAATTACCCTGGTCAGTGGCTCTCTCCGACAAGCTTACCCGCGAATGGTGGCCAAAAAGGGTCATGCATGTCGTTGACTCATTCTACAATTTGGCACTGAAAGCCTTGATGACAAATATGCGATTGTACTACACTTTTTAGTAAAACCTTATAAGCAATACATAACGACAATTGAACTGAATTTTTATCTTTGCGCTTGTTAAAGACTTCCTACCTTAAAAGACAAAGTGATGGATATAATTTTCAACACATTACAAACGCTTGATATGAGCCACACTTATGACGTACATGTAGTCACCGGAAAGCTTCCCATGCCGCCTGATTGGTTGTACCCCCTTCGCCACATGAGCAGATTAGCTGGGCGGTCTCCGACTTCTATTTTATGAAATGTGGCCAACCACATCATATATATCAGACTGACCCATAACATGCACTCTCTACCACAGACGTGCCAGAACACCTGTACATTCATCTCATTCGTTTCCTTGAACTCGTCGATCCAAGTGCACAAAAGTACGTGATAAATTATTGACAAGATCATGCTCTATTTAGTGGGGTTGTATGTGTGTGTGTGTGTGTGTGTGTGTGTGTGTGTGTGTTTAATAACATATTCATATGGGCGGCTTATGTACAGATGAACAAAGATGAATGAGTCAATCATAAACAAATCATAACGTCCAACGACTTTTACCGGGATACACTTCCTAATACGACACTGTGATCTTTCATTGGGTAATTACATGGCGAAATTATTCCTCCATCTGAAAGCCCTAACAGCCAGCCATTCCTGTGTGTGCCCTGTACAATTCATAATCCAGACTGGATGTGCTAGACATAATACATCCGTTACTAGATAATACCTGCTCCCACCCTTATATTACTATAGACCTCTGCATGACAACATATATGATAGCTCAATGCTATGGTTCATAGAACTCATACTTTATTTACAACTTTCAGACTGATTCTGTGCCAGTGCAAATGGGGCTGGGAGAAGGCCAGACCGACACTGACAAAAACACTTGAATTATGCAGGACCTGCAGCAGTGAAAACTGCCCGTCAGGACAACCGAAGCTTTTGCTCTCCTTTTACCATTGTTTCTATTTTGAATCACGCAAAGATTCGAAGAAAAATTGGCGCCAAAGATCTTAACCCTTTACCGTGTTGAGTTTCAGAGTGAATCAAAAGCGCAACGTGCCCGAAATAAGAAACTGTTGACCTGGATTTTTGTATGGAAATATAGGCTGGTCCCTGAAGAAAAGGTCTTTCTTGAAATATAGGCTGGTACCTGAAGAAAAGGTCTTTTGTAAATATAGGCTGGAACCTGAAGAAAAAAAAATTGAGGCAATTGAATCTGCGTTCATTATATTTTCAGATAAGGACAACTTCTGCAGTGATTAATACTGAAAGAGTTAATTTATCATTTATTCCTGTCGTCGTCTTTATAATTAACATGGCATCAACCTATTTTGTTGCTACCGAGGGAGCCAGTTGACATTTTTGCCTGCAAAGCGGCCGACAGAGACCGGTCATTTCAAATGTCGCCTGCTTCAGAAAAAGCCTACCAGAACATATACATTGTCAGAGCCTTTTCAAGTTGCTCTGTGGTTCGCTTATCACCCAGAACGCAACGAGGAAAACGTTGCTGATTACATCTCCGGTTGAGGTTTAAAGGGCATATTGAGAGGTATGATGATACTATAAGTATAGCTGATGTAAGATCATTAAGGTGGGAGGGCATATGGGAAGGCATGGTAATACTGTAAGTGGAGCTGATCTATATTGTTTCTTTCTTCCATTGTGTCATATTATATTTGAGTTTCATTTATTTCACACTATGAGTATGTACTTTTGATGATGATAGTACTATTAGTGTGTCTTCATGTTACAACTACGAAAAGCTGACGTTTCTTCCATGAATAAGATATCATTGTAAGGGCACAGTCGAGTTTGTCTCATCGTGCTCTTTTACACACACACACACACACACACACACACACACACACACTCACACACACACACACACACACACATATATATATATATATATACAGCTTGGTGCTTTTATTTACTTATGGAAGAGGGTGCCCCATCAAAAATGTATATGCAAGGTTCACATATGTACAAATCACATTCACAATGGCAGTATAAACACATGCTACCAACATAACCAAGACTGTCGCCATAAAGGGAAATACCCCGGGCAGAAACATCTTAACAGGAACACCATGTTGTGTTTTTCAGGCATAATTTATTGTGAGTAGATACATAACACTCCGTTGGTTTCTCAGTCCATTCCGAGGACCTTAAATATGGATGCGACTACAATTATATTGGGAGTAAATGTAATCGTTATACTTTTATAAGTGGAAGAAGTCTCCAACCAGGTATTGGTGAGTGTCAAACTGAACAAGATCACATGCATCATGCCAGATGATGGTGAATCTTAACGGCAAAAACATTTATACTCTAGCGTGCTATTAAAAATGCAGTTGAAGTTCTTAATGCTACATTATAATTAGATTTTTTTTATTTAAACTAATAATTCAAGTGGAACCAATGAATTATTCGATTATTGAAAGTAGGCATCTGTACTCGAAACAATGTACGCAGTGCTAAACGTTTATTTCTTTAAAGCCATAGATCATCCATACTGATTTTTGGAAAAAGGCAAAGTGGAAGATGCCAGGATAGTTTTGTGAAAATTCAAGGTTGCAATTCATATCAGCTACAAGTGACACCAATGAACAAAGGGTTGCAACAATAGTTATAAATATGAATGTTTTGTCTGGCTAAGTTGACAAAGGGTAACGAGAATGGATCTTATTTATAGAGGTATGGATGCATTACAAGGTCTCATGATTCACATTTTAATGCACAACTGAAGACGATCGCAACCAAGTCCATTAAGTCCGTGCCCATTGAAAACCATATCAAGGATTTGCATGAATAAAATAACGCTATATAAAGTAATCTGTTACTCTCATTAGTTCTTACTTCTTTTGCAATTACTCTGTTTGAAGTTGTAACAGAAGCAAAAAGCCCTGTCTCGTGTGAACAACGCATCCGAGTCACAAACTGCAGACTATCATATAACTAAGTATTGAATAAAAAACAATCGTCAATCATCAACATGATGTGCATCGTTTAAAAGTTATAATCCGTGGCATATGCTTATGTTACAGCTTTTCCAAAAATTTTAGGATTAAAGTGTTTTTATTACTGAATTTATTTCATTTTATGAAAGGGCCCAATGCATAAAAAAACTCTTACCAAACGGTAGTTCTGTATCTGCATCGCACTTTGCAGTGAAGTGTTTCTCTATTGATTGGCAACGTAAAACATTGAAGCAGACGATATTTCACATCCGGGTGCTGTTGTCCCGCTTCAAATGTATGAGGGTTGTATTCATGCAGAGTCCTCGCAAAGAGCAAAGTACGATTACAAAATAAATCTTAGAAAGCAGTCATCGGTATGCCTTTCTATTGCAAACTGTACCTGTCAAAGTGGCTGTGATTATTGCAACAAAATTCTGTCCGTCTGTGTATGTACCATATTCAGATATATATATATATATATATATATATATATATATATATATATGTATGTATATATATATGCCATAGAAAATTCTGTCTGTCTGTGTATATACATCCTGTTCATTCATAGATAGATAGATAGATAGATAGATAGATAGATAGATAGATAGATAGATAGATAGATAGATAGATAGATAGATAGATAGATAGATAGATAGATAGATAGATTTTAAACTTTATCCTATAATAGTCGCCATTGCAGGAGATGATGATTCTAGTCTAACGGTCATTGATTTTGTGATAAAGGTCACGTCAAACAGGTATTTCGGCACCTTGCCGTATCAAAGTCTTTTGCAGTCAGCCAAACACGCTAATTTGCAATTTGCTGTGAAGCATGTACATACATCTATAATGATCTAGAGAATGACAGGCTCTGCCACTTTTGCAATGTTTTGAATGATGACAACCATTACTGTGAAGTCACGCAACGTCATAATCGAACAAAGATACATGGAAAGTAAACTCCTCGTTACGTTGAAAAAGATGGATTGTTTTGATAAGGCGTGATGCGCTGACAACGAGACACCAAGATGACGCTCACACTTTCCTATTTTGCCATAAATGATTATTGCCATCATTTGTCAATACAATATCCGTCTCCTACAATTATATTATAAAGGTGCACCAATGCTCACTTATCGTGTCCATTTCTCATATCAGGCAGTTTCAACTCAAAAATGCCTTGAATGAAACCTACATTGGCTCAGCTGCACATTGTGAATAAAAGCTGCCTTGGCACCAACTGCATAAACAATTTACGTCCAGATTACGAGCAGTTCTATTGAAATAAAATTGTTAACAAACTGTGTTCAGTATTACTTCAAAACTGTTTCCAGTATCAGTATCAGTATCTGTATTACCAGCTTATCTAATTAATGTCTAGATGTAAGTAAGTAGAGACAGATCATATGTACACTACCAAACTGGAAACTGTTCAACAGAAAGTTGGACTTTTTAATAAAAAGAGTAGGCCTCCTTGCCTGCAAAGCCGACAGCGTTCCACAATGACTCTAATTTGCAGACAGTTCAGTTGGTTTGAAGCCCACAAAACCAAGTGCTAGATAAAGAGAAAGATATCTTTTTCAATGGTAAGCTCTTAATTGTTGTACATTTTGTATTTTAATTTGAAATTATTTACCAGATCCTTAGTCAAAATTTCAAAATTGATTGTTGCGGATTTCTGCATGACGGCTATAAAATGCAACTTCGAGGACGGCTTTTAATCATAAGTGAAAACTCCCATGTGATCTATGGAAAAATGGGATAATACGTCCCACCACTGTGTCAGTATCCAATTAAATGCTTCGGAAACCGAGGCGTTATATGTTGTTTAGAAAGGTGAACAACATGAAACATATACCGATTGGCATATAAAACAAAAATACCCTAATTCATTTACTCACTATTGGTAAATTCCAGCAAGATATAAGACTGAAAACAGAATACAAACTTTATACAATATCACTCTGTCAAAAACTACTGCTCCTAGGGAATATTTCAAAGTTACACGTGCTTTTATACTACTTTACTAAACCTGTCACCAAGAATATCTGAGTGATGAATGCTCTATTGAAAATTATGAATAATAAATTTCTATAATATCAGTTACCCTGCCCACGCAATATATCAGTTACCTGCAAATGAATCGCTATATCTCATTCAATACCATATAGTTGATAGTTATATGCAAAGCTAAATCTGCGTAACTTAAATACGAGCGATGTAGCTTACATACAACACAAATAGAAACATATCAAAATAAAAATCAAACATATGACGGTCAGCACAACGTCAAGCCAGTACTTTTCAGAATCTAGTTCCCCCGTGGTCAGGACAGACGTCTGTGGCTTCTACATGACGGGAATAGACATAGGGTATACGCATAGATTGTGGCATGTTTCTGGCTTTTATTTAGTTATTTACCCCTTGAAAATTACGAATTCTCTATTCTTCATTCATTTTGCGACAGAACAGTACCAATGCTAAGTTATGCATTGGGCTATTTTATTACCGTGCAACATCATAAGTTTTGCTTCACCACATGTCCTCAGCATTCATTCCTGTAACGGTTACGTTCAATTTACCCCCCCCCCCCCCTTATATGCCTGGCAGTTCTGGATGGTCCTTGGGACAGGTATATGAGACCAAGAAGAAATACAGTATTTTGTACCGAACTGGCTATATTTATCTAACAAATGTGTTCTCATTGCAGCATAAGAATGTACTTGCATACACACCCTGAATATCGTTTTCCTCGGGGTATTTCATATTGAATGTATTAAAACTGAAGGACGTCTTATGCTCTGATGGTTACCTTCACATCTAATTGATGTTATAAAAATTGGGATGTGGCTGTGTGGATATGTGCATTTCCTACTTGCGGCAAGGCGATAGGTGCCCAAGTTTTTGTAATAATAATAATAATGATAATGGTAATAATAAAAATCATCATCATCATCATCATCATCATCATCATCATCATCATCATCATCATCATCATCATCATCATCATCATCATCATCATCATCAGTCTATACCCAAGCTCCAATCTTTCGCCAGTGCAAGTGACACTATCTAATACAATAGGTTGGTCCTCTTGTCGGTGATGCACTCTCGTAAGACATATATGTTAGGTGCAGACTTTACAAAATTATTCCTTTGAACGGCATCGTACAGGCTACTTGGTAATTAGATCACTGAGACAATACCCAGTGTACCATGACTGGAACGCCCCACACTCGAAGAACTTTATAGCAAAACACATTTTGCATGCACAATTTATTCAATGTGCTTTCTGTGTTCTGATAAATCATATCTGTATGGAAGTGGTATAGATTACCATCATCAAAATTGTCTATCTGTCATCGTTAAATGCATAGCAGGCAATATTCCTGTCATATGCCAATTTAAAGTTGCATTAGTGAAGCCTTCTTACTCTGTTACTTACTATCTGTTACTTAAAGACAGGAAACGTTTTTAAACATCTTGGTCACTGCTAGCCGCCGCTTGCTTACAATGCTGGTTCAAGGAAGACGCAAAAATAAAATTAAGCGAATAGCTGATGCACATGAAACATGAAGCCTGCCATTACTGTGCAAACTTTAATCTGAATGTGTGAATCTCGTTTCAATTTCCAGTGAATTCTACTGAATATGTCGTTTGGTTTTTGCAGCTGACGCTGATTCCTCAGATGCGTACGATGATGACCAGGGGAGGAGCCTTCTCGACGTATTTAGCAATGCCAAAAGGTTAGTTACAAAAGCAAATGAAATATGAACATAACATACGACACTGTCTATTCCACCCAAAACGCAGGCACGACGTAAGTAACGGTGTTCATCACTACAATGCGTTGCTCTCACTTATATAATCAGACACCTCACTGCGAAGTTTGAAACACAAGTCAAAATTATTCCGGAAATTATCATTTTACCTATTTTCCCACCAATTGAACGTAACCGTGGTCAAGCTTCACAATATATAAATGAATATTTAATTCATATGTATATTTGTACGTATCTGTCGCGTTTCACAGTAAGCCATTACAGAACATTCCACGTCACCAATCCAGTTTTAGCGATAGACTGAACCCTGCAGGAACTATGACCATGCAGCACGAGGGCTGCATTCCCTGCACCCGGAGGAACCACACTAGATCAAGGGCAACAACTGTTAATAAACATTCCACTTAAACTCAGATGCTTCTCAGGTGGATTCGAACCTCTGAATTATATAACTGCTATGTTCTTCAGAGATTTTTCCTTTAACAAGTGCCAGTAGAGTCTGGGGGAAGAGACAAAATATATTATTATTATTTGCGCATTTACTAATCAGGACCTAACAAACAATCAAAATGTGCTCCACCTGACCCTGTCTATCAACCTTATGTTTAAAGAGGAAATCTGTGACACAAAAACAAGTGCACTCCTTCGAAATAAGAGTAAGATAGGGTCAATAATCGCTCTTTGTGCAGATTTGGATGTGTTAATTTGAATATCTCCCTTGAAATTCTCGTTAGAGTAATTTCCTTAAACGCTAAAGGTAAAAAAATTCATGTAGACGACATTACTATCATAACAACAAGATTAGTGGTGATAGGATCAGGTGGCACTGCGGGTTTGTAATTTTTGGGTTTTTTCTTTTTTTTTTTTTTTTTTTTTTCTTTTTGTTTTGTTTTGTTTTGTTTTGTTTTGTATCTTTTCCTGTTTTTACATTATTTATTTAGACCGAAACAAGACGCAGTAGTTTACATGATCCACTGAACCGATTCGAGAGAGCTAAAGATTGCTTGATATAGATAATTTGCAGTATTATAGGTACAATGTTGACATATTTCATGTGTTTAGCAATAGAGATAAATATTCGTCTCGTAATTAATGCATGAGAACTGAATCAATGTACACAGTGGTGGCAAAAAAAGCTACATCAGAAATGAAATCTTCTAGATTCCTTGGCGTATTTTAAGACAATCTCGCATTTTCTCCTTGACAATATTGGGCAGGGCCTTATTTCAAAGAGTACAATATATTGTAAAATGATTTCGGACGTTTACGAATGAAAAACAAAGATTCGGCGTAAGTACACGACATAGAGTTTTCAAGAGCTTTTGTCCTCGCAGATGTATAAAGGAGATATTATTGGATGATGCGATGGATATATTTGCGTGGATCTTAACATCCACATGCTGTTGAAAGCACGACGACGCCAATTTTGCAAAAACACGTTTTAACGAGAATATTTCAGCCGTAATTTTGTATGTTTTATATCTGAAGAGCGTTTCCCTTAAACAAAGTTATTTGGTTTGAAATGAACAGCCAAAAGAGTATTTTAAATATGATCTTGAATTTGTATAAAGGTGTTGTTCAGCGAATAGCTAACGGTCGACACACGAATAAATTACGGAAGAAGGGAATATCCTAAAATACGTTCTTAAACGTTATTTGTCTCAGATTTTAACTCCACCGCATGTTATCGTTCACTTTACCTCTGAGGTCCCCTGAAAACTAGATCAGGCAGAAGCACGGGTATATGTTTGCAGAATTCTATTCCGCGTGTTAGCCTTCACTCATCTCTGAGGTCCCCTGGGCACTAGATCAGCCAGATGCATGGGTATTTGTTTGCAGAATTCTTTGCCATATGTTAGTGATAACTTTATCTCTGAGGTCCTCTGGAAACAAGATCAGGCATATGCATGGGGATATGTTTGTAGAAAATTTATAAAACAAAATAGGTCTGAAGAAGCCAAAGTCTGCTAACCCAATTCACTTAGCAAGTGCCTTCGTGGAGTCTGCTGCAGTGATCCTGTGAACATCCGCACAACTTCACATTGACCACATCCAACAGATCCATAAGGTAACCCAAAAGCACAATTGTAAAAGATTACGCATCATTTGACCAGTTGTATGATGAGGAATAAAACATTTCCTGGAAGGCATTTATGTAAGTCTACGCAGTAATGTCAGGCACTTCTGCTTCAACTTGAAATTTGTTAATAATATTGATATATGATATACCGTGGGTGCAGCCAAATGATCTGAACTAAAACAGTAAATCTGCGGAATTCTCGTTGTTTACGTGGCATACCCACACTTCACTGATGCTAAACAAATTGTACAGCAGACTTCGTGCGTGATTGTTTTTTTTATTTGAACCACCTAAAAACTCAGTCCAAAAATAAACTTGAAGGCCATGCGGTTTCTGAATCTCGGACGTGGATAATTCTACTGCATCAAGGAGTATTTTTCGATACAGGTAGAAGTTTGCAGAGTACAAAGAATAAAAAACTCCAACAGTCTTGAACATGGTTGCTTCATTTTAGTGCTTGTATCAAACGTTTTGGTAAGAGTTGCCTGTAGACATCAGAAATTCGGCATGTCTTTCAATTTTCAAATCCAAAATACCTAAATATATCATTCGCCTCACCAAGTTTGCTGAATTGTAAAGTGTCCGAAACAAATTCATAGCTATACAGCACACACCACTTCGTTCAGGTGCTACCTCTTTAAATTCAAATCTCTTCAAACTTAGTGTAACGAATTCCCCTGTCCGTTTGTGTGGTGTTCCCATTGAAGATACATTGGACTATTACTTTTCTTGTCCAAAACATACTGTACCACGATTGCTGATTATCAGTTGGAAATTTTGCTGTATGTTTATGAACAAAACTTCGTTATAAAAAGAATATGGTTACTATATGTAATTGCCAATACATATTGTCAACGTATAGACAGTTGCATAACAGTAAAGCAAATTCACAAATGGCATATTTTAAAAATAACCGTATGTGACTGAGATAAAGACCCCTACCACCGTAGACCATTATATGTCTCTTACACAGGCCTTGGTCCAACTGGGTGCAAAATATCCGACGATTTTGTGTTCTTGTAATTCAATACCACCTCATCTGATTAAATGCTTGCACTGAACTGGATGTTGGCCTTTAAAATCATTAACAACACCAACCGTGCCGACACCTTGATGTTGCCCCTTTAAATCGACAACACAGAGAAGATAATATGCAAGGTTTGGAACGCCTAGATTCATGCATCGTGATGCAAGACCTAGGCGGCCCCTCAGCAGCTAACGGATCCTGCAATCACCTTCACGTAATTGAGACAAGTAAGCTGTCTGAAAAGCTAATTAAAAAACAAAACGCATGAAATGAATATTTTATATATATATATATATATATATATATATATATACATGCATCATTAACACACGCTAAACACATCAGGTACAATGCCCAGGTCTGCAAATAGCATGCAGCTTACTCAAATGTGGTATGATGAAATGTAATTAGATGACATTATGTTCATACCTATCACCTTGTCGTGAGCATAAGCCTTTCACGGATGTCTACCTTATGTCATGTGCAGTAGGTGATTACGTGTGCCGGGAAGTAACAGGAAAACAGACATGTCCTAATCAGAATATGATATGTCGTATCATGCGTTTTTAATAATTATGTCAAAAGGTAATCTGAGGCATACACTTTGTTTTAAAAGATTGTGTACCGAAGGTGAATGGAACCCCACACCCACCATACTGCTGCCTATCTAGTGTCTTACCATTTGCACCAAATGATACACAATGAAAAAGTATGTTCGACGGAACAAGATTGCGGTGTAATAAGCGCAGCACTAAGAAAGTAATTGTGTGTTTCTACACGCATGTGACAGAATTTTACATTGACCATTCAGAGCCTGTTGTGGGAATTCATGCCAGGCCCGGGACAATAGTATTACTACAATTCCATAAGACCATCATACGTTGACTATTTTGGGTTTTTTTATTATCAAATCTGAATCACACGCTTGATGGGCGTAGAACCTCATATAAAAATACAAAGTAACCTTATATCTTCATATTCTTTAATATGTAAATGTAGGTAGGCCTATAAAATTATATATCCGATTAGTGGCTTCACGGTCGAGAGTAATTTTTTGTCTCGCAGCAATTGTGTTGCATCACAAGATAACTCTCAAAGCTAGCGTGACACTTGTACTATTTTTACTCATGACGTATACAATCCCTGTTTTTACACGTAGCTTCGCCTCATAGCAGTGACCTGACCTGTTCAAATACTGAGCGTATAGCCAGCTCACGAGCCTAAAACTTTAAGGTATGTTGTACAGACCCATGCCACTAATCACGCATGCACATGCAAAACAATATATATACATATATATATATATATATATATATAGAGAGAGAGAGAGAGAGAGAGAGAGAGAGGGGGGGTTCATGCGGCATAGATATACGTGAAATCGATGAGTACTTGATAAAACTGACATGGCAATGCTCTATCTGACATATAATATATGTGTTATCAATGGCTTGCTTCTGCAGCTGTGTGACTGTCTGGATATAACGTCATTGGCCATGCGTGCAAGAAGGTGTCGGTTTCAGACAGTGACATTTCATCTTCTCCTTCTCAGTAGCTTTTATTCGGAACCTTATTTCGAGCAACATGCTGCGACCGTCTCATCAAGGTTACAATCTTGCACAACAGTCAAGTTACTGTTGCAGTAGCATTTGAACATACGGGAAGCACCTGACCCGCTCACATAAACCCATAAAACACTTGTTGTGTCAACACAGTGAAGGCAATCTAATTGATAGATATCTTTTGACTCTGCTTTGCCACAAGATATTGGTCCGGCTTTATTTCTCTACTGAATTTAATCCCATCGATCATATAATCCTACAAACGTAGCCATGGCAAAAAGATGTCATAGATGAATTACTTCAGCTTCGATCCTATTCTACAGACGTATACCAGCGACGGTAATCGATGCGCTATGTTGGTGCATAAGTTTCAGTTAGCGTGTTTTGTACCATATTGTGGTCATACTTGGGTTGAGGGACTAATGCATTTCCGATTGATGTCACATGTACACTCATTTTATAGGCATTATATATTTACATATAAGCATACGAAGAGCTAGTTAAGATTTAATCATATTTGGCAACATTTCTAAACCATGGGGAGATGTCGCTAAATATCTGGCATCGCTTAATATTTAGAAATAACTGCTCCAATGATATGACAAATCCAATTATTGATATCAAACGCTAATTTATAAATAAATTCAACAAACTAAATGATCTTGTGTTATCATGAACATATTAGCAATATATTTAAATATATCAGCGATATTGCTAAAACCTTTATTAAATTCTACATGTAATGATTTATTAGTATCGCTAAATACATTAAAAGATATCACTAAGTTATGTTGCAAAATCTCTAAATCATGTAGCGACATTGCGAAATATACTTCCGGATCAAGTTACATGCAGGTTATTACAA
Source organism: Hermodice carunculata (assembly GCA_964020975.1). NCBI lineage: Eukaryota > Metazoa > Annelida > Polychaeta > Eunicida > Amphinomidae > Hermodice > Hermodice carunculata. Next base: position 17,927,830 of record OZ026614.1, read on the forward strand.
AAGCCCTATAGAGTGCTATATTGTATGAAACCTTTAATGTAGATACATTCAAAGTGATACTAATTCATACCGGATCAATGTAATAGTGTATTCCCTTTGATGAATAGAATTTTCAATACGATGTGAACGCTGCAATTTTACCCCGGCTTTCAGCGCTGTTTTGTTCCTTGTTTTCTTGCTTTCATTTCATTCTTATTACAGTTTTGTCCTTATTTTCTTCTCATTGTCTCTCTTTGTTGATTTGTCAGAATAGATTTATCCGTTATTTTCCGTTCACTCCTTTCTGATTCGTGCTATTTAGTTGCGCAGAACTCCTAATTGAGACATTACGCCCTTTGTCATTGAAGATGATTTGATTCTGTGGGCCTTAATGATAAGGCTCGCCAGACGGTGCACGGTTGGCTAAGCGGTAACACACACCCCTTTCACCTCTGCGACTTGGGTTCGCTTCTGGGGCAGGGGAACCAATGGAGATATTTCCTAGCCTGTCACTCTAACTATGCACGGTGGTTTTCTCCACCACTCAAAAAGCTGGGCTGTATGAGGTTACATCTGCGACATGGAGAGTGACTCGATAAGTCGATACTTTGTAAATACGCGAAAAAGAAATTAGTCTATATTATACTACCTTACATTTAAAGGCACGAAGGCACATCACTCTCTGATTGAAGTGTGGTCACGCACCTTTCAGATTATCATGCTTGTGTAATCACACCACTGTGTGAGAAGTCCTCATTTCTTCAACTGTAACAAAAAGGAGTTTCGTTTCTTTTTGTAAGTGTTGACGTACATGTGCATGGTGTATCCATGTAGAATCCATCTGCACGGTAAGAAACTCCAGATTGTTTTGGTAACTTTGCGCGCTTGTTATCTTGAATTTTCTGTTCCACGGCTACGCCAGTATCTGCATGTCTACCAAGAGGGGATAACTATATTCTATCCATTGGTCTATGGATTGTAAATTTTGCCATTTTACCTCCCTGTCTTCTCGTCCTTTAGGCCAGTTCTTTGCAGCACTAAGTTGCCGTTAGTTCATGGCTTAATCTGAGCATGATTTGATTTTAAACATATTTATCTCATAACTGGATTACTCCATAGTACAATAATGACATCTATCAACGGGCGGGTTCTGCAGACATGGAAAGACAAAGTATATGTACAGGAGCGCTCAGGACAAAACACAACTATGTTACTGACAAAACTCTGTGACACAGATAACATCAGAACCAACATGACATCAGAACCAACATGTGTAAACATAATTCAAAATGATGCTCTTAATGAATAAAACGTCTGGTATTTATTGGGTGTTTCTGGACTTTTTCGAAGAACTAATAATTTATATTGTTGAAATTCGTCACTGCCGAAAAGAATTTTTGTAAGTAGTCTGTCACTTGCGAGATGAGTCATTAGACAGGGGTGAGCACCAGGAGCAGTTATAGTAATGACATGCACAAGAAGTTCTTTTCTATGGAGAACGCAGTTTGGTCAGTAAAGGAAAAAGTGATATGAATCTTCATTATGATGGAAGCAAGAGCATGTAGGGTGTGTAATGATTGGAACATTGAAGAGATCATAATTAAGTTTAGAGAAACCTAAGCGTCGTTGGGTGTGACAAATATTGGCAAATTTATGCCCATTACAATAAAAGCTAGGAACATGTTCCAAAGCCACGGTTAGCCTTACGTTTTGATTTGAAGATTTGAAATATACAGTGGAAGCTGTCTTAAGGGACCACACACAGGACCTGTTAAAATGGTCGTTTGTGACAGATGGTCCCTGAAGACAGGTAAAATTCAACAAAAATATAGGGGATGTTGAGACTGATCCTTTAGCACCGGTGATCCCTTAGCACAAGACGGCTCATAGGCAGGTTCTGATGTAATCTGTTATGTCGGAAGGAAAGTTACTCAGTTAACATAAAGAATCACGGCGAAAAGAGTTTTTGAATCGTTTTTTTCCTCTACAAAAGAAGGGACACGTAGAGCTGCTTTGACGAAAACGCTGAGCAATAGGACTAGAGGGAATAAGATTCGAAAGACATGGTGGTGTCAAATTATTTAACATCTGGCAAAAGAGTATTAATTTAAAGTAATTTTGCCTGCCGGCGAGAGTTAACCAATCACGTTCCAGTGAGAGAATTATATGTTACATGTATGTGTGCCTTACCGCCCCTGTGAGTATTTTGGCTTGTACTGCACAGATTTTAGAAGGTCAAAGAGCCCTTGACCACAGTTGTCAAAGAGGACATAGCCACATTCGAGAATTGGTCGTGAATAAGTTCTAATGTGAACTCGAGAAAAGGTAATGCATCAATTTTAGACACTGGTTTTGTATTGGATTGCAAGTAGGAATTATATGCTTCACGTTTTTCAGTAACGCATGAAATAAACTTGTCATCTTCGATAATAGGAGGGATGCTGTGGTGAGCTTTACCCCCAAGAATAGATTTGGAAAGACTCCACTACAGTTTAGGATTGATATCTTTGTCATCCAGTTGGGATCGCAACTTAGCAAAACATGAGCACATTGTGTCTAATTTTGTTGACAACATTATTTCTAGACCGTTTGTACAAATGAAAGAATTTGTGTATCTTCACCCTAATGTCGAGGCTGGGAAGTCGCGTTTAAAAAAAACTTGAATCGTTTCTATGCCCGATTGCGGTGGCATATAGTTTTTCTTTTTCAGTGTCAAGCCATGGATTGTCTTTTGGCCGAATCGTAACTTCTTTAAAGATGATAAAGTATTTGGTAGCAGAAAGGAATGGTCTGACCAATATGAAAAAAATTCGTCAAAAGAATCAAAAGTAGTGTTCCAAGGTGCAGAAGAAAGGGCAGTATTTAAGTCTTGAAAATTGGCCTTTTTGAAAGTCCATACTAATCTTTTGAACGGGCCGTCTTTAAGGTCAGACAGGGAAAGGGGAAATAAAATTACAGAGTGACCAGAATTCAATGTCGGAGTGACGACACCGCTATCGAGAACGAGTACTGCGGAGTCTGTAATGATAAGATCTAGCAGGGTGCTGGAGTGCATATTATTTTTACAGGGTCATTCTAGCAAGTGGAAGAGGTTATTATGAGAAACGAGATTGCAAAACCACAGATCAAGTTCACTATCTGGATGTGTGGACTTCCTTTCAGTACATCTGTCATGGAATCACCTATGACTAAGAGAATATGAGTGTTACTTTCAAATGGATAAGGAAGTGGCTCGAGATTCATTGAAGGCATCGTGTATCTCGGCTGACTGGCCAGGGGGTCGATAGTAATTGCCAATTATAAGTTCCCCAGATCTTAAAGAAATTTCGCTCTAACATATTCACAGTTTTGACCTTCCAAATCAGTATGTCTAATGCATGCATGATTAAGAGGAATTGACATAAATCATGACACTACCGCCACCACCCCGCCCACATCATACAAACACATACACATACCTCTATCAACTGTCACTTTCTTCTGAAGAGGAGTTGGTATTTTTCTATGGGGAGAAGTTGATCTCGATAAAGTAATAACATGGAAGTCTTCAGACTGTGCAAAGAGAGAAATTTCATTTAGTTCTTCATCCTATTTGTGCGCTATGGACATTGGAGTGACAGACCTGTAAAGTACAATTAGAACAGTTGGTAGTTGGGCCAGGGTTTGGGTGCACATCGCTAGCTGTCATAAGTATCTGATATAAGTTCTGGAGAAGGTGTCTCAAGCAATGGAAAACATGGAATGAAGATTCATGAACGAAGTTTATAAAGTAAAAACAAAATGTAATTTCTTTGTCAACAAACAGCTATGGAAAATTAAGGAGGTGGATGAAAGCCGTGCATCTGGGTACAAATAGACCAATGGTCGCTCTATACTGTTCAGTACAGATGCCCATCAACCAAAAATGATATGTTCTGGCAGACTATGTTACGCTGCCAGAGAGGAATGCCATTGGATAACAAAGGCAATTGCAACAAGTAAATAAATATGACAACTTGTAAGGTTGTACAGGAAGTTGTAATAAACAGAGGTTTCTAAACTTGGTTCTATGCGTTTGAAAATTTCGGTGCTCCTTTGATGCTGATGGAGGTACATATGCACAGTCCACGATCTGGGAAAACTCGGAACACAGTACGCTATTTGTACTAGAATAAATAAATACAATGAACTAGGGTGTGTCGGTTATGGCACGCCTGCATACCTGTCTCCATTGAACCATTATTTTCAGAAATGGTGATTTGGTATAGTTCGTATGTGCGTTCCCATTTCTGTTAGATGATTGGTGTCGAAGGTTGCTGGTTCGAGACCCCGCCGTTCCGTGGTCACAAAACATATAGTAACAAAACTGGGTAAGTAAAAACAAGAATGAAAATAAGACCTGAGAGGTGCACTGCCAGCCCCCAATTTTAGTCGGTACGAGGCGGTTGTGAACTTTTTGACGTGTAACAAAGTGTCATCGACATTTGACCTGATTTGTTCAGTGCTGATGTCAACGCAACCGACCTACACTGGTGTTCTCCACTCTTTGCTCTATACTACAAGACCTTTATATGATTTAGTTGATTTGTGGAATAGTGCAGCCAGCCTTCTAATTGTGTCTGCAGAGTATGTGTTCATGTTCTGTCTTAGGGAATATTAGAATATGTAACTTTTGCCAGTGTATGTGTGGTACAAGTGGGATGATGTACGGTAGAGCAATACATGGTGACAGTTGGTCCCCCCCAATACAAATAACAATTAGGAATCTTCCCTTGACCCTCTATCGGTGTCCATTCCTTCTCCCCTATTCTACTCTTCAACCCGACATCGCTAAACTATATATACATAATACAGGCAGTAAGTACTTGCATACTCTTTACAGGTATATATCATATGATTTTTCGCCTATAATGCATTGCATGTTTGCACAGAGAATATGAATTCAGACATTGTTTACTATTTTCTACAAAAAGTTGTGGGCCCATGTTGAATTAGATAAGATTCAATTTTTATGACAAGCTTAATTTGATCTTGCTGTTCCTTTTGCTTTGTCTTTAAGCTCCTATGTGCTTCAAATGATTGTTATATCAGTCGAATCAAGCAATTGCATCCATAATTGTATCCAGTTACTGTTAAGTGCAGTTGTCATCGTATGGAATACGCGTAAATATACCTTGACATAATGGAAACTGACTGACAATCCTATATTGTAGGTTAAAGCAGAACAATTCCTGACGCTTGACTTCCACATGGAGTCGGGAATATTTAAATTCAAGAAAAGTTAAGCTTCGGTATACCCTAAAATACTTTTGGACGTTATACAAGATTGTTGTGTATGATGTATCCACGCAGATATGAGATCCATTTGAAAAGACTATTCCAAGATAAAAACAGCTTTTGGCATTAACAGCATATTTGGGAGTTATATTTACCTTTAATAGTAAACCACTTGCTACGACCAAACTTCTTCCTATTTAGCTCTTTATACATAATGTGACACAGGCCTAATAGAGTGGCTTTGAGCATTGATATAAGCACTATGCATATGATATACTGGTGGTTCTGTGATGCACGAGCTCATTTAAATCTTCACTTTTGACTTTGAGTCGTTCATAAACACAAACAAAAGATATCCCTTTGGAGGGGAACAATTCAGATGGTTTCAGAGATGTGTTTTTGGACTTCGATATTCAGGTCACTAATGACAGGTTTTTGTATTAAAGTCTATCACAAAATAGATGAGTTTAACTTTAAAGTAGTTAATTATCCTTGTCACATTTTTGTCACAGATTTTGAGATTTGGTCGTATTTATTCTAAATTTCAGGACTTTGCATCTAGAACCAAATTTATTTAAAATAAACACACTTGAGTCAAGAGAATTCAAAGATTTACTTTTGATCAAATATTTCTACAAATTTTGCTGTAAATATCCTGAGATGGTTAGAAAGTTTGGCTTCAAGAATTTTACGAGTAAGTATATCTTGACATAATGGACTTGCCTGTTTTGCTACTTAAACTATCTTTTGGCATCATTCTGTTTTAATGTTCACCTTTCAGATATCTTAGGCTAGCTTGTTTCTGTTAGGTCAAACCCCCAGGGGCTGTAGGTAGCAAGCAGCTACTGACGACAGTTACAAGCTTGCCTAATTGTACTTAAAATCCTGTTAAGAAAAATCGTTTTGATAACATGTTTTTGGCATAAATGGTGATGACTTTCATTCTTTTCTGACATGCCTTAATGCACATTTACTCAATATCAAAAAATTACTCAAAAGTGATTTTCTCAAATGTCACAAACCTGACATGTTACGTTGATACATTGACAGGGGTTTGGCAGTGAAATAGAACTATGTTGTTTAAGGATTAGGTGTCATCATGGAGTTTGTTTTACATTTCTGGTGCAGGATGTACATTGTTGCAGTCCCTGTTAGGATTTCCCTTGGTTTGTACAGGTGGTCCAGTTGCAACTGTTTATTTACAATCACTGGGACTAAATATATTGCCCCAGCTTGTTTCCACTTCAGTTATACACTGGTGGGTGGTTTAACTAAGATAAGCTGTCCAGCTAGAAAGGGTACATATTGGTTTAGGGGTAAGTCAAATTGTTCTTTCTGAACCTGTACTATACAAATTTATTGATTATGGTTTGTTTGACAGGGATTCTTCTTTCATAATGAAGCTCTGCATTTACCAGCAGAACTTCACGTATTTAGCTAATTTACCATTTGCCACGTTCATATTTATTCATTATTATGTGGGTTCTCTTGCTGAATATTTAGCTTAGACAAGGAACCGCTACTCAGAGAGACATGTACGGGTAAAAGGCTCCGAAACATGTTGAGTAATAACCCACTGAAGACCCTTTAATTTATTTGGGCTAGTATAGCCTATGTCAAAATTTTACAGTGGAACGTGTGCAATATGGACAATAGTATTTCCGTATGTATATAGATTAGACAGGGACAGGTTAGCTTATGGAGAGTAAAGAGTTCGGACTGCGGAATAGGGTAACTTCTATAATTGAACTTGTTTTTTGTTTTTTTGTTTTTTTCCTGTAAGGCTACACATGGCAAGTTTTAGCAGTTGAAAACTCACGAAATATTTTTCACTTGTACTTGTATTATGAATGAATCTTTGTTATTATTTGCGTTTTTTCAACTACTAGATGTAAGTTGCATATATTTTTAATCATTGTTATATATCTATCCTCCAAAATATACATGTACATTTAACACAGCATTGATAATAGTAACTGTTATAATATTATATATCTCAGGATCTTATTTCTTTCGGTGCCATTGTTGGGTTGTTGTTTTTTTTCTTTTTTCGTATTTTTTTTTTCTTGTTGAGGCCACGGAGCAAAAGTGCTCAATAAAGCAGGCGCGGTAACACGAGTATGAGACAGAAGGCGCAATAAATAATAGCGCTGGACCACGGATGGGTATGTGCGAATGACCTATATGAGATATGTCAGGCCAGCTGGCCAAAACGATGCATCAGACATGCGTCAGACATGTTAATCTAGAAAGCTATGCGTGACAGGCAACTGAAACCTTGACTTTCATCTGCACAATACAAGGATGTACAGATACCGCAACCGTGTCTACCAAAGCAAAAAATAAGCCACACCTATTTTTCATCCTCCATTAAATGTCATATATGTGTATGAAGCCATCAAACATTTTAAGCCCTGCTTTACAGAGTACATAAGCCACTAACTGTGTGGGCTGCAGACACACTACCTTGTCCCTTCGCCTAAAGCAACAAAGCATTACCATGTCTACTCCATTAGCTGTTTCGTCAGACGTTCCCGCTGTTCATATGAGCACAAAATACCCCCCACACAGAGAAAACCTCATCGATCACCAGGCATCTCAACCAGGCTAAAACTGCAGTGAATACATTGTACAAAAATATATTGGATTTACTGTTTGATGTGGTAAATTCATGCGCTCCCGTCGACCTTGTGCACAACCAATACGATGTGGACACCAGTGCTTCCCTCTTATAGTCGTTATTTCCATTTGCTCTCCTAAGACATGTTTTAAATGTTAACTGGAAGGATTTTTATAGCACACGTCACATGGGGTTAATAGAATCATGAAAAGCCGATTGCATCGAAAGCGTCATTGACACGGCAAACCTTGCAAAAATTGAAAAATAAGACAACGCGTACACTTGTCACAATCACTATCTCGTATGCAAAGGTACACAAGCTTATGCCATGTACTTCCAAAATTACAAAAAAAAAAAAAGCCAAGCGGGCTGTTTACCGCCATTTTTTTTCGTTTATTTAGCACTGAGGACAGTGATGCTCCTAGCGGCAAGCGTGGACCAATCATTTGGATTAATTAACCAGGGGTCTTATGGGGACAGACGAGCAATCAAACCTATTATCAACCATGTACCAACATGTGAGATATAAGACCTCAATCTACCTTATGCTCTTAAAATCTCTCACAATATGCCTCATACCCTGAACGTGCCGTTTTACATTGGCCGAAGCCTTGATTAGGCATGTAAGAAAACGTTCTGTTCTATATGTGCATATGACACGGGATTTGTTCTGTTTCCTTACAAAACAATTTCAAAAGTGCTGAGAGAATATGCAAGAAACTGCATGAAACTGTGTATTTAAATTGACAAGGACAACTGTTTTTAGATTGTAAGTGTGCAATGCCTTTTGGATTTTAATCACATGCTTAGGTAGGCCACAATTCAAATGGCAAAACACAAACATGGAACACACGTGTGCACAAATAATGTGGAAACAAATATCAATGTTTCTATTACAGTACAGATGTAGGGGCACGCACTGCTGTGCAAATTGTAAGAAATCTTGACATTCTAAATCAAGGTATTTGTTGGACCTTGCCCTTTAGGAATATAATTGATGCCAGGTTTTTATCCCAAGTCAGTCATCCTAAGGACACACTTTCTAGAGCTTCATTGACTAACATCTGTCATAAAAAACATTATCTCAACAAAGAGATAAAGTACCAGATAAACGTATTTCCTTATGTATAATAAACAGGACTGTGTCAGTCCTGTGCTCAGATGATCGTGGTACAGTTTAAACAAAGTTCATTTCATTTCAACTTAACTTCAAACAAAATCTCTTTAAATGGTTAAAACGATGTTTTGAACGCAATCTGTGAAATAGATGATAAATTACCGTGCGGCCCTTAGTTGGATTATACGAAATTTCCAAGGAAGATCTTGCCTTGTTGTCATATCATATTTTTGACCGAGATATTTTTACGGTGGTGTTGTCATGTCCACAGTAAAGTTGATGTGATCCAAGCTAGGAAAACGTGTTTCTAAGATAAACAATATCGAACAGCGCACTTGTGCAAATATATGGCTATATGCATTTGGAAGCTCAAAATCGTATGCTACAGTATGATGCTTAAATTCCTGAGGATTTTGGTGTCTATATGTAGGAGTGCAGGGGTACACAATACTCAATGCTAATAAAAAATGACTTAAAGCGTAAAGAATATTATGTAGATATTGGTATTGACTACGGCAGGCCATATGCTGTTTTGGTTATACAGGATCATGTCAGAGTGAACTTTGTGGTAATGCAGTAATACTTGTAAAATCTAAATTAGAGCAATCAATGTTATTCATTTACATTTTCTAACACAGAGCGATTTTTGTAATCATATTTTGGCCGTATGTTTACTAATCAGTCTTGTAATATAGAACTATTGGCTAAGACCCAGATATCCACAAGTAAAGGTCAACCCATCTTCGCAAAGATGCACAGCAAAGAAAACGAATTTGAAACATTCAATCATAAATCGTATTTGTAAATAATGAAGACAATTATATGAGACCAGTTTGCTTCCCAAAATCAGATAAAGTAAAAAATAAATCCACATTATTGGCCTTTGCTACTGCAATTACTTCAATATAAATTTTAGGCAAGCGGCAAAAAGCAAATTACATAAAAGATCAGCGGGACATATCAATGTGTAACTTTACAAAAAAAAAAAAAACAACAACAACAAAATTCAGCTTGTCCAATGAAGGTATGGATTCATGTCATTCAATTTTGCATTCTATATCAAAATTGGCCTGGACTTCTTTTGAACTGTCTTAACATAATTTACATTGCCACCATATACGTTCTTAACAATATCGCCCCTCGAGCAATTGAAACATTTTTCATACCCAGTAACACGTTTTGTCACCTAAACCTTATTTTACTTACATAAGGGTTAATTTTTGGTTTCACTTGAGCCAAATGACCATGCAGCTTACCGGGACCGCCTCTCAACGAAGGGATTCGATGTCCCGTTTGCATTTGAAGTTCATTGCCTTTCCATGTGATCCAGGTAAATTGATTTTTAGCATGTGCCGTGGTATTTTAAACAACATGCCCCATATACGCTTGAAATCATTCACAACTGTGAAGGAGTTATTTGTTCATATGGGAAGTGCTCATATGATTAATTTTCACTTCAATTTGTATATATTGATGTGTGTCAGAATACAGAAAAGTTCTGAAGTCACTGTTTCGCGAAATTATATGTGAAACACTTGGGTAGTGGATATGATTGGCAGGATAGCTTATTGTTGTGAAGGTTTTGTGTAACGTTTGCGATAATTTACTTGTATATATATATATATATGTGTGTGTGTGGGCGGGGGTGAACAAACGTATTGCTTGTGCAGTTTGGGTGTACACATGTTTTGGTGTTTTGACATTGATGATTAATGAACAACAATATCATGATATTTTAAGCAGAAATTAGCTTGTGAATGACTACACTCGTGATATTCCCCGGAAACAACTATCCTGACTCATTGAAAAATATTTACTGATTCTTAATCTATGTAATCTTTTTATTTTATGTTTAACAATGTACTTACCGTCAATTCTGTCCTTCAAATGTTAACTGTCCCTCCATTTTGAAAGAGTAGGCCTAGTACTTTAAATGAATATCTGCGTCTTGATGGGCCACGGGGTGTAAACGCAATATGAATGCACTTTGGTTGGCATTGAGCAGTGGAAATGCACACCAGCAATACAAACTCTGGGTAGCGTCATTCTCAGAAAAATAAAGGGCATATTTGTTGAAATAAGCCACCTTCGAAAACTAGAGACTTCGCTCCCGAATGATAAATGGCTTATATTGTTGGCTTAAGACAGCTGAGTGCACCATGATCCCAAAATAAACCCCTTCCCTCCAGATTGCAAAGTCCTGAATTGAACTCAGAATGTTTTCATTACATCTCTCGTCTATGCGCATGTAACAATACCATATGCAGTTGTCATGTACTGTAGTTGATCATAGACGGGCCGAAATAAGATCAACCATGTGATACCTCGTATATCACCTACTCAAATAAAATAAGGAACAGAAAAGAAATGCGTTCAAACAATATATTTAATGATGGATATAATAAAAGTACGCGATTATGTTTTTACGTGCCGGATAAGGCTTATGTGCATCGGTAATTTTCATTACCAGAAATGTACATCATTTTGGCATATCGCCCGCTATAACACGACGTTACGTACCAGTACGTTGGTTGTCTATCTGCCATATATATATATATATATATATATATATATATATATATATATATATATATATATATATATATATATATATATATATATGCGTGTGTGTATGTGTGTGTGTCTGTGTGTGTGTCTGTGTGTTTGTGCTTGTACCCTAGAATATATCACCTGGACAGAGGTAAGTTAACATGAGTGTTAAAAGATGACCCCAGCCATGCGTTTAATATAGCCTCTGGTGCTGAGAAGGGGACTTTCGGAAAATACGGGTTATGTGCCACAATTTAACAGATAACTATGCTAAAACATACTCATGAGTATGCTTGAATGGTTCACAAGACACATAGCTATGAACAAACTACGTTGAAAGCAGGTGGAAGCTTGGACAACAAAGGTCAAACGTACTCAGTGCTCAAATGTGCACTTATCACCAGTCCTGCAAAATATAGAAAATTTTACGAGTTCCGTTTGGGTTGCTTTGACATTACTCTCGATTTTGAATTATTTCCAGATCAAATAGCCAGCTTCAATCTTTAACTGAAATTGAGATTTGATAAAGATATTTGCAGATTCTTGTGGATGAGACCTCATGTCTTCGGCTTTCTAAGGCCGGGCTGTGCAAAAGTGGAAATTGACGTATTCTAACCAGGAAAGGGTTAAGACGCAGAAAACATATCATTCTTCTATAGAAGTGCCAAATGTGTGCAACCAAAATGTCAAGGAAAAGACAAGCAAATAACAAGCTGGAGACGCACAGCCTCTTTCTATATTGCTGTTATGGCAAGAAATAATGATGTACGTCTTGGCAGGCATTTGGCAAATACAAACTGAATTCACTGTTTAACACCAATATTGGAAATATGGGCGTTGAAATAGCCTTGGTCTCTGCGTGATCTGACTCAATGGCACTGCACAACTAATATAAGGCATAAGTGTTGTGGTACAGGAATCTTCAAGTGAACAAGTAGCGTAAATTTGAGAAGCCATTCGGCAACCTAACATCCACCGGTACTACTGCCGTCCAACGACACACAAGATAGACACCTTTACCCATGCACGTCCACACACACAATCTCACATTAATGCAGATAAGGACTAAATGTAAATATTTCTGTATTAATGATTTTATAACCATACTCTGGCTTCCACAAATTACAATAGAATGATCTTGTTGGTGTGAAAGATTCGAAAATTTGTTCGTTCATCTTGCAATAGACCACAAAGCATTGTATAGCAAATTCAACATCGAATAGGCCATCATATTACGATTTACAAATCAACACAATTTTCCACACGTCCTGCCAGCACGCGTCCAACAAATGAGTGAATGCCCACTTGCATTGCATCCAAGTTCTCATCAAAGTATATAACGCTAGGGTCTCTACTTCGCATAACCATTTCACCTTGTAACTTTGCTGTAGAAAATATATCATTAGCTTCATCCATATGTATATATGGATGAAGTGAAAAGTATCACATACAGTCGAAAGTCGATTTAGTCTGTTATATTGATTCCGTATCAATTGATTCTTAAATGTTGGTGTGTTCGTGAGTTTTGGAAAACTTGATAGAACTTGGATTGAAATATTCAAAAATTATTATCTGTTTAACCGGTTTCCTACTGTATATTTGTAAAAAACAATCCAGTTAAATCATGAAATTTGCCCACATACAAATAACATTCCCTCCCATCCAAGCAGTAATGTAAAATACCACCCATCGCCCTCATAACGTCAAATACGAAGAGTCCCCCATTTCACATAACACAGGGATTTTAAAATATTGGCATTCGACTTAATACTACATGGTAAAATATGCTAAGCCACCAAGCTTATAAAAACCATGCTTATAAGCAACCACCGGTCGACCTCACGGCATATGATTCCATACAGTGAACAACTCGCCTGAATTGAAAACCCATGACAGGCACACTGCCCGCCGATAATGACACAAACAGGCGAGGCTTAAAGTCAATCAGCAACTTCATTAACCTCGTACTCCATTGCGGCAGTTAGTCATTTCATAAGAGAAAGCTATTGCAAGCAAACAAACGTTAGGCTTTCGTGTAAAGATGTCAAGGTATTTCATTTCCATAATATCTGTCTGTTCCAGCAATAACGACAAGTACACCATTGCAGCAATTCAACAATGGTAATTGCAATAAATCAAAATTTCACAAGACAATAGACAAACCCAATTGCTTTCTTCGAACTCTTTTTGGCATTACCTGTCGTAACTTGTCCTTAACCAGACAGAAAGATTAGTAGCTTTGACTTTCCGCATTCGGAACTGTTTTCTCAATCAAATATTTCCCCTATTCAAATGTTATTCAAGACATATTTCCATTGGCAGTAAAAAGCTGTGAGTTGTGATTCCGTGACGTACCTACTGAGTCCACGACCTGGAGGTGGTAAGATGTAAGCTGCAGCAGTTGAGATGTCACAGCTGAGAGACTCAAAGCTGGTTGGTAACAGCGACGGAGTTTGTGCCATCGACTAAGACAAACTAACGCGCAGCAATGTTATCTTTTATTGTTTTGCAACATTGACGTCTATATGCATTAAATATCTGTGGAAAGAACATTTGGAGATGTTGATGGTAATTTTAAGGCAGATATTACAGCCCTGTCAAAGCAGCAATGCATACTTGTGGTATGGGTAGATTGTTGCATGAGACTTTCTCCTTGTCGCTCTTGGCGCAATAACCAGTAGTAAACTCCTGTTTTTATAGTGTATGGTATCAGCAACGTCTTATTTATATACATTGCTTTATATTTGACAATGTGTTGCAGTGAAGTAGGAATACAATAACTCTTGTAGAAACAGTATTTTATGCTTCATCAGAAAACAACTTTAATTATTTATCAGTGTCCGCCCCTTATTATTTGATAGCATGCAGTTGAGTAACTGTCAATATTTGCATTATATCTACCCCACTTACGATATTTTACACTTCTTTGCGTGTGAAGCAAATGTTTAGATTACCGTTTATCATCACGGCCTAATAGAGTTGAAAGTGGATAAAGCTTGCAAATCCATAAAAAGCTGTTGATTTCATATTAGCCCTAGGAATGACAGTTACCATAGATACGCCCGAACCGGTTGGACTTTCAGCACTGCAGGTTTTTAGGCGCACAACGTTTCCTATCATGAAGCCACAGGTGTCTTTATAGAAAGAAACTACGAAGGCAATGCCTTGTGGTACGCCTTTGGGTTGATATAAATGAGAAATGTGCGAGATACTATGCCATACAAGAACAGAATCCTAGAACGCACTTGAGCTCAATGTAAGCAATGCCTGAAGGGTCATGTCTGATGGCTTCGCGGTCTGCATAACACTTGACGCCGGACTTGAGGGCCCTGAAAAACTCGCGATGCTTGTTTGCATCTTATGAGCTGCTGCCAATAACCAAATAGAGAATATTCATGTCAGACGCTCAAATAAAGTGTTATGTGTAATGTTACCTGCTGAGTTCAGTTTGATAATCCTATAAATACAAGATTAAATCATTAATCCTTTTTGAATAACGCATATGTTGAGGTATGCGAGACATCGGGTAATGTACTTTGTTCTGAAATTTAAGTATCTTTGTACACAGATTTTAAAAGGCTCCATAGTGGGCTATAAATCTGTCCGCAGCAGCCTCTTTTATTATTGTTATTTTTTTATTATCATCATTATTATTATTATTATTATTATTATTATTATTATTATTATTATTATTATTATTGTTGTTGTTGTTGTTGTTGTTGTTGTTATTATTATTATTATTGTTGTTGTTGTTGTTGTTGTTGTTGTTGTTGTTGTTGTTGTTATTATTATTATTATTATTATTATTATTATTATTATTATTATTATTATTATTATTATTGGAGGGGCGCTGCAGCAAAGAACATAAAGAAATGATACGATTGTTTGGGTGTCACGTCGGTGTTCCATTATAATATTTCACTTTTAGGTGACAGTTGGAAGCATATACATCCAGTGAGACAGCTAAGTTAGTTTCAATGCATTTGGATCGGCACCTTCATCACAAGGCGCCATTGGATACATATGTGAAGACACAATTGGTGTGATGGTGATACGAAATGGTCCTCCATTCTACGTATGGTCTTAATATTGGTTTAAACGTATTTTATTATGACCAACAACACATTTGTACATCAAATAATATGCAGCAATTGAGAAAGGACAATGTCCCATGTTAATTCCTCTTACAGAAAGGGGAACGACATTTTACGGGACATTCCGTGACACACACATTACATGAACGGTCAATGTTCACAGTTGTCATGCAAAGGAAACATAGTCGAGAAGACGCTTACGGCGGCCAAAAGACAGATAGACGTGCATACTACAGATACTTGTATCCAGTAATTTGTATTCATTAAAATTGCAAGTAGATATACTCATAGATATTCTGGGAATTTTACATCAACTTAACCAATACCTTTTGTCAAAAATCGAGAAGAGAGAATTGTACAATCTTGAACCGCCGATAAAAATGAAATTTTTCCGAAAGCGTACAAACTGGAAAGCCGTACATAATTGTTTTTTAAACAAAAAGGAATATATTTTAGGACAATTGTATGTAGTTCTGAACGTGCCACGGTATATAGTGGACACCAGAAAAAACTGTGCCATGTATTTTCGCAAGCTACGCCACACTTACATTAAGGACTTACTTTTACACCAATTTTAACAATATGGGAGTTCAACTGACTGCTGCTCAAGCGTAAACGGGTATGTAAAATAGTCGCATATCTGCTTACAAAGTTGGACAATT
This sequence comes from Hermodice carunculata, assembly GCA_964020975.1. NCBI lineage: Eukaryota > Metazoa > Annelida > Polychaeta > Eunicida > Amphinomidae > Hermodice > Hermodice carunculata. The sequence continues at coordinate 17,944,108 of OZ026614.1, forward strand.
CCGACAGCGGATTCTTCCGAAAAGAGAATTTAAGCAATTCAGAATTAAATACTGACAATGATGGCGAATTGCGAATATGAAGAAGTTCATTCCAAAAGCGAACTGTTGAAGGAAAGAACGAGTTATTAAACAGATCAGTGCGAGCTCACAAATGAGGTAGGTCAAACGTAAGACGAGTATTGTGAGTAGACAATTATACATCAGGATTAAATTAGCATTTCGCTACCAAACGCTAACGTCTGCCATCCAAGTTCTTCATATCCTTTAGCATTTGAAGTACCGGGCATTGCGCCAATACTATTCGGGCTGCAGTAAGCTGAACTCCTTAGAGGTGTTCGGCTCCTGTGACCGTGCAGCCATTCCAGACATGACTTCCATACTCCTAAATGGGTCAATTATAGAAGACATAAATGGTTTCTGGAGTTTGGCGGTGAAGACGATATTGAAAACTCTTCATAATAGTCAATAATTACCCTGTCTTAACATGAATATCCCTTGTGATCGGTCCACCACAAATATGTACGTATTGTAATGCCAAGGTGTTTATGGCTTTAAACTTCCTGTAAATGTGACCTTGAAATTCCGTGGCTGTGACCTGGAGGCGTAGTCTTGCGCGAAATTATCGAACTATCAGTTTTTATGACATTGAAGGTAATAAGCAATGCAGAAACATAGTCGAGAAGACGTTTACGGCGGCCGAAAGACAGATAAAGGTGCATACTACAGGTAGTTTTATCCAGGTCGGCCCATTTATCAATGGAAAAAAATATCAAAATTTAAGATTTCACAAGCAGTCACAGGATTTTCAACTATTAAGTAAAGAGTTGTATCATCAGCAAACAATTTCTTATTACTTTGGCAAGGTCCACAATGTCATTAATATGTATGAGAAACAGAACTGGTCCTAAAACGGACCCCTGGGGGACGCCAGCTTAGAATGTCTCCCAACTTGAACACTGACCATTAATTACAACGAGCGGTTGGCTGTAACTAGAGAAACATTTGAGAATTGAACTCCCGCATTTCAAGGCACAGAGACGAAATGACTGTTGAGGCCGTTTACTGTGTGAGCCACATCAGTGGCTCACGTAGTAAATGGCTTCAACAGCCCCGTCTGTCATTTCGTCCTTGTGAATCGAAATGTGGGTGTTCAATACTTATATTTACATTTATCTGAATAAATGTCAGTTTGAAATCTGCTCCCCAAAAAACTGTTAAAATCTTATTAAATTCATTCACAACAGTTTCATTGTAGTGGGAGTAAACATGTCATACAGAACAACCATACCAAATGATGACGTCTAACGGTAATAAAAACACTAACAGATAAAATATAGTTCTTGAGAGAGACATTTTATTCAATGTTCGGGCAGGAAGTTCTAATGTGTAAATGTAGTATTTAAGATCATGTTTATGTTGTTGTTTACCATTATGGTCTTCCGAGGTCATGTCTTTACATTGAAAAGGTATTGCGGCATCAATGGATATATCAGTAATGTAATTCGCCGTTGTAGTTCTTGACCTTACGTTCCTGAGGGAATGACGCCGAGCAAAAATTTTATCTATCTAATGTAAACCTTTGGATCGAATGCAAATATTTAAGTATAAAGCCTACATATTTCATCTTATTAATTTATATTTGCACCTTACTTTACATGAAAAAGCAAGCTTTGCCCCCCCCCCCCCGTGACGACACACTCATTAAAACATAAGATAAAGATGATTCAACACCTCACGTCCATCATCCCCTCATTTATGATATAAGAAACCATAGCCGTTTTTATGTTGGAGTTTTCCCTAAGGTTAACAGGGATGTAATTGTTTATGTAAAACACACAATGCATTGCATGTGGGTTACGCATAGTGTGTCAGAAAAGAATCTCCACAAACACCATTAAACGAAATATGAAAGCTTAGGATCTACCGTCCATGGATAAGCCTAATTTATGTATCTGTTGCAACCACCACTACCACCACCACCCAACCCCACACATGTCTGTTAAATACCGCGGAAACATTTTTAGGTGAACACAAAAGGTGGTTGCAATGCACATCATCTTGTTCACAATGAATTGTCCAAGGCAGATATATTTACTACCGGAATCGTGAATCAAATAACATTGTGTGACATGGAAATTCAAAGCAAAATTCGACTATATTGTCATGCTGCAGAAGCTTGCCCCCAATCTTTTGTTCAGACATAACTAGAATAACAATACAGATGAACTTTTTACCCATAAAAAGACAAGTTGCTTACAGATAAAGCTTTGTCCAAGAAATCACTAATACAAGTGTTTCTAAAAAAATAAAACAATAAAAAACAGGTAAACATTGGACATGTGATCAAAATTGGAACTATGAATTCAAAATTGCCGGTTCCCTGTCAAATTGGATGAACTGTTGATAAATTTGACAAACTTGTCACTTACTTGTGTTGAGGACTTCAACATTGATAACAAAATTCACCCTTGAAGTGGTGCAAAAACAATTATTCTAAGTCCAGTGCAATCAATATTTAACATACTGCACATATATTTTTTACAGAACTGACATTGGGATGAAGTGTAAGCAATTACATGAAGATATTCAGAGTCATATTTTAGCATAGGTTCTGTGCAACGTACAATGTCTCACTAGGGTATTATGAGATCTACATTTTACATGATATCCATTTCCGTGCATTTATTATCAAAAATCCACCTTCGCCTTAAGTCTAAAACTCCAGTAATAGCTACATCTTGATGTCAGTTTCCACTGATTAGCAGAGGGCTTAATAATCAAATTACAACATTGATTAATAAACCACTTTAGGCCTTCATATATTATTGGTCGGATATCAAATAATTTACTTTGCTGCCCTCTTTTGATTCAAGTCTTATGGGTTTGTTCCAGAACACAACGTTCGAAACTGTCGCCAAACTAATAAGACTCTAACAAACTTGCTTCATTTTATGTTGGGAACTGAAGCCAGCATCAAATGTTCTGCAAAACCTGGAAGTTTGTTGTGATCAATTGTCTTTAAAATATATTCATTGGTACAAGGTAGCGGTCTAGTAGGAGCATTTGCCACTAAAACAAGTTGGTTATTTTTATTTATTTATTTTCCACGAAGGAAACGTACAAGAACCCCGAATGAATGGAATTTACATTATATTAGCAGTTGGTCTTGGAAAAGTTACCGGTCGTGGATTGATTTTATTTTGCGCATTAAGAAAAGGCAGGTTTAATTTTAAAACTACAGTTATGGACATTTTCTTCTTTGAAAAGTATGGACAATTACATAAATGTGATTTTATTGCGGTAACTTGCACAAGATTGTCTATAACTGATGTTTTTACTGTTATGGATTAATATTCAACAGATAATATTGTCAATGTTAGGCAAAGGAGAAAAATTATGAAAGATCGAAAGCGATAAAGCAAAATACTTGTGCCGCTTCGATAAGGTCGCAGGAAACATTGGAGCGATGAGACAAAGTGCACTAAAATCTATTTGATTCTCGTCATAAGCACAAAGAACATTAATGATTAACAACAGGTAGAATTGCTGTCTGTCTTGCCAACTCTTCCCGTGTGTTTCTCACGAAGTACGCAGGGCACATCCTGTTGGAATGCAAGTTGACTGACACTTCTGCACAGCGCAAGCTTATCGCATAGTCCATCACGAAATATACACAACGGTGCAAATGAATCACTTGTGACAGGTGAAAATGCACGTTATGTGTTGCCAAGATTGGAGGTGTCTTTGCGGTTTGATGAGATTATATGCTTGCAAGCCTTGTCATAATAATCAACAATGCTTTCACAACATTTGCAATAGAAGTAAGTAATTATTTGCCAAAATGTTTGCCCCGTGCCTAGTTAAACATATTCATCATTGCTGCTCACAATTTTAAGGCAAACTCCCGGAGTGGATACATATACTAGAGGAATCTAGGGTAACTGTTTTGGAAGAAATGAGAATATTTTAACGTGTCGACGTTTCCCCTTGTCTGTGACTATAAATGACAGATACAGCTGTAGTACCTTGGGTTTGCATTTGACAATTATATTTACACTGGGAGTAAAAGTTGCTTTATTAAGATGTACACGCATACTCTTCATCTGTATGCACATATATGTCAGGTAAGCGTTTTCTACAAAAACATATGTAATAATTCTGGGATTCTTTGCTTAAGTTTTGTTACTTTTACACCTTCTCGGCAACAAAACCTTCTCTCAAGATAAGCTTGTCAAAAATAAAGGCATCACTTTATGATTTTACCAAACTTTATGTAGCCTCTAACTTAAAATTCCTAAAAATAATCTAGGGCAGTCCATTTATCATGTTCTTCTTATTTCCCTGTATGTGTCATATGTGATTTCCTTAAACATTTCATTCATACTTGGTTGCATGTTCCATCCGTGTAAACTGCTGAATGTGAGGATTGATATTACTTTTTTGGTAAGCTGGGTATGCTTATTGCATAAACCATGTCTCAGGGTTTTTTGGGGTTATGCCTTTATCCGCATAGAAACGTATGATTTGTCAAAAAACACACTTCATACCATGACAACATATCTTTTGTTAATTTTATTGAACAGAGATCTATTTGTGATCACATTTGCATCCTTTGCCACCACTTTTTATGCTGCATGACATCATACGATTGCATTTAAAAATCAAGGAAATTTGTGAAAAAATATTATTTTTCCTCCCAGAGACGAATCACACAAACAGGAAAGTGTCCGAGCAAATTACCTGCATCGTTCATGTAACGCACAATAGCAACATAAGGAAATGTCAGAGATGAGATACATGTACCTCATTGTTTATGTACCACACAAATTACATGAAGATATATCGGAGGCAAGGTACATACAGCATTTATTTACCAGACACCATGTACATAAATATCACAGGCCAAGTTCCTGCTTTCTTAAGTTTCCGTACAATGGTTACTTACAGAAACTGTGAGACTATGTACCTGTGTTGGTTTTGTACCACACAATAGTTACAGAAAAAGGAAATGTTAGACGCGACATATCTGCATTGTTTATGTACCGCACAGTAACTAAATTATGAAATGTCACAGTTGCAATGTCAATAAAGGTATTTGCCACATTCACGCGTTTCAAAAAGAACTATTTGTACAGCAATTTTTTATGTTAAATGTCATGGATTCATACTGGTAGGTTAAGCAAATGTTACTGCAAACTGCAGACTTGACATAGGATTTGTGTAAGCTTACTCGAGCTGGGTCTTGCTAAAAAAAGTCTGCTTATGTACATTATATTATTGTGCACCAGCATATATGGATTACATCTATTGAAAATTTGGAAATCCATGAACTTTGAATGCTGCTGTGTAAACTCATTCGTGTATAAAGTGATCCCCCGCGCAATCATATAATGTTAAATGGACCTGATAAATTAACACATGCGCTTGCTCCTGGCACTCCCTAAACAGACTTCATTAAACTTATATGTATTTGACATGTCCGAAACGAAAAGATGGATTCTGCAATCGCTAGGCCGTTACATTGCCGTTAACCCCTAGGAGCAAAGAGAAGAAAAACTTTTAACAGGTCTTGGCTCCCAGCATCCCAAGAGTTTTGTTGCTCTGTACATTCCACTGTGGTGTAGATGCAAAGTTCGCAATTGGGTAGTATACATGAACTAAAGGCGTTGCAGTTGGGTAAAAGGTCATCGAAAAAAGTAAATGTGGTGTAAAATTGGTTTTCGTGCAAAATAATGACATGAATGCGTGTTGAGCTGAAGATCTGATTGTCAAAGGAAGCCTCCTTCACTACACGATTTGACCTTTTTTGGAATTGGACGTTTTTTCAATTGCATTGAATTCATTAATTCAGCACAATAATACAATCAAATAAATTCCTTCTATGGAAAAACATAAAATTTGTTTTTCTATGTTTACAGATTTGAATAAACTCGAATCACAACATTTTTACAGGTTCCAAAACAGGCATTGTCTGTGCTAATTAGATCACATGATGGTAATAAAAGAATATGACAGATGTTTTCGGAAGTTCCGATGACAGCGGGAACCCATATATAGCTTCAAATAATATCACTATTGTGACATAGTATTGCTCCCTCTCTTCAATTACCCTCAAGATCAAACTTAAATCTGCTCCGAAGATTGTTACCCGCATAAGTAGAGCTTTGTTGAGTGAATAATTATTTCTGGACAAGCGTTCTTCTCATTGTATTGATTACCATGATAGTGACGCCTTTGATATGGCGCGTACATCTAGAGCTCGACGATTTAATTGGCTTCAAAGCCCACATAAAATTCTTAAAATGAATAAATGTTTGTATCATGTAAACATTTTTCGTGCTAGTCTCGGACGATGATTATGATATATGCATATAAACAAATACATTACGAGTTCTTTTTGTTATAAAAGACTGTGATCAAAAATGCACACATTTTTGGGGGTTGAAAGAGACCTAACCCATAGTTTGTTAACACACTTTTCAATTATTATGTAAAAGGGTAGAAAACTTTCGCGATGTTGCTCCTACTCATTGTTGTTTCATGTTTTATGGTCAAAATCTGAAGAAGAAAAGATAATTTTCAATTTTAAGCAAACAAAGCATGGAAATTAAAGAAGCATCATTTTATATTCAGATTCAGTTTCATTTTATTGGACATAGAAGTGAAAACATTGTACACATTTTGGTAATTGAGCTAAAACATATAGTTTCCAGTTTTTTGGCAATTCTAGTTTTATGTACATATTGTCTCATATTTTTTCATTTCTTTGTATTTTGCAGAAGTAACAAATTCTTTTTGAAATGGTGTGCCCGTTGGGGAGACTACTGCAAGCCAGACACACGCTTAAAGTATGCACAGTGCTGCCCGGGCCTAGACTGCAAGTGCGGACTCATTTGGACCAGCTCCAAGTGCACCTGCAAGGGCAAGTTCCTAGGCCGACGATAAGGTCAGGTCGTGACCAGGGGTCGTGGGCGGGGACGCTCCAAGTGTCCATCACATATAGATGCTGTAACAAGTCCCTGAAGACGGTAGAGGAAAACATAGAGATAACAACTGCTTCCCTAGGAAATTCTCATTGCACGTCTTTGGTCAATGTAAATTAGTTTTAATGCGGTTAAAAAAACTACATGGATCACATTGGTCACTGACATAAGCTCACACGGGCATAAAGTTGGACGAAGCTGATTAAACGCACGTGATCATACGGGGACAGAGTGCCACCTAGCGGCAATCTGTATCGTCCTTACCTGAGTTATCCTACACAGACGGATCTAGGTATGATGCACTATGCATTTGATTTGCGTCATATCGGGATATTGCGACAGTGATTGTTTTGTCATGGATATTGAGGAATACCCCGGTACTATCAGAGGTCTGGGCCACAACTTATCACCTGCAAGATACTCAGCCCGCGTGAGCAAAGAAACACAGGGGCTGGGATGATACGTCATTGCTAAGTCGAGTCATACAATGCTCCTACCAGTATATAACAGAACGTTTTCAAAACCCTTAAACAAGATTACTCCCATGTCCCACCCCATGTGATATGTAATATGTATTGTATGTTTCTACTTCAGAGTATTTTTCTGTGCAGTAATGGATGTATTTTCTTTTTCTGGTGTAGATGTTGAAGTCTATTAAAGAGATTTGTTACAGAACAAGCAAGTGTACTTCAGATCAACTGTATTTGCATAAACGCCAATCATATGTCTTGACGTCCAAACTCGAAAGTCATATTCCTTGACATCATATCACTCCTGAATATCCTTCTTTAACACGAATATACTTGCATTACCTGTTAACCATTATGTGCACACTTTTTCACACGACACGCATTAATGCTGTGTTACACATGTGATGCTAACCACATTAAATCAAATACAATCACCAGGTACTCATTGGCCCTCTTGCGGCATATGCATTTACACAAGCATGACAGTTAGGTTTTACATTGATATACTATATACTTATCACAATAATTAAGAGACAGAAAGAGTTTTCCAAAAAACCCAGTTCATGCGATGAACATGAGCAAAAGTCAATACATCTGTTTTGTAAATTATACTCTACTTGTTTGCTGCATTAGCCAAGCGATGGACTTGATAGCTTGACTTTTAGCAGTAGTCAAACCAGATAATGTATGTATGTATGTATGTATATATATATGTATGTGTACGTATGTATGTATTAGGTGTGTATGTGTGTCGCCGGTCAATGACACCTCTTGTCTTTGTGTACAGTGTTTGCGTGTGTTTGATAGGCTTATTTGAACTTCAGCATGTCAACAATTGATTATTTGAATTATAACCTCTGTGCAATTCGTAAAAAGGGTACGGGAGTTGGTGTTTTAATGTTACAGTACAAGAGAAGGGATTGTACTACTCTACATGTAGCATCCATCAAGGATACATGTGGACATGTTTCTGCCAATAAATGACCGGTGTCAGACACGTGCAAATAATATTTCACACTGATGAATGCAAGATATACGTTCTCAAATACACCAGCTGTGTCCACTACATTAAAAAATGAAGAATTTTGCTCATACAATTTGTGAGGTTGTTAAGGGAGATGCACAATATTATGATACACACATGAACATAAGTTGAGCAAAATGAGGCATAAACGCTTAGTCCATATTAAAATATATACAAAAGTTAAGCCTGCTAAGACACAAACTCATATCATAATATGCCATACTTGTTCATGAGTATATTTTTAGAAAATCGCGATTTTGAGCAGGTTAACCCTTTCCTAGTTAACATAAGGTTGAATCATCAGCTTTCTTTGGCGCAGGTTGGGCCCACTGCACCCAACCCGCGCCAAGGAAATTCAAGCTGTTGATCTCGAGCATACTATCGTTATATGTATCATCTACGTTTAATGTTCATGAGAATGTTATGTGAAAAGATTCAGGCAGACGCCAATCTGCATCCGATCTGATCTCTTTAGGAGATTTGAACGAGAACGTGTTAAGTACAGAGATATGGGCGTCTGTAACCCATTGCAGACTAAGTCAACAGCTGTTCATTTCTAATTCTTGGTGCAATATACCGCGAGATTGTCCAGAAAGCTTTTGATAAATCGTCTTTATTATTCTTCATACAATTTATACAGACGACGTTTCCGGCAATGAACCACTTATAATTTTATGGAAAACGTTACCAGGGGGTTTAGCTTCTGAGGGCTGAAGCTCAATATGATACACTTTCCGAGAACACCCACAATATGAGTAGATTTGCATTTGAATTCATTGATTCTCAAGTACCATGGTAATTGCAATGCAGATTTTCCATTTCTTGTCTTCTGCAACCAGGCATGATAAATTAGATTTAGTTAGAATGAATCCATGTCTAAAATCATTTTTTAAAAAATCATACTCGGTGACAGATTTGATTTGACATGTAATCTCAAAATTTCTTCAGGGCGAAGTTGCTTATAGATGTGCGTGAAGAAAACAAGTATAATGATGTATCATAATAAAGGTCATATATGTCTTACTTTCGACACACACATATCAATGTCAATTAAATATTCCACATTGCTTTTCATTTATTTTTAAATAAAATAAAATCCGAAATATTACAGGACCAACATTTTCTTTACCCGTCGTTTCACTGGAAATCTGCACGTTTTAATTTGTGTGATTATTTTCTACGTATGTTCGTACTCCAGCAGTACGTAACACTGTGGTTTGATTGGATTTCATTATCTAAACGCCTCAAATATTAGGTAATGGCAGTGAGGCACCGCACATATATTACTCAACATTTACCCATGCATGAACAAATCAAGAACGACAACTTTTAGGATATTTACCCCCAAGGAGATGTGTAACAGTTCTCGCAAGTTTTAGAGTAAGTTCGTTAGACGAACTTATGTGCACAAAGGAGAGGTTATACATAGGTACTTACAGATTTCAATATTAATTTCCTAAAGTATTAGGTAATGTCAATTAGGGGGCACATTCATGTACGCATGGATGTTTATGGTTAAACTACTACAAAATAGCTACTTACAGTAATTATAAGCAAAGCCGCCAGGCAATCCCGGTAAGAACATTGTCGCTGGGGGCAAGGAGTTAAAGGCATGTGTATAGTCCTGGCTAAAAAACAGGCACCCTCCGTTTGTACACATTGGGTATGCGTGCGGGAAGTTTGTTTTCTTGTACCAGTGCTTAAATTGGCTCTTTTGGGAGGACGTGGTGGTCCTGAAAAGGACCTTTTTGTCTATTTGAAGGCTGCACTCATTAGTTGCGGGGGTGACCACCACGCTTCAAGCAAGCCTGAATCCTCTTTGCCATGCTGCTGTATCAGCCTGGGGAATTTCGTCCCACTGGCCTGTGAGCCGCTGTGCAAGTTGGTCGAGGGTGACCGCAGGTTTGTCGTACTCGTCCCTGACCCGACGGCAAGGTACCAAAGCACATCCCATAAATGTTCAATTGGGGACAGGTCAGGTGATCGGACTGGTCATGGCAACGTTGGGATGATATGCTAAAGACACTGCATGCTGACTTGTGCACAAACGCCGTGCATTGTCTTGCTGCTACAGTAGCGCAGGGTGTTCCTGGAACCATACAGTAGAACCATTGGGCAACTGTTTGCAGGATCCCATCCACAAGGCGCAGGCCTGTCAGAGTCCCATTGCCCTTGTAAGTTCTGTTCATCCTGTGGCCGTGATTGCCCGCATGTCATGACGCTACCTCCTACATTGCAGTCATGTTCTACCGTTCATCCACAAATCTTTCTGAAGGCATACGTCTAACCACTGTCTGCGAAGTCTGTATATAATTATCAGAACATAATAAACAGAGTCTGCTTTGCAGGCAAGTCTAATCATCGAATCGAAAATAAGATAGTGACTGGTCCAACCATATGGCACTCATCCACTCATCTGTGGTCCAGTTAGCATGTTCCTGACACCACTATATCCGTGCAGCATTGTGTGAAGGACCGAGAGGCATGTTGCAATGTTGCAAAGCCTGGCGCCACAACTGACGAAACTTCTACGACAAAAGGAACCGGTGTCTCTTCGCGTACCGCACCAGGTAACGGTCGTCCCTCTCATCTGCAAGACTCGCTATCCCAGTTCCAGCTTTCCCTTGCATCCTCTTGTTTCTTGAAAAGGGCCCCACCACCTCTGTACCACTGACCTAAAGCACCCCATTATCCTGGCAACTTCATCCTGTGAAAGACCAGGCTCCAACATGCCAATCATTCTGCTTCGGTTGCATTCAGAGAGCTGAAGTTACCCGCACGCCGTGGCCTTATGACTTCACTTGGATCCTTGCGTTGTTGCCAGTGCTCCCTTATAATACCCATAAGCACCCCAATACCACACACTCTGTGGGTGGCATCTCATTTCCAGTACATTTTGCTTTTGTGGTACCGCTCAAGCCTACCCGTAACTACACTGTCCATGTTACATAAGAGTCCCTGTGACACTCATATTTTGTACAGAAACTAATATTTAGAGCCGCCCATGTTAAACCAATGGGGGAACCTATTAGGGGTGATACGAAGAACTATTTATACATTCGGAGGTATAAACTTTATGCCGTGCCTTTAGCCCAGCTAAGCGTAAATCACGGAAGCTAAGTCAGTTATAAGTTGGGCAACAAACTGGGAAATATCGCGTTCTAAGTCACCTCGAAACTTTTTTTCAGCTTCAAATTAATGAAATTTAGAAGTTAAATATCCTACCAGTTCAGTTGGTGACAAGAACTCAAAATGTACAGCAAAACATACCCCCAACATAAGGAAATATGTGTATACTCCCGTCCGCGAGCAGTCTCGTCCATTTATTCTTTTCTTTCAGCGCGTATACATTCCGAATATGCAGCTGCCTATATGTACTGTCTAAAGTTTTTAACATATATATATATATATATATATATATATATATATATATATATATATATATATATATATATATATATATATATATATATATATATATATATATATATGTACATACATACATATATATGTTGTCAGTAAAAGGCCTCTGTGTAAATGAAGGACAGACAGTCAGTAGGAAGTGGACTTCTCGACCAAATTTTAAACACTCGTTTCAGAATATATTGAAAGTGCAAATTGCGCTAATGAAAATGTAACATCCGAAAAATGGCTGCAGCATATTTAGTTTTGATGAAAATAATGTCTTTTCATTCACATTCACCAAGACATGAAATGCGTGAAAATCAGCCCAGTGGTGGATCTAAGTTTGCGCGGTGTGCGCCACTGTATCAAGCATAACCGAATCAGACTTTTTGATAAAAAGTAGTGCATTCCCAGAGAAATTTGTGTGTAGATGCCAGTTTATTTGATGATGCCAGTGACTTTTAGAATTTATCGAGTTTTTGTTACAAAATTTGTTAAAGTTTGAGTAACCAGTGTTAAAAGTTCTAAAAATATATGTAGTAATGATTTGATACCTGGAGTACTTGGACAGTATCGGACAGTACTATACTCTTTATATGTAATGAAAACACCTGACATTAATTTCCACCCATTATTTGTAATATTAGTTTCTGTCAATAAACTCTCGATCTCTCTAGAGTGAATGGCATTTGCACCATATACATTTCAACACATGCTGGTAATTGGTAAAGTTGGAGTTGTGGGCAAGATGAAGAGCCATAACATAACTGACATGACATGAGAACAACCGATCTCCATCGATCTTACGCCTATGTATTCGTCATGGGTAATGTAAGATTACTCGCTGACTTTGCTGCTTCCCACGGGAGCCTCATACTAAGAATGCACGTATGACAGGCCTAATGCACTCATTGTTGGCCTAGTTTCCCTAATGTCCAAGCAGCCAATCTGATATTATTTACTCTCAATCAAGTTTGATTTACACATATCCGAGGTCATTTATTCCACGGGTTCATTACTTATTTTTTCTGTAGTTTACGAGCTCTGATTGTTGAATTTTTCATTCATCGATTTTTTTCTCGACAGATTTCGATTTCATTAATGCCTCCTGAAACCCTGTAATGTTTCTGGTTGATGAAGCCCCTTGCTGACACAGCCTCTCCGGAGAATGAACCGACAAATTGTGTTTGCACCTCTGACGTCACAGCCAAATTTGATGGGCAAAAACGCGACAGTTCATACGAGCAACTGTGGGTAGAGCAGAATCTGAAAATGTTGAAGATCATGGTGCACAGAGATAAATTAACCAAGCGCAATATTCTACTTCTGGAACCTCAGGGGTACAAGCAGTGCATGAGGCACGATTCGATTTTGAACCGAGACTGTCGGAAAGACAATTTAGCTCACCGTGGTAAGTTTATTTTTAGTCAAGTAATAATACATTTTGTTCAATATATGTTTATTGGACAAGTATGCTCAATAAATGCAACGTCTCCTGAATATCTTCCATAATTATTTGAGACTTTTAAAGAATGTTTGTATAGTTCTGCGTCTATGAAAAATCAGCGCCTACATGGACCTTTGAAGCGGTTTGTTTTAAATTTTGCATAAAAAGATGACTAGCATGCCACCGGAGGTACACCCATATTACAAAGGGCATTTGTGCCACTTCTACCAATATAACAATCATAGCAACAAGGAAAAAGGACCCGAATAATTTTTTTAAGTTGTGGTGTTTACGATAATTTTGGACCGATCCGCCTTTAAAAAGATTTATTAAGCTGAATGTGCAACAAATATGACAGGCAGTTTTAAGCAACGTGAAAGTGGTAATGAAAGTGTAGTTTTCGCTATCTTGGAAAGTGGCCTTGTCCGGACTACTTTACGTTTATTTATTTGTCTGGAAAGGTAATCTCCAAGAAGCCACAACAACCTGCAGGAAGGTTAGGTAGTATTCCAGATAAATCAATCACCACAGCCCCTACATAGGTCAGAACATTCTTTCGCAAATAATTCCAATCAAGGCTTACAGCTGAAAATGCTTTCCTGACATTTTTGTTTGTTAATGCAATAATCATTTTCAAGAGACCTGATTCGCTTATAGTTGAATGCTTTTGGTAACGCGTCAATGCATACTTTTCATGGAGAAGTAACTGCACATGTTTATCAAGCCACTTTTGCCTGCAAGATGTCATGTTGCCAAACAACCAGAAAGAGGGAGATATCCAGATTAGTACTTTGTTAATGATTTGCTGTAGCTGTCTACAAATAGAAACAGTACTTACAAAGGTTGCTTTTAAAAGCAGTGATCTCTTTACCGGAGGTCTTGATAAGGAAACATTACTGTAGTTTGCAATGAATATTTTCGAAAAACATCTCATTCATGAGGCGCTTCAAATTTGTTAACATACATTGGTTTTTGCACCGCCGTATAGAGTAAGGGAGGTTTATAAAAGTATTTTGATGTCGCAATAGTACGGGACTATATCGGTTAATGGCAAGAGTCTGAGACAGTAGTAACCAATAGTTCCTATTAGTAAATTGTAACGTAATGGAACCGGAATTGTGAAAAATTCCCTTTGTGGCAAAAAGCAAAAGTAACTAGTTACTATTCGCGACAAGTAGGAACTTTATGACCAAGAAGAAAACACGGACACGGTCGCCTGATTCAGATTGAACGGTCGATGAAAAGCATCGTTAATAGGTTAATGCAAGTGACTCTCGACTAAAACATGTACAAAAACCATGATAACGTTGCGCATGAAGCGGTTTGGTGCACACTTGCCGCTATTGTAGAGTTTCTGTGCACTTATTCTGATTTCAAATTAAACAAAGAAACTTTGTCATATTTTCAGCCCAGCAGAGGAAACCACCACTCATCGTCTGGCAATAAGGCAGATGTCAAATCTGATGAAGTGATAGTCACATGCGGTAAATCGACCGCAACTACATCCTGGTATCAGTTGAACGTTGTATAAGACAGTTCAGATATGTTTGCCAGTGTTCCATGTGCAAATTTTAAAAAGTCAGGGTATAACAGCCAAATGAATTTATAGGCAAATCATCGGCGGCGGAAACTATCAAGCATGTTTCGCAGCTTTGGGGGTGGGGGTGGGGTGGTAGTGGCTGTAGAAGTGTACTAAATGAAAAGTGGCCGTAATTGTTGAACCAAAAAGTAACGTTTGCTAGCCAATTGATTCCAACAGCATTTGTTCTATATAATGATTCTTTATAGTCGTTTAGTTTTAAGAATAAGTGTCTTAGCAGCATCCATTATTTTGCAGTTACAATCAAAAGATAAATTATGGGACCAGCAAAGCTATACTTTATTAATATTGGATAGATCGTTAAGAATCAAATTTAAGTGATTGACTTCAAGAACTGAAGAGACTCTAGCAAAGAATATGCTTCTCGCAATTGTGTGCAATGGACACTGCAAAAGAAAGCGCCAGATAGTTACAGACCGATGTCCATAATGACATACTTGCTAGTCTATCAAACGACGAGAATGCACATGTGCATTGAGGCCACTAAAATCCGCTGTCAATCTATTTACAAAAATGTGTTGTTTACGGGGCCCATAACGTGGGTGGTCGAGCCCAGCAAAGAAGAGCATTTGTTTAACGTACATTTGCATAGTCACCATGTCTGAGGAAACTCCATCCAGCAAGACTCTCTGTTTTCTGCTTTCTGTTTGCAGTGTGTTATATATAAGCAGATCAAGAAAAACTCCAACTACATTAGTCTATTTCGCAATAGCAGGGAACGTAAAGCTATTCAAATGACAAATTTAAAACATTTTGACAATACCAGCTATGCGTGGAGCTAGTTAAAATAGTGTTCTCTTTGTATGATTCTCCAGACCTAATGTTTTGAAGACTCCGAATCTGGATAGACTTATTTATTGTTTGATTATTCTGAATGATAAAATGACCAAGGTTTCACCGGTTTGATCAGAGTTGATAATTTCACTAGCGCTAAAGGGGTCGTCGAGAGTTAAATACAGACTGTATAGTCAGCATACATTCTGATATTACATCTGACAAGGTCGACGATATCATTGATATAAATTTTGAAAAGAGAGGTCCGAGCACAGAACTTTGTGGAACTCCGGCATTTACTGCTCCCCAGATAGAAGAGTGTCCTAAATTACAACACGTTGTAGACGATTTGTAAGATAACGAGAAAAACCTCTCAACAGATTCCTGTAAATTCCATTTTATGCAAGTTTGGAAAGTAAGCCAGTGTGCTTAAAAAAGCCTTATTGATGCCCAAGAAAACAAGGCGTACCTCCTTTTGCTGATCGACAGCAAGACATAACAAATGATATAAAACAAGTAACTGATTAGCAGTCGGGTTGCCTGGTATAAAACCAGACTGGCTAGCTGAGATCAATAGAAGTTAAAACCATGCTTGAAGATCACTTTTGCAAAGAATTTGCCAACGCAACTTAACAAGGAAACTGGTCGATTATTATCTCAGAGAAATTTCAGCGTCTTTATTATGTAATGGTGTGAAATTAGCTTGTTTCATTCAGTAGAAAACGTATCATTGCTCAATGACAAATTAAAAATCTTAGCTAATAATTTGTAAATGATAGGCGCACCATCTTTCATGAGATTGGTACTAATGCCTTCGGGTCAGGTAGCCTTAGAGACATTCAAGCTATGTAAAATATCCAAAACTTCCTCATCTGAAATTGAGCGAATTGTATTACTAGGGTGTATAGTGTGCTCTAGAAGAGAAGCACATGTAGAATAAGGTGTGTATCCTTTAAGAAAGAATTGAAAATTTCTGCCTTAGTTAGACTGTCAGCAATATGATCATTGTTTTATAATAGCGAAGGTATTGAAGTCATGTGGCTAAAATTTATAAAAATACTTAATCTGCAAAATGAGGACTACATTTCAGTATCATGACAACTGTTGTTAGCTTTTACCTTCTCATTTGTCCAGTGCATTTTATGACGTAAGGGTCGTAAATGTGAATTGTCCCACAGAAGGTCAAAAGGGCGAATACCAGAACCCAGGTTCGGGATGCAGTGTTTGGCAGCGTCAAGAAACATTTCCGACCAAAAATCGCAACAAACATCGATATCATTAGAAAAGAAGCATAGATCCCATTTTATAGTATTGAGATGGTTTCCGACATAAATTAAAATCTGCCTCACTATAGTCCCACACATGCCTTTTATATATCGGGTCTCCTTTACGACGAAACAATAGATCAGTACCTGCAACTGAATGGTCGCAATTGGAAATAGGTGAAAGGGTTCGCACGTTTGTAATGAAATTCGGGTAATTGCTAATAATCTGGTCAAAGCATGTTGCAGAATGTTCAGCAATACGTGTTGGTTCATTGATGCGGAGCGATAAGAGATCGTACGAAACAAATTGGTAAAGTTAATTCTCCGCCGATGTGCTAGGAGCAGCGTAAAGGTGGGCAACTATAATGATATTGCTGATGTTCTAGGCTCTCGCCAAATCAATACTTTCCTTAAAAAAATGATCCCCAAAAGAAACAGGGAAATTGTATCAAATTCAGGAGATATAATTGTTTGTATTCCAGTTGTAGTCAAACTTCTAGGTTGATAGTATATAACTGAAGTATTAACAATAAGGGGGGGGGGTGTAGGTTTACTTGAAAGCCAACCACGAGAATTTGTTAATATTCTCCACCATTTCTTTCTCTCTGCAGACTCATTTGTTAGGAAGTTAATAAGTTTTTAGTAATAATTACGTTTGGCTCTCTGTGTAAACTAACAACATTATTCCTAAACTGGGGATATCTTTCCGAATATATACCTCAATCCACATGAACCTTTTTTAACTATATTTTTTATTCTGTCTCTCTCTCTCTCTTTCTCTCTCTCTCTCTCTCTCTCTCTCTCTCTCTCTCTCTCTCTCTCTCTCTCTCTCTCTCTCTCTCTCTCTCTCTCTCTCTCTCTCTATCTCTCTCTCTCTCTCTCTCTCTCTCACTTTAGTCCAAAGTTAATAGTTTGTCTTTCGGTCTCATCGTCAGTTGTGCATGAGTAATGCATTTATTTGCCACTTCTTTCAGAAACTTGGTGATACCTTAACAAATATCACAAACATTGTTATCCAAATAAAAAAGCATCCCATGAATCAGAAGATAAAAGATTGTGTACCCTTTCATAATCGACTGGGGAAGCAATTTTAAATTATCTTTCGGCATACATTATTGTTACCAAGAGAAAGCACCCTACAAATTAATCATGCTTCTTGATCACATGTAGATATTGGACTTAGTTTTGTAACCGTAGCATTTGGAGAGCCATTGCGAACAATTACCAGGTCGAGAGCTGATTGACCTCTTGCAGATTCAGTGACTAACTGCTTCAAATTAAGCCTGAGACATGAGCTAAGAAGGTCCCACTCCAGCCTTGTTTTACAATTCCCAGAGACCAACAGATAACAGAAAATCAAAGTTACCAGTGATACATTGAAGTTGGGACCTGGGCTTGGTTGAATATTACCGCACAAGGTCAGAAAATTGTCAGCGATTCGGAGATACACAGGTGGTTAAACACAAGCAAAAGGCATAAACAACGACCAATGACAGCAAAAGTGCGAATAAATTCAGTTTTACACTCAGTATGACAGAGATATATTGGCAGAAGTTTCAAAGAATTGAAGATACAATAACCTGATAAAGCGTCATTTTCTCACTGAACCAACAACAATTAACTAGAAAAGATGATTTGCTGCATAGAAAATCAGTGTGTGTCTTCAAAGCTTATTGGTATGACAATGTACACTTGGTATTTTAGTACTACAGTGTATTATCCCTACGAGAATGTACAATTGGTACTTCAAGTACAACAGTGTATGATCTGTACGACAATGTAACGACAGTGTACAATGGGCACTTCAGTATCAAGTATATGATCGGTACAACGGTACGAAAGTGTACAATGGGAACTTCAGTACTACAATGTATGACCGGTACGGCAATTTTACAACAGTGCACAGTGGGTACTTCAGTTCTATAGTGTATGATCGGTACGAAAATGTAAAGAGAGTGTACAATGGGTACTTCAGTACTACAGTGCATGATCAGTACGACAATGTTACGACAGTGTACAATGGGTACTGCAGTACTACAGTGCATGATCAGTACGACAATGTTACGACAGTGTACAATGGGTACTGCAGTAATACAGTGTATAACAGATACAACCAATTAGTGCCATCAACTGGTTTTTCAGGAACAATGCTGGAAATCCACACTTGACACAAAGCAGCCTCAGCTCCAAGTCTAACTTCAATGCACCCAAATTGTCTCTTGGATGATGGAAATACTTTGTTAAATTACCTCAAGTACTTTAACTCAACTTAAGTTCAATTTGACCACATAAACCTCTGTGCAATCCCAGAAATATGTCTTACACAGCCCAGCCACGCTTGTGTGCAAGCGTGTCTGGTGTATCTGATGCAGGCACAACCTGCCAGTGTGCATCCAGAAGTTATGCAACTTTTACGCAAACTAATTTGCAACATCTAATACAGCTCTATCACAGCTGAGGTGGACAATATATTCCTCAAACCCATACTGCATCTTCCACCCCTACTCAGTGGTTCCACTTTCACCAGCATCCCTGGTCTGTTGCTAGGCAGCTGGCCTTGCGCCAATCTGAGACTAAGAATTTCCAGTCTCAGCTCCAATTCAGATCCAATGCAATATATACATACACCCAGAAACTGAATTTGCTTCATTTCACTCGATTCAACCAGATGAATCAGCTGCACGGTCTTAGAACATATAAATGGAAGTTAATGGTGGGGTGTAACTATTATACTTTTGATGACAGACTCTATTGCATTTCAGTTTTCTTTCACCGGGTGTCATCATCTATCAGAGAGCTGAACGCATCTGTCTTGTGTGCATACTTTTGAAGATATTCAAGATTTGAATTTCAAATGCCTTTAATTTGCATAATTGAAATTTGTGCAGCCCTCGTTACCAATTCATCAGATGCGTACTAGTCGATAACATAGGAGTCGAAGTTGGAATGGCATCTCTAGTTCTTATAGCTTTCAAGTTATTCAAGATTTAAAATTTACAATGGTGCTATTCAGCATAATTTAAATTGCTACAACTTCTGTTTTTAATTCATTAGGTGCGCAATGGTCATTAACCGTCTATTAGAAGTTGGACTCACATGTCTATATATTATAGTTTTGAAGAGATTCAAGATTGAAAATTGCGAATGTTCCTAATTAGAATTATTTAAATTGCTACAACTTTTGTTTTAAATTCATTTAAATGCGCAATGGTCAAAAACCCTTTAGTAGAATTTGGAATGACATCTCTATGTACTATACTTTTGAAGTTATTAAAGGTTGAAAATATCAAATGATTTTCAAGGTTAGAAATTCAATTTGCCCCTAATTTGCATAATTTTAAACATCTTCATTCCTGTGCATTAAAAGACCGAACTCCTTATATGGAGGTACAATCATGCTTACTTTGGAGTTTCTATGTATTATAGCGCAGAGAACAGTGTCAGACAAATTCACTGAGAATGAAAGAAAGAAAGAAAGAAAGAAAGAAAGAAAGAAAGAAAGAAAGAAAGAAAGAAAGAAAGAAAGAAAGAAAGAAAGAGAAAACAGAAAAAAGTGTGTGTTAACACACACACTTTAAGAATAAAGTTGTGAACGAGGGTAACATCGTTGCTATGATAGTAGTCGAGCATCATTTTGCAGTGGCAGTAAAATCTTTTGTCTACTTATCAACCAATACCAGATCTTGGCAAAAAAAAAAAAGAATTAGAGTAGTGAATACAAGATCTGCACAATACACAAACAAAAGTCCGTGTCGTGCTGCCTGTCCAACATCTGAAACGTTTATGGAAAAGATCAGATGTGGAAAACATGTGAATGAAAAATACAAAAAAGAAAAAGAAAGAAATGGCAGGACTTGACCATGTCGGAATAAAAGTGGTGAAAAAAATACGTGTTGAGCAAACACTACAAGACGCATTTAGGCCGCACCTGCCTCCGGAGTTGCAAGACACTCGCGATTTTATTGACACAAACAAAGGTGGGAGTATGGAGAAACATCCAGTCAATCTATCAAACTGAACACAAGGCGGTACACTCAATCCTTGGTTTTTGTAAGCACTGCCAATATTGTGACCTTCTAAGAGCGATGATCGTAACTCCAATTATCCATGTTATGCAAGACATCGTCTCCTTACTCAACAGAGTTTTCAACTCGCATTCGCCATATAGATCTCATTGTTCCCATTCTTGGCCAAGTATATTATTCTTGGGTCAGTTAATTGATAAGATCGCTGTAACTAGGAGGTAGTACCACTGCATCTGGTCATTGACCATGAGCTATCGTTGTGCATGATGACAAGTTTCATAATATAGAACACAGACTCAAAATACCCAAAAGATTATTCAAAATGCAAGACACACGTATACATGTAAATGTGCATGTTATATGTATTCTGTATGTGTACATGTATATATATATATATATATATATATATATATATATATATATATATATATATATATATATATATATATATATATATATATGTATATATATGTATACATTGTATTTGTGTCTTTGTGTCCAGAACCACTTCCTAGTAGTTATTACCCTAGTACGCAGTCCGAACTGTTTACTCTCCAAAAGCTAACCTGTCACTGTCTAATCTATATACATATGGAAGTACTATTGTCCAAACTGCACACGTTCTTCTGCAGAATCTTGACATAGGCTGTATTAGCCTAAATTAAATTAAAGGGTCTTTAGCGGGTAACTACTCAGAACATGTTTCGGAGCCTATACCCGTACATGTCTCTCTGCGTACCGGCTCCTTGTCTAAGCTAAATATTCAGCAAAGACAACCCACATAATAATGAATAAATATGAACATGGGAAATGATTAGTTAGCTAAGTCCGTGAAGTTTTGCTGATAAATGCAGAGCTTCAGTATGAAAGAAGAAGACTAGTCAAGCAACACATAATTACTGAATTTGTATGGGTTCAGATCAGAACAATTTGACTTGCCCCTGAACCAGTACGTAGCCTTTCTAGCTGGATAGCTTATCCTAGTTAAACCACCCGCCAGTGTATAACTGAAGTGGAAACAAGCTGGGGCATTATATTCTGTCCTATTGATTGTAAAATAAACAGTTGCAGCTAGACCACCTGAACAGGGGAAATCCTAACAAGTACTGTAACAATGTACATCGGGCACCAGAAATGTAAAACAAATCCCATGATGACACCTACTCCTCACTTTGAAAGTCTGCAAACAATTAAGCTCTATTTCACTGCCAACCCTGAGTCAATGTTTCAACGAAATGTGTCGGGTTTGTGACATTTGAGAAAATGCTGTCAATTTTGAGTAATTTTTTTTTATATTGAGTAAATGTGGATTTAGGCATGTCAGAAAGAATGGAAGTCATTAGCATTTATGTCAAAACAGGTTATCAAAATATAATTGTTCTTTACACGATTTTAAGAACAATAAGGCAAACTTGTAACTGTCGTCGGCCGCTGCTTGCTATTGATAGGCATGGATAGATATTGCTGGGGGTATATATATATATATATATATATATATATATATATATATATATATATATATATATATATATATATATATATATATATATATATGTGTGTGTGTGTGTGTGTATGTGTGTGTGTGTGTGTGTGTGCCTGTGTGTGTCTGTATGTATGGTTTTGCAAACTTGCTTTGGATTATATTGTTGAGACATATTGTTGTGTCGAACTGAGAAATTAGTTATGTATTTTATTTTGATAAAAAATCAACGATACCTTGAAATTGAGTTATGTACAGAAGAAAGGTTATTGAAGACGGTTTTCTTGTTGTATAATGCAAATCATTGCCTTTGTGTAGTTAAATAGTCCAGCTCTTTAAATGTCATCTCATAAACTGCTGTTGAACGGAACAGGTATTAAAGGTGGCTTTTTTCTTGTAAACGTTAATCATTGCACTTATCTAGTTGAACAGGACAGCTCTCTCAATTTCCATCTTGTCAAGTGTTGTTTAGTGAGAGACGTTTAAAATAACTAAATATTTAATTGAATATGTGACGAGCGGAACGTTTGTGCCTTCCAACCACTGCTTTCAGTCGTTCTTGCAATGGCCGGGACAAAAGTTCGGAGTTTTTATATTATCTACTTGCAGTCTTTAGTCTTGTTCCCAAGTGAACTTTAATTCATAGTCATTATCTCTAATTTTAGCTGATGTCTTTTACTCATCTCACGTAGTTATAATTGTATTTTTTCAGCTAATTATATCGGCCCTTTGGAAGAACTTCACACCAGCCCTAAAGATGTTACCAATGCATAGGGTTCTTCCATATATTTCAGATGGAACGTGTTGCTTCGCAAATTTGTTATTTTGAATAATATATAAACTTTTGGGCTTATCACGATTCATTTTGCATAGCTCAAATGTCATGCAATATGTAGCATGCAGTCTTGGACACTAAAAAGGAGTGTTTTAGGATCTTTATTGTTCTTTATATTCATAAATGATTAAGTTGATCATATTCCTGTAATATTTTTCTATTTGCAGATGACAATTTGCTTATGGAAATTGTGCAAAATCCCGCAAATGACCTGAACAAGAATCTATTATCAGTCTGTCGACGATCGACAAGTGTCATAAGAAACCTGCTAGGAAAGGTAAAATTAACCAGTAATAATAACACAGAGTAGACTGAAGCAAAATATCGGCTGCAGACTCCCCACATGGTCGTAAAAATGTCCGCATTGGGTATATATATATATATATATATATATATATATATATATATATATATATATATATATATATATATATATATATATATATATATATAGATATATATGTCTTCGTTGGTTTATCACCAATTATACACTGCCCACAAAAATTATACAATGGAATAGGTCCTACAGCCGGTCTGTGGGTCATGCCCATTGTCTGCGGGTCAATTATAATCCTCAAACCGGACCGTGCGCAGTATATACCAAGTATAGCGTACCACAATTTCTGGGCATTTATGTATTCCCACAATTACATATAACATATAACAGAGTTATTTCAGCTCGGTAGGATAAATAAAAAAAAATTCCACTGTAAGCTGCTCAATAATATACAGAAATCTGAGTTCTGTGTGGATGGTCCAATGCCCTGTAATCATACATAACAGGATGGTCTTTAAAATGATTGTCAATTCTTACTTAAAAACTGTTTACACTAAGTGCATTTACTACATTACTTGGGAGTAAGTTCCACCAGTCCACGACTCTATTGCTGAAAAAATACATCCTTATGTTTGAGTTTGATCGGGTCTTGGTTAATCTTAGGTTATGGCCTCTGGATATAGCATTCACATTGAAAGGAGGTAAACATTTGGCTGTTTCATAATAACCATGAATATATTTGTACACGTTAATAAGGTCTCCTCGTAATCTTCTATGCAACAATGATGGCATTTTCAGTCGTTTCAGTCTTTCCACATAAGTCAAATTACTCATATTAGGGACTCTCTTGGTTGCCCTCCTTTGGACAGATTCAATTAAGTCAGTCATTTTCCATAAATGTGGGGACCATATGGGAGCACCATATTCTAAATGTGGCCTGATCATGGATGTATACAATAATTTAAAAACTTCTGTTTGCTTTCTTCACCATTTCTGTAATATGTAACTTAAAGTTCAAGTCCTTGTCTCTCCAGATTCCTAGGTCTTTTACCGAAGATTTTATGTCGAGAGGCACTTCTTGACCAGAATCAAACATTTTATATTGGAAGTCTTGATGATTTTTCCCTAGCCTCAACACTGTGCACTTATGTGGAGGAAAATTTAGTTGCCAATCGTCTGCCCAATTTTCTAGTTATCTGACATCTAGTTGCATTTCTTCCATATCGGTGACTGTTGGAACTGGCTTAAATAATTTGGCATCATCAGCAAATAACTTAATAAATGCATTAACAACTTCAGGCATGTCGTTAATGAATATTAAGAACAAGGTGGGTCCCAGGACACTACTCTGTGGAACTCCATGATAACATCCTTCCAATTAGACTTGCTTCTGTATATATTTACTCTCTGTTGCCTTCCTGTGAAAAAAGATTTAATCCACTTATGTAGGTTTCCAGTGATGCCATTACTTTTTACTTTCAGCAGTAGACGATGTATTGGTACTGACTCAAACACCTTTTGAAAATCCAAGTAAAAATCATCAATCGGGTTTCCATCTTCAAGCCATGCTGTCCATTTATCTATCGTTTCTAACAGCTGTGTTATTGTAGATCTACCATGTAAAAATCCATGCTGGTGTGTAGAGAGCAGACCATTTATTTTAAAACGATCCATGACGTGATATCTGATAATTCCTTCAAGTGGTTTGCAGACAACCGAGGTAAGAGGAACAGGTCTATAGTTGCTAGGTAACTTTTTTATCCCTTTTTGTGTATAGGAGTTTTATGACTTTGTTTCCAGTCACTTGGGATAGTTCCAGTCTGTAATGACTTCCTGAAAATTATCTGGAGTGGTAATTTTATTGATTCAGCAGTTTCCTTTAAAACTCTAGGATGGATTTTGTCTGGGCCCATAGATTTGTTCACGTTAAGTTTATTTGGTCTTTTCAAAATATCTTCACAACTAATTTCCAGCTCTTCCAGTTCATGTGTAACTTCCGTTTGCCTAGGCTCTGGGACATTGCTTAGGTTTTCTTTTGTAGATGTGCTTACAAAAAATTGCTCAGTACTTCTTCTTTTTCATTGTTATTTCCCAGCGTCTTCTGCTCCG
The DNA here is from genome assembly GCA_964020975.1 of Hermodice carunculata. NCBI lineage: Eukaryota > Metazoa > Annelida > Polychaeta > Eunicida > Amphinomidae > Hermodice > Hermodice carunculata. The sequence goes on from OZ026614.1 coordinate 17,969,802, forward strand.
ATTCAAGGTAAGGAATACAGTCTCTATTTTTTTATTTTGAATTCAGGTACTTCCAAAAACGTTTTGGGTTTTTCTTTATGTGCCCAGCTTTTTGCTTTTCATACTCTTTTAAAGCCCGCCTAGTTGCCCACCTTGCCTGGTTACGGGCTTTTGTATATTTTACACAGTCTTCATATAATTTAGTTTCACAGTACTTTGTCCATTGTTTATATATTTTTTACGTAGCTTACATTTTGTCTTTTTGTTCATCCAAGTCATTTTGTTTTTATTTTCATTTGATACAGTTTTATGAGGAATATTTTTATCTTGTGCCGTCTTGAGCGTTGCACAAAATATGCCCCAACATTCCTCAAGATTCTTGTCTTTAAATAGTGACTCCCAATCAATCTTTAGGTATTTGCTCATTTGGTTGTAATTCCCCATTGAATATTGGTGGCAGGTTTTTTCTTTAAAAGTTTCTTGCGTATAACAGTTATAATCAAAAATTGTAACAACGTGGTCACTCTTACCTACAGGTGCTTTAGCTTCAAGATTACTGACCATATTTTCCTCATTTGTTAGTATTGGATCCAATATATTTGATTCTTGATATATTTGGAACCTTGTAGTGAAGGTCACATGTTGACACAAATAAGAGTCACATACAGCTTCCAAAATTTTTCCTGCTTCATTAATTGCTGATTGAGTTGTACCGCCCTCATTGTTCCATTTAATTTCTGGGTAATTAAAGTCTCCTAAAAACAGTAAGTGAGAATACCCTAGCGTTGTACTATTTTGTATCCGTTGATTTAACATGGCATTATTTTCCTTACTTGAATTAGGACTTCTGTAGATACCCAAAATTAAAAGTTTGTCACCCCTGTGCGACTTAATTTCAACTGGTGTCACCTCACAAAATTCAGAATTTCAATTTATTGATCTCCTTGGGTTGCAATGTTGCCTTAATATGAATTGAGACACTCTTTTACCTTCTTCTTCAGCATTTGTGAACAAAATGTACTCCGGAACATGTAATTCAGTTTTTGTCATTCTAAACCTTTGATTTTTTTTTTTGATTAGTTTCTATTGTAACTATTATGTCAGGGTTGTATTCACTTATTATACTAAAATAATCAGGTTTCTTTTTTGTTATACAATCTGTATCAGTATACAATGTTCTGAGAGACTGTTTCAGGCACTTTATTTCTATTTCTTGTTTTTTGTTTCAATGACGCTTTTGAATGGGTTCTAATGGCTTTTCCTTTTTTTCAGTCTGACCATTTTCAGATCCCAGAGAGGGCCCCGGACTTGGTAAATCCAGTTCCCCCCCCCCCCCCCATTGGGTTTTCTCTTTAGCTTCTGCAACTTTGGCTCTCACCACCTCTCTTTTTTCCAACGACAAATCGTTCATTACACTAATCTGCTTAAATTTTTCTTGTGCATTTGGTAGTTTCCACAAACTTCTCATAACTTTCTGTTTGTCGTCTTTGTCTTTTAATGATATCTTTAAGGGCATTGTTTTGTCCTGTTCTTCCTTCTTTTTGCCTGGTCTAATCGCGTCTTTGGTTTCAATATTTTGAAGCCCTAATTCCTCTGTACACAATGACTGAAAAAAGTCAATATCATGCTTTCTTTGTGCAGGGTTTTTATCATTACTTTCTTTTACCCTGTGGATGATTATGTTCTCTTCTCGAATCTCTCTGGATCTCTCATCTCTCTTTTGTTCAATCATGGTCTCCTTGATAATCTTTTTCATCTTTGACTCATTTTTTCACTCTGGTTACTGCCAACTCGTTCCGCCCAAGACTTGCTCATTTTCTCTGGTACATCTTTTACGTAGTTATTTACCTTCGTTTCAATTTTGTTTTCCAGGGACAGGACTTTTTTATTTACTTCTTCAAGGCGGTTAGATAACATTTTCTCAATATCTAATTCATCTCTTTGTCCTGTACTTGATTTCTTGTGTTTACTTCGCCTGACGTCTTCTGCACAAGTAGGACAAAACCAGAAACAGTCTGGTCTTTGCATAGTTTTATAATGAGCATCATTCCTGTCAATACATTTCACACAAAAATAGTGCTTGCAATCACCGTCACATTCCAGAATCTTATCATCCTCACCATCATACACTCCTTTGCAAACAAAACATGTCCAACTTGCATCCCTGACACTGTCCGCCACATTCACGCTTTTAGACACATCTTCCACACTTTTCCTACTAACACTCGCTCTCGAACCTCTTACATTTGTTTTCTTGCTAGGCGCACCTTTCGTCACTTCAGTCTTTTTCTTTTTTGGTGATAATACATATTTGTGGAGCCAATGTGGCATAACTCGGAGTTCTGTTTACTGAGCGATAATATAGTACGTACAATTGTATTTCAATGAATCCTGGGTAAATAGATTGTTCTACGGTTTGTTTTCGTTCAAGGTAAGTCACCAGTTCAGAAAAGTAGAATTACCACGGATATCTTACATTCTGTGTTCATACAAACTCGATGTAACTGTAATGTAGTAGGTTCCTGATTTACAGTCCACTTTTTGTCGACACACGCCTTCAAAAACTCGGCAGAATCTCCAAAATTTACCGGAGCTCAGATTCGCGATGTTTTCTCACTTCACGCATGCGCACACATAATAAATTTTGGTCAGATTTGCTAATATATTGCTGAAACCCACTAGGTATGCCATTGAATTTAAGGCAAACATGGTTTATGGGCATTTTTCAACTGCCGATACACCGAACAACTGCCCACAAGCCGATCTGAGGATTACAATTCTGCCCATAAACTACCCAAGACATATATATATATATATATATATATATAACGTGCTGTAACAAATAGTTTACCTGGGCAAATTGCCGTAAAAGTATTTTGAAAACAAGACTTACTGTCTTTACTTTAATCTGTTGTGTCTGGAGCAGTTATCATCGTTAGTTACAAATCCAAATGCGATACGATACCCATCATGCACGTTTTGGTGAGCGCCAGTTTGAACATGGCGCGACGCATTGTGCGACAGTCGCACAAAGGAACACTATTTAGATCTGGATATTAAAGTGGATCCCGGCAACGTGTTTTCAGCACTGTAAATGTGTATAATGAAACTAACGAGATGGGCTGGACATAATCAAATGTACCCAAACTTGCACACGATCTATTCAATCTCAAAATGCTTGGCACGTGGTCTTAAGCTGTTTGTTGACTGTCGTTGTTTATTCTTGGCCTGGCTTTCGCCCACAACGTAATATCATGCATTCACTGAGGATTTACTTGCTTGTTTTTTGCGCCTTCCGGGAATACTTTATATCAAAAAGCAGATTCGAGTATGGTAACTTCTGCAAACAGGGTCGGCAAGTTTTATTTAAGAGCAAAATATGCTTCCTTTTTTTTTATTTCACCGATGCTGTGATTCCGTGTGCGATTCCGCGATCGCGGATTCTGGACATCTCTCTCCTGGATCTAACATTGCACGCAAAGTCCCACAATTCACAGAATCCTGCAAAGTTTTCCATATTACTGACGTAAACTCCAGTTGATTATTTGGTACGGTGACAGTATGTCTTGTGCCGCTGACCCATACCGCACAGCCAGCCCGGGGTCATGAGGCTGTGAGCTACTGGTGTTACACCGGTAGTAATCAATGTGAATCAAAAGACATGCCGTGCGAGCCATGGGTTAAGTCACTTACTCCTGGTACACAAACCGCTGAAGGAATAAGACAATACTGTCTACAGAGTTTCTGAACATGTGTGCGACAATGATTATGAGTTTAGGGATTTTTTTTATACTGTATCATGTAGAGCCATGGATTCGTCAGCTTGAGAAAACCAACAAAATAATATTGGCCCGATGAAACCCCAATGGCACGAGTCCATGCACGGCGATGTTGCATGTCCTTTGAAAATTAAAACAGGCTCGCAGTGAAACTTCTGGTGTTGCTGCACCTGGCACCCGGCACCTGTCAGAAACACAGCGACCCATCCTCCATGCCATGTTATAAATAGAGCGGCGACACTTTGGCCGCTAGTTCTCCGGGTACTAGCCGTGCTTGTTGTCTGCGCTCTTTACTGTGTTGCGTTTGTGACGTAGGCACCCCTGCGGCTCCGAAGGTGTCAGATAAGAACGAGGACTCACGATTTGCGCATTTCAAAGTAGCAACTTTAAAAGCCGAATAAAGATATTATATCGATGGTGCTAGTAGAAAAAAGAAATGGGTATGGACGGAACAACATATTTATTTCCCACATATGCAAATTATATCATGTTTTAATCATCAGAACCTTTTAAACTAAGCTAAACGCGTCGAGATTCGGTGGGTGCATTAAACAGGTCATTGCAAAGGGATGATTACATCTGCTCCAACGTAAATTGTAACACCTCCTCTGTGTATTTGTGATCATAGGTTTAAGCCAAGGCAATGATATACCCGAAGTTAAGACAAATTGAGCCAACGTTATTATGAATACAAAAATGGTAGATTTCGTCTAGTTCATCGGCAGACACCAAACATTTAAGGTCATTTGAATCGTCTAGTTCATCGGCAGACACCAAACCATTTAAGGTCATTTGAATCATATTTGGGAACAGTTTGAAATTGTAGGTCTGGATTTGGGATAATTTGTGCAGATAGTCCCAGAACATAATTATACAAGTAACAAAAAATATTAACATTTCGGATTTCTTGCCGTATCTTTTATTTAAAAGCCCATGTTCAACTCTACTTATATCTGTATGTTGGACTGCTTGGACGCCTATATGAGAGAAAAACTGGCGAGTTACATCTCCGTCCGAAATTCTACTATAATATGTCATCGGGTATTCACTTTAACAGGGAGAAACAACAGCATGCACTTGCCCTCGGACCTTGTGCGCAATATTCGTGGGAATGGTATTCAGACACCCCCTCGTACTTGCTACCAGACTCAAAACCAGCACGCCTAAATGCGTTTATCTTGAAATCAAGCTGTCTTATTTGAAATTGTAGCATTTCCAATTTTCGTGGACAAATATTCAATTTACAATTAGTTGATACTTTATCGTTTTATTTATATTTAGCAGGTACGCCAACCTCTTTAAATTGTATCAGTTTTTCTCACTTGAGACAATCTTATAGAAATTTCCATCAATCAAGAATCGGTAAAGTTATAGTCTGGCCACTTGGCTCCAAACCAACGGCCAATGCAGGCGTGATGCTTAAGTAATACGATTACGGTCCGTAACATGATTATCACTTTCTCCGTAAGGTAAGAACTGCTCCGGGCTTTTACATGGTGCATTACTATCCCATACTGCCGCCTGGTTCCATCACCTCGTCCATTAGGCATGTATGTCGTGAATAAAAGAACTGAATGAATTAATTGAAACGTGTGTCAAAGAGAATCTATATGGACCAATAAAATAAATTGGCGTCTATAACCAGTAGGGAGTTGAAGTAATTACACAATGAAGGTAACAGTATGTGTGTCTCTGTGCCAGAGACAGTAGAGTGATAACGTTGCTCTTAACGACAAAAGTTGCAAGGTGAATGTGACCACTTTGCATTGGCTAATGGTGCAAAGTTAAAGATTGAAATTAACTCATTTTGGATACTGCTTCATTGCCTTGTTGTTCATAACTTTTACTTCTAATTGGTGCCAAAGGGTAATACAATGGCTAAACCACTTAGTTATAGTTCTTATTGCTATATGACGTTCACCTGACAACTACCCAATGTATCTATTTCTATTCAAAAAGAAAACACATTTCATTGTAGCAATTAAAAAAGAAAGAAAACATCTTTCATTGCAGCAATTCAAAAGTGCACACCCAGAAACCACCTTTTTTTCCAGTACATACAGAAATACATACTATTGGGGAATTCAGGTTGAGATGGACAGAGAAGAGGCAACGGAATCTTTCATAAACAACAGCGTCGCCATCTTCACGGTACGCCCACTTGGATGTGTAGAGCCGTTATTGACCTTAAAACCACTTGCCAGGAGAGCGTCGAAGTAATTTACATTTTTTAATAACGCGATCAGTCAATTAATTATCTCAACTAACTAAGCACACTATCCATCCCGTATTCGTTGCCAATTAACAGTTTCTAAATAATTCTGAAATCTTTTGCAAACAATTAATTTTGTCATGTAAAATACTCTTATGAAAAGCAAATCACAATCTGCTTTCATAGAATAATCATTTGTAACACATGTCTAAATTACGATTTTTCAGTTGCAATCAAGTTACGCAAGTTGTAATCGGTAACTCCAAAAATCTCTACGGATGTCTGATTGTATCAGCCTATAGAGGTAGAGCATTGTTGTTTCAGAATTATAAATGTTGAAAAAAACAATGAAGGTCTACTTCCCCCTATTACTGTCAGCTCAGCTGACGGAGAACTCAGGAACAACTGAAAATCCCAAGAGTTAAAACGATTGAAAGTCATTTTGCATATTGCTATGACCGAATTGTTAAGACAGTTTTACTGAAGTACATTAATTTTATTTTTCATTTGACCACTTGCTCAACTATCATGTAATTACTATGAAACTCAAATTAGCAAAGGACTTTGGCTTATATGATAGACATTCTTTGCACAGTGACATATGTATATATATATATATATATATATATATATATATGTATATATATTAATATATATATATAGCTTTTGATAGGTCAAAGAAGAGTGTTGCTTATAGGATCAAGCAAAATTGCTGTGAATATTTAGGTTTTTTGAAATTGTGTACTGCAGTAAATTTACGACTGTAGTCACTGATTGGTCAATTCCATGACACAAAAATTGTCTTTGAAAAACCCAAGAGTAAAAATGATTGAAATTTTTACTTACGTTTACTGTATTTTCTTTATAAACAATTTGCACTTTTTTTACTGTGAAACCCACGAAAATGCACCATTTGTGGTCTTTGTTTTCAAAAATCTTCTATCTCAGGAGATGGGAAGTTTTCTCCCGGACTCACCTCCCTTGGTCGATATGCCTTGCCTCCTTTTTTTTCAAGCGCTGGGTACGGCCCTTTGCACAAAAAAGAATGGACCATATCATAGTTTCTCAGATCATAGCCCGCGAAAACTAGAACACAGTTTTCTATTCTTTGCAGCGTGGCTTCAGAGGGAAAAAATGTAGCCAAATGCCGCTAATTCAATTTATAGATGACGTTACGCAAAATAATCAAACCGGTAAGCCCATATTTTCCTTATGGCTTTTTCCAAAGCACTCGATAAGGTTAGTCACCAGAGATTAATACATAGACTGGAGTAATATGGCATCTGCGGCATCCTTCACCCCCGAGACCCTCCGTTTTTCCCCAGGGTTTGATCCTTGCACATATTTTGCATTTACACTAACTACATCCCTGAAATCCTACATTCCACTCTACGCCTTTTGCTGACGACACCAGAGTCCGTCTTGCGTGAAATCAGACAAGGATACAAATGTCTTATAGTTTGATCTTAACACTCCAAAGAAACTGGAGTCTGACTGACCTATTGATATTTCATCTGACAAATGTATTTTTCCCTTCGCAATACACCAAGAACCTATCCTCTTTCTGTATAGTCTTCATAACCAAACCTTAAAACCGGTTCATATTGAAATAATTTTATTACCATCCAGACGAACCTCAGTTGGAATACCTATATGCACAGTATACAGAATAAAGCCAAAGGAATCGTTGGATTCATCTGCCGCAACCGCAACATTCCTCCAGTCAGCATCAATGAAAAAGCCAACTTTTCAATAGTCAGAGTCTTAATCGAATATGCTTTAGAACTGCTACGCAACGTTACACATTGAAAAGACAGAAATGATCCATTGAGGAGCTGCATCACCAATAGATAATATGACTGGCCAAGTGCAAGTAATATATAATGTCATTTAACTGGTGCTTGCTACAATTTTGTCAAAAGGACAAGGGACTCGTGATTTTATACAGAATAGAATAGTAACAATGTCGCCATACCCTCGTATCCGTTACTTATTCCGTTAACCCGTCACGCTCGTCACTCCCATAGCCTCAGTTTCCAAATCCACAATGCCGTGCTGACTACGAGGAATTTTCCTTGTTCATTAAACCACAAGAGATTGAAGCTCGCTCCCACCTGGTAATATCAATACTACCAACGCCTTTCCGGTTACTAGCAATCGGCCTTTACCCAAAAACTAACTTATTACTTTTTCATAATGCACCATACCCCAAAAACGTTGGCAGAATCCTCATCTGGTTGACGCGGTCAATCAAACGGAAGATGTCATATGTCCGTGGGGTTACAGGAAACACTGCCAAGGCCCCCAAAATATCATATCCTGGTGATAAATAAAAAATGGAGAGATGACCTACGCACTTGACCTGATGACCTAGTTCTAATTTATGGCATGTGCTAATGCTTTAGTTCCGATAAGAATAAATTTCTCATTGTCACCCAACAGACTTGACTCAGGGAACTTTTTTTCCAATCTGACAAGCCCTTGGTTTCCAATATATATATATATATATATATATATATATATATATATATATATATATATATATATATATATATATATATATATATATATATATATATATATATCTGTGTGTGTGTGTGTGTGTGTGTGTGTGTGTGTGTGTGTGTGTGTGTGTGTGTGAGGTTTCATGCAACCAGCTCAAAGCCTGAAGATGTTGCTGCCTGCACATTCACATTGCCTAACCTTTACCCATATATGTGAATGAATTGCTATTCATGGGCACGTATACACCGAATGACCATAACACAAATTTAAAAATACAATGAAAACCTGACAATCAAAGCAGTGACTCTCGTAGTGATAAGATTTAGTAGATGTTTCTCTTCAGGAAATCCCAACGATTCAGTCAAATCTGAGATTATTTTTGGTAAGAAGTGAAGTATTGCAGCCATACAATAAAAATATTATAATCACAAGCACAACAAATCATTAACTGCGAATCCCAAAAGCCATGTCTATGCAATTTGGAGTAATTGGCCAACCAGGGTAAGAGAAATGTTTCATAATTTCCCAACAAGCAACAAATAAATAAATAAATAAATAAATAAATAAATAAATAAATAAATAAATAAATAAATAAATAAATAAATAAATGAATGAATAAATGAATAAATAAATAAATAAATAAATAAATAAATAAATAAACAGACAGACAGACAGACAAACAAACAAACAAACAAACAAGCAAAAAAGCAAACAAACAAACAAATAAATAAATAAATAAATAAAATTCTCAAAATTATTGATGCAAGTTTGAAGTGAATCTCAAACGGTTTTTAAGAAAGCTACATATGCACCCCTATACACCTGTATCTTCTATGAACTATGCTAGCATTTACTCTTACGAATCATTTTGTAATTTCCAAAATTGGTTCCAAATCAGGACAGACAATAGCGCCAATTTGCGCAGAAAATTGACGGCATGACTTTTAGGCTGAGAAGTCGAAATTTTTTTTTAAAAAAATGAATAAAAATCGCACCGCCATCTTTGGAACAAATTCATGTCTTGCGTCACCGAGAAGTGTCTCAATGCTACTTGTAAGTTATTTATTCAATAATTTGAGACAAAAAGATAGTACTTGCGAAAGCAAAAGTTTATCAACATATATAAATTCATTGGAACGTAACCATGTAGGCAAAAGAAAGCAAAATACACTTTTGTGGATGTCTGTGCAAAGTACATCCGCATCAACTTTGAAAAAGATTCGTTTAACAGTTTTTGAAGAGAAGTCGGAAATGTGATTGCTAAAGAGCTGAAGCAACATGTAGTTCAATGGTCTTACTAGTTATTCACTTTTACAAATGCCTGTCTAGCAACGATTATCAATGAAACTTATGAAAATACCACTACGGTGGAAAATTTACAAGACTGGAATGCGTACAATTCGAGGTGAGTAACAGTTAAGGCCAGGCCATGCATCGTTCAAAATATCTTGAAAGACCTCTAAGGTAGTCTCGTGGTGATGTTGGTATATGCACAATGTATAGGGACTTGTAAGAGTCCTAATTCGATAACCCAACTTGTAAGAGTATCGAAACTGTACACCATTTTGTACGGCTTTTCAGAAAAAGATGCGCCTTAGTGTCAATATAAAATGTCATGTTGACTTGTCTTGCCGTTCAAAAGTAATTATCAGAATAAATACGTTATCCTTTTGGTATTGGAAAGGGTAAAGCTCTATTGCTAAACCAAAAAACGGAACAAGCAAGTGATACATGCACTATTTTGGCATCATAGGTGACCCAAATCGCGTGACGTAACCATATGTTATCGTGGTGAATTATATGAAGTTAAATAGTATGACGTCAGTTTTGTTGCATTGTTACGGAACTCCTGTAAATTGCCAGGGGTACGCATAACGACAGAACAGAGGTACCGCCGAATTACTACGTATTTCATTGTCAACCAAAAAATGACGAAGGTACTAAAATTGGAGAAAAAAGAAACTGTCGATACATTACTTGAAGTGTGAAATTCTTTATATTAAATTTTTACTCGCAAAAATGATACTGTATTTTTTGTTTGTTCAATGGTGTGAATTGATGATAGTAGCAGCCACAGAAGCTAAAAGGGGTTCATATTATGCACGCGTCCATGAATGTCACAACTTCCCTGCTTGCACTTTACTTGCGTGCAGGGCTCGGATATTGAAATATTAGCGTTTGCATGTGCTCAGCAGCATTTGTAAGTTTTAAGGAAATTAATGGATCGTCATTGGATTTGACGTGGGAGTTTTGCTAAACATGTTTCAGGCACGCTATGTTGATTCGGGACAGGAGACAGAGACAACGTCTCGCTCCTCCACTTTGCAAATTTCATTATGCTACTTACTCTTCATGTAACGACAGCAGTCAGCTGTGAGTCATAAACATGTTGACACTCCTTTCTTTATTCAGGACCTGGCTCTGAATAAGAAACATAAAATCTTGAACACGGGCTTCAAAGAGTTAACAATAAAAAAATACCTCAACACGTAATACGCCAGGATCAGTACAACGTTAATGTCCTTATTTAATGTGCATACATAGATAGATTCTTTGGTGTGGCTTAATTGTCGAGATATAGGCATGCACTAACTTAGTACAGCCAATATTTTGAAACGCTATATGTCAATACTTCCGCACCTAATTCAAGCCTATGTACCAATACAAAAGTCAAACCACCAATTTATTTTTCATTAGTCTAATGTTCCATTTATGTACGTTGAATCTGAGCACGTTGGAGCTTGAAAGGAATTGGCCAGAGCTACCTTCACTAATCAAGATAAATCACGTTTAATTTTCAGTCTTTGCCTTTTGAAGTCTATAGCCGGTGATGGGAAGTGCACATGCGTCGCCCAGTCTTTGATTTTATTATAAATGCACATCTTCTTCTTTCAAATGCGATTACATGTCTATTTTCTGCGTATCCAGCCTCTTCGGGACCAAAGGGTAAATAATAAAAGTTATATCCTGCCCTAAATGTGCACCGTTGGTGTAATTTTGAAACCTGCAGGAATGAAAATTACAAGTTGATGACATATCCGTTAAGGTGTACGTTTTCTATAGTGTTGTGTTCTCACACAGTTGCCATTTATAGCAGAATGAATATATTTATCATCTTAAACTCCAGTAAAACCTGCAAAAAGAGACAAAGGGACATGCAAGCGGATGGATAGAACGGAAAATGTGTCTTGCGCAACAGCCAAAAAGTTTCTATTACTAATATAACATTTGGCCGCATTCAAATCTGAAATGGTATCGATATCCCGTAAGCTATTTCTGTGGTCCTTTTGCAAATTTTTTCGCATGCCAGTAAAATTCCGGGAAGCAAAAATGTCCCGTTGGTTGATTTACAAACCATAACAATTGTTAAACTACACCTGTTTGTGTTTACGCGGACAAAAAGCTCATATCATGACCTTATTTTTCTCAGTACCTGGAAAAATTACTTCTAATAGGCCATGTCGAATCTAAAATATCGTTATCCAAAGGTTGTAAAATTTAAAGGCAGTTATAAGTTTTCAGGTAAGAAACGTTCAGAGCAATGACTATCTCCACGGAACTAAATGGTGTGCATTGAAATTCAATTCGATACAAAAAAAGTACAAAAATTGTTTTCAGAGAAAAAAATGCAACAATCTTTGGACAGGCTGAATATATAAAATAGGCAAAGTCATATTACCTGATAGCTCCCATAATTTGCATGAAATGATGTTTCATTAACACCTCAAATCGATCCAATATACGTGTATGGAACGTGCTAGAGACCCAGCAGGACCCACTGGAATCGACGAAGGTTTGGCATTGTTGGCCATCTGTTTTTTTAAGATTCATACTCCAACTCTTTCTTTGGGGCCGGGATCCTCGGCTTTTGTGCTTATTCTGTCTTTTTATCCTGCCTTGTAAATCATTTCTGCCGTTTAACTAACTAGAAACCATTACAATCAACTAATAAGTTCTACTGAACGTCTGCAGGAGTTAAGCATGGCTCACATCACTTTTGGAATTCTATGGTTTTGACAATTTATTGCTTGTGGAATATTTCGATGCTCTTATCGGCCAGTAAATGACAATGAACGCAACGATTTCGTGCATCAGGAACATGGCAATTATCCACTTTCATTTTAAAGCACATACATGATTCAAAACAAGGGGTTCCCTACAATACAATCTGGTAATATGCGTGATCTCCATTGTGATTTTATGTGCTTTGGGCGCCATGGGTTTCTCGTGTGGTATTTACTAGACCAAGGTGCAGGTATATGTTGAACCTACAAGCTTTTGTGACATATTTGACCTTATGGTGCAAAGAAATTGTACGGGTGTCCTAGGTCTGGCCGATGCTCTTTTGATTAATACCTATGCCGCAGGCTCCCTTGAAGCAAACAGAATGCAACTCAATATGACAACCCTCGTTGCACTCATGCTTTAATGAGATGCTGTCAGACTCCAGCTTGAAGACAATGTGGGTCAAAGGTCATTTCTGGAGAAATCTAGCATCAGCAAAAAGAACGAAAAAACGCTTACTTCTTGTCTAACAATTGACGGTACGTGACTTTACGCCCACATGCTTAAAATGAAAGCTTTGGGATGGAGGCGCGTGGAAGTCGATTGTGCTCTCTGGTCCATTTGGTGTCAAAGCTAAAGCAATCCATCACTGCAAAGTGTCTGAATGACCTAAATGTTTCATGAGGAAATGCAAGCTGAACAGCATGTGCCTTCTGGTCCTCATCAGCTGAACAATTAATATACAAAGATAATGGCTATGTCAGATTATTGCTTCATGCACCAAATCACCTACAAGACGTCCCTAATACTTGACTTATTTCAGTTTGCGACACTGTCTGTATGGGTTGGCAGTACTGTAACCTTTACGAATGCAATTTTTCCTTTTATTTTTGAAGGTCATGGTAACTTATAACAGTGGCAATGATACACCCAGCCCATTTGGTAAAGCTCGTTATGTAGCCACCACTTGCCTGGGTGATGTATAATCTGGTTGCAAAGTCTGAAAGCTGCGCTGACGTATCAATTCAACATCAGTGGACGCTCAGAGTAGCTGCGACAAATAATGCTAATCTGGACTATATACTTCATTGCAAAAGGTCTGTTGATTGATAATGAAGGTCACAGGGGACAGCGGTAATTTCTTAGCGACTGCAAGTGTAACTCAAACTAGGCGAAATGCCACAAAGTGTTCCTCCGTCGTGTTGCCAATAAAAAAATCAATCATTTAAACATGGCGACATGTCATAAGTCTTACCTTACAACTGTTTTTATATCTCTGCCACATGAAAAAGTAAAAGGGATTTACATAAAGAGCGACCACCCTTGACTGTATTTAATTGAGTATTTGAACAGGAATTCAGCATGTTTTTATAGACATCTGTTGCTGCAATAAGACCGTTGGTTTTTAAAGTCATATTAATACAATTGACATAATTTTTATCGGTTACGACAATCTAGAAGCCAATTAACGCTTTAAAACCCTAAAAGGAATAAGCACAGGGAGGACAACCCTGCGGACTGTCAGCATGGCGCTGTTCCAAATGGTCATAGGTGAGCTTCGGAATGCACAAAACGTCCGTGTACCACTGACAATGACACGACAGAATCCCTTTGAAATGAATAACCCACCCACGGCATAAATTCAGTAGAAGGCCCTACATTCTATTCAAGCCATAAAAATGCACTTGCGACAGAACTCACAAAAGCATCTAATGAGTTCCGACTGGAATGTTCATGTACCGGTTGACATGAGCCAGCAGACACTCACTTTTGTAAGCACGCCGACTGCATGCGAGAAAAAGACATCGCAGCCAAGCATATATATTATATCGCACTTGAGATGTATTAGGCAGGTATCAAACAATTACAGGGTGTAGGTTGCCTGAGTTGCACCTTTAAGCGTCCAGACCAAGACACGGTCATGGCATACATGTCCTCTCCTGCAAGCACTTGTCCGGATGTCCTGTCCCATTAGTTGACGTCTAGGATTTTTATTGTGCAGAGGAGGTGTGTGTGTCCAGTCGCTTAACACTGGCGCTAGAGGGCGACAGTTGGCTTTACGTGTCCTACGGGGTTTGGTTGGTGGTGACATCTGACCACCAATCTAAAATATTGTACTGTAAATTGGCAAAATCGTCTTTATGGCAACACATACAGAAAGCTACCTGTGCAATGATGAGTTGCTTGTAATTTATACAGCAAGCTTTCCAAACATTGTGCTAAATGCCGGTGCAATCACATCATAATCTGGTTGTATCGTTAAGCGATTATTGCAATGTTTGTGCATGCACGTTTTGCTTTGATTTATGATAAAACTAATTATTTGGGAGATGTTTTTCAGTAAAGCGTTGCAATCCATGTATGTTGAACTTCTTAAATCTGTATACGTTTCGCATTAGTCTGGAAAAGTTATAATACGACTGGTTCTTCAATCACAGATATACAGTTTGCTACGGTTGAGGGAGTTACAGTGTGAACCGCTCCCACCTCCCACCCCCACCCCCATTCTTATGGGACATATTCATATTCAATGGGATCCTGTGCTGCCACCTAAGCGGCAGCAAGGAAATTGACAGAAAGGAGGGCAGACGCGTGTATCAAGCAGGGCCAAACGGGCTTCAATGATAAAAGTAAGAACGTGAGAAAGCAAAAGGCCTATGGATAAGTGGCATAACTGGTACAAGTGACCTCATTATGTAGGAGGCATATCTCCTTTGGCTGCCAACTGAGCGGACCGGAGCAGGTATGCAACTAACATGGTTAAATATAAATGCTGTCGGTGAACAAGCGACTTAAATGTGCGAGTGGAATCATCAAAATATATGCCGACTTATCCCAAGGTAATTAACATAAAGAGGGATAGTGATTCGACATTCATATATTTTACTAATGTGTTTGCTTTATCATACTACAAAAGAAAATGCATTGTTATCAGCGACAGGTAAATAATTTACAGTCCCACAGCTGAATTTTGCTTCAATTCAATACAGGTTAAACGAACTATCCATATTCCTGTATCGTTTCCAAAGCCGTACCGAAATAGTCCCCCAGGTCGTGTTGGGGGACCATCTCAAAATTTGTTCTGGTGCACATTAACGACTTTTAAGATTTATCTACAAAATCATGAAAGAGCAAAATGATAGATATGATGTGAAGCTGTGCTGCGAGCAAGTAACAGATTAATTTATGGAAAAACGACAAAAGTCCCAAGGTTTGGCCTTGATGATGCCTTATATGCCACTACTGCAAACGTAGTTGTACTCTTTTTTACTCTTAGCTCTATCTGAATATTAGCTGGACATTTTTACCATGAAGATTGTTGATGTCGAATCAATACTAAATAGATTGTAATGTTGTGGGATGTGTGCTATTTAAGATTGACAAACAAGGAAAAAATAAACCAAAAGCTTAAGTCTGTATTCAAAACATATACAGCTCCATGTTCAATGAGCCAGGGGGCACTGGGCTTTTTTCTTCTTCACACTGACTCCAAAATGATGGTAATATGAAAATAGGAGGCTGTTTGAACCCTTTTACTATTTTTTTTTAACATATGAGCGTACAAAGGCTCAAACACCGAACGGAGACAGTACTTTTAACAACGTCCCAGTGGTATGTTTTGCAAGAAACATTTTTTTTAAATGTTTCTACAGCCAAATGATCACATAAGAATATTTTGTATCGTGAAATCTATCTACATCTAAAGTTATGTCCATCGTTAGAAGGTTTTGTTGGCCAAGCGTTACGGAAATTTTGTGACATAGATATCCGTAAAAGGTACATGAAGCTACTGTATTCGTGTTTGTAATAAGGTACATCATCTACCTTTGCATGAATCATAACAGCTGTGTGGTCACTGAACACAATTGCAACGTGAAAGAAAATCATAATTTCGTTTTCTTTGAAACTGGTATCCTATACTCTTTCATGGAGACAATGCATGGTTATCAAACGATTTTTGAGGGGCCGGATTACTGGAGCTGGAAGAAATTAAAAAGGAAATATATCTATACAGACCCATCTGCACCGTCTTTAGGTAAGGAGAGAACGAAAAGATGCAAAGCAATGTCCACAAAAAACAACATGGTCCCACAATGGCTCATCCAACATCCTTTTTGAATACGAACGTCTATCTGTTATGATAGCGGACATATCATAAAACAGAATGTTGTGAGAATATATGTGTTCAGATTGCCCATGTCGCTGAGCAGCTGCGTACCTGAACTGTCCCAAGTCTGAGCTGATGAAAGGAAATTGCTTGAATACCTGTACCAAGAAATATGTTAATTAAGTTCCCCGAGGAAACAGAAAAATGATCTTAATGTAGGAGGGATCTTAATAGGCATATAGTTTAATTGAGAATAAACCAAAGTTGGGCTGTACACCAGGGCCTTAACATTCAACTGTTTCTTTCTGTCGGTGAACTTAGTCTGAGATTCTACTGTATATGCATATAAACGTAGCAGTTTTCAGCTTAATTTTCCTAAATGGCAGTAAGTGAACATATGTTTCAAACAATAAATACAAAGAAAATCTACTCATAAAGCATGTAATTGGCACAGGGAAATGCAGATTGCGTTCAAAAAGAAGTTAAATGTATGGAACGTTTTGATTGTATGACGTTATAATATAAATGATTGCGCTCGTGGTGTGACGTCGTGAAGTCCCTCTCTCGATACTTTCGACTACGTGAACAGTTTAGCTTCATCATAATTTTGTGACCTTATGATATAAATAATAAATTATAAAGTAATATGGCATTCATTAATGTCAAGCGTTATTACGCCATGATGGCCATCTACTTCTAATCATGTAAATTTCTATTTAATTTGCGTCCAAATGTTCGTTGAAAGTAATTTTTTTTGCCCCCTTTTTATGACTGAATCGGTTTTATCTGAAAAAATGAGCAGACGAAGAATTTTGCATTATATTTTGAACATTTATCTATATGTTCGCTTACCCATAATTGTCTTGTTTCGGGCACGCGCACTTGTTGTCTATGTGTAGTCATTTTCCACCTCAGTTCAGTACTAGTTGATTCAACGTATTTTTCATTAGAACTTCGACAAATTAATGCAGAGATAACAATTTTAGAAGTACAATATATCAAGATTTTGATTTCAAAAGGCGGTAGGTTCCCACATTTATCTAAATTGATGATGTCTATCTCAAGAATCTGTTCGGAGATTTACATCTCAGTAACCCACATTTTTTGCTCCCAGATTGTTTATCATCCTTTTTTTTTCCGGTGTAAATGTCGCTTTGGTTAAAACTTGTTTTAGGTTTAGAGGCTTTCGTCTGCCTAAAATAAAGTGTGTATCACGCATGGTATTTTTCATGTGGTCAGTGATTCTAATGTATTCACTAAGTCTCCTAATTTGGTTCGAATTTTAGGATTCTTGGGGTTGTACGTGGAAACCATAATTAACGTGTTCTCTTGTCCTCGTTTTGCGGTGTTGGCCTAACTTAATTCTGTTTGATAATGGACTGACGCCTTGTGTATATTACTTCTAATTAGTAAATCTGGATAACCTTTATCCTTCAAAAATCCACGTGGTTTATTTAGTTGTCTTGTTTTCATTTCTGAGTTTTTATTATAATACCAATCTTTCTGGCCTGATTGCATGGATATTTGTCTTTATATGTTTTGGATGACAGGCACTGAACGGCAGGTAGTTTCTGTATCTGTTTCCTTGTAGCATATATCGGTAAAAAAATTATCCCATCCCTTTGGTGAATTTTCATGCTAAGAAAATTTATTTAAAATTTATTTACATTTCTATATTCATATCACTCTACATATTTGAGTCTAATTCGTTTAACACTTCGTGAAATATATGCAACTCGTTCGATAATCCTGTGCAAGTCAAAAAAAAAAAAAAAAAAAAAACAATGATCAAGGGAGCATTCCCAACTAGATTTTAATTTGTTCATATATGCGCATCCATAAATCCTGCTTGTTTTATGTTTTAGCTCTATCTCCAGATATAGTGTGGTAGCATATATCATGATATAAAGTCCCGTGGGATTTTGATGAAGACTTTATGCCACCTACTCAGAAATGTTATTTATACCCTAAAGAACATAAAAAGCCATGTTGGCACTTTGCCAACCTGTAAGATTCAAAATGGCCGCCATTTTCCAAAATGGCCGCCAAAGTCCAAACATTATGATATTTTAGGTTACATAATGTGTCCGAAATGTTCGATTTAATAGATCTAAGAATCAAATTTTAACCTTTTTTTCATCCAGGAACATTATTCATGTCTTTCACCTTAAACCTGAATATTATTAGATACCAAAATTTAAAATATCTCAAAAAATTTATCTACATTTTCCAGGTTTCTTATAAATGTTAAGCGTTAAAACAGTTGATTTAAATTGGCCTTTTTTTTTTGGTTGTTACTGGCATCAACGAGGGTATGTATAGCACTGTAGTTATCACAATTCAAGATAGCCTTAATTTCCTCAAAATGGCTGCCCCACCGCCACTACCCCCCCCCCACCTCCCCTACAAGCCACTATGTCATTTTACATAAAGAGCCAATATTCTCCTACTAACATTATCTAAGAGTTATATATCTTACTCCATGTAACAACATCGTGTCATGATTTTCAATCTTGAAACTTAACACCAGTTGTTACCAACCAAATTTCAAGATGGCTGATATGCTAAAAAAAATGCATGCATATAATCTATGCATCCAAACTTGTTGATATTTTAAATAACACTATCTCTCATTACCCTAGTCTTAGTCTAGATCAATACTTTTTCCTCATCTGATCCAAGATCATCAGTTCAAATCATTGTTCCCTATTATAACTTACCCGTTGTTTGAATGTATTTTGCAGGTCTGTATGGTAGTATTGGTGTGCGGACAGAATGATTCCCTGTATAGTAGCTAAAGTGATGGTCCAGGACTAATGCATGGTGCTGGCATGCTGATGGGTGGATCTGCATGAGCTAACTGCTTGGAGAAATAGTGTCCCAAGTGCTTTTAGTTTACTTGCTGAGTCTTCATTAATATTGAAAGACTGAACACATTCTTGCCATTATCCAAGAGCATTTATTTCTAAAGACGTTTTTGCACAATGACTGTAGCAACGCCTCTAGATATTCTCGATTAACCCCATTAATTCTGGGGTTTAATCCTCCAATTGCCCTAAAAGTGGCCAACTATATAGAAAGTCATCTCCATTCATGTCTTCAATGAACTTTTGTCCACAGAAAACATTTTGAATAAAAATTATAGATGAGAGCTAAACAGAGATAACCTGCCCCATGAATTTACAGCTTTTCAAAGCATGGAATAGGTGTTCAGTGCCCACCTCATAATAAGAAAATAGCGTTTATATAAGGATTACCCCCATTTTTTCCCCAATTCTGCATTTTTTGAGACTTTGCAGGTGTCATAATACGGTGTAACTGCACCAAAAATTTGATGAAGCTGTGATGAATCCTCCTTGAGATATTGTGGTAACATTGTATTATTCTTTCTTTCTCTCTCTCTCTCTCTCTCTCTCTCTCTCTCTCTCTCTCTCTCTCTCTCTCTCTCTCTCTCTCAATATGTGAAAAGACTCTACAAAGACCAATACTCTGAAACCTGTACTTTTCCCAATTGCTTTCTTTGTAATGAGGATTCATAAAGTATATTTGTATGTAATTATGTTATCTTTGAATCATCTTTGTCTCAGTCAGTTCAACTATCCTAACACACATGTGGTGCTTTGTTCTGAAGCAAGGTGTTAACTTACCAAGTAAATTAATTTAGGTGGCCCATGCTAGAGCGTATGTTTTCATCCTTTGCTGGGTCATCCTGACTATCTGTTCTCTGCGGTAATAATGTACTATTTCTCCGATTGTTTTGTTTTGCATTTGTTTATATATATTTCTGTCATTATTACCAAACATTTGAAATGTATTGAATTTATTGTTGAATAAAATAATCTGAATCTGAATCTGAATCATGATCAGACAGCGTCAAATAATTACTTCAATAGTTTTATAACAAGTTTCAAAATAATGAGAGGAAGCTGGTTTTCCATAGGAACATAGTACTTTATAATGTGCATCTCTAATGAAATTTGCTCCTTTTTTATAATTTTTTTATTGACAACAGAAATTTATAATATTCATAAATACAATTATTTTGTACATTATCTGAATCTGCCTTGATTCATTTCACGCTCTCGGTCGTTGATTAAAAATTCAACCATAGAACTAAACATACATTAATTTTCTTCTCTCCTCAAACCTATTCCCATCAATTTTTTTTGTGAATATTCAATTTATCATTATTTTTAGCAATCTCTGATTGAAATTTGATGAAGCTGCGATAGATCCTTGTTGAGATATTATGGTAACATTGTCTCCTTATGCGCCACTCCGACGGCCTTGAAATAAATACTTTAAAGTTTCATACAAAGTTTGAACACCAAGAGGATGCTAGTTTTTAATAGGAACCTGGTCCATTAGAAGATGCAACGCTGAAAAACATTTGGTAAAGGTGCGATCAAAATTGTTTGAGATATCGCGGTAGCATCGTCAGGGTTGACGCCATCAGAAGGCCTTCAAATGAATACTTTAAAAGGTTCATAAAAAGTTAAGAAATAATCAGAGGAAGCCTATTTTCGATAGGAACCTGGTCCATCATAAGGTTCTTCTGTGACAAATGTTTAGTGAAGCTATTATGAATATTTTTGGAGATAATATGGTAAAATCGCCCCTTGTGCGCCACTCAGACGGCCTTGAAATAAATTCCTAAAAAGTTTGATTAAAAGTTTGAAAATAATGAGAGGATGCTAGTTTCCAATAGCAAACTGGTCCATTACAAGTTGCATCTCCGATAGAAATTGGTACAACTATGGTGAATATTTTTTGAAATATCAAGGTAACATTGGCAAGACGGATGAACAGATGGACTGACGATGTAGGGGATGACAATCCTCCAGCACTTTATGTACCGAATGTAAAAACATACCAACTCTTTTAGCCTATTCTCAGCCAGAGTGGGCTAAACACCCAGGTAACCAATAGAAAAATATCAAATCTGGGCAATATCTAACAGAATGAAATCTTTTGTAGTCAGAATTTATGAGTTTAGAAAATGAAATTTACTAAATTTGGTCGTAAGGTTTCCCCCCACTTTCAACCCAGTACATTCATCCCACCTAATAACAATGCAAGGTGCATCTCAGCTCATCCTACTAGCTGGTCATAGCCAGCACATATAGAAGAGTTCACATATCATTTGTGTACTACAGTTTGATCTTAGTGAACTTCTTGCCTGTGGCTCAACTGGCATAAATTATAGATTTTGGATGAAGTACCAAAAGTAGATCCAACATATTGATGACTCTGGAATTATGATAAACTGCTTTCATCTTCATCGTCCAAATGAACAAGCCAACTGCTATGGCAGACTGCCACTGTATATGGCAATCACCAGATACGGCCAGCTTCCACTGTGTAGGACAGTCACCAGCTGTTTCAATGTTTACTCACAATACGAGTGTGACGATGATGATGAGAACGATGATAGTTATAATAGTTATCCTAATCATACAAATATGCACTGGGTAATGGAGGTGATGATGTCATTTATTGTAGCAATACACTTTAATGTGTCATACATAATATTGTTTCAATGTTAAGTCACAATATGAGAGTGACAATGATGAAGATGAGAATGATGATAGTTAAAATAATTATCCTAATCATACAAATATGAACTATATAATGGAGGTGATGATGCCATTTATTGTAGCAATACACTTGTTTCATAATACTGTTCCAATGTAAACTCGCAATATGAGAGTGACAATGATGAAGGTGAGAATGATAATAATTTAAAATAGGTCCCCCAGTCACACAGGTATGAACTTGGTAAGGGAGTGATGATGCCCTTTATTGTAGTAATATACTGGTGTCATAATATCGTTTCAAAATAAAGTCATTTCTCTCGGTTCGGTTCACATTCTTTTGATCCAATGATTTGATACTTTTAAGACAAATATGA
This sequence comes from Hermodice carunculata, assembly GCA_964020975.1. Taxonomy (NCBI): domain Eukaryota; kingdom Metazoa; phylum Annelida; class Polychaeta; order Eunicida; family Amphinomidae; genus Hermodice; species Hermodice carunculata. The sequence continues at coordinate 17,992,301 of OZ026614.1, forward strand.
GCCTAAATTGACTAAAATTCAATTTGAAGATAAAATCCAACTTTATAGCCGGGAGTTATGAAAATAAATACCTGTTTAACTATGATAAGCTATCGAGCCAGAAAGGGTACATACTGATTCAGGGGTAAGTCAAATTGTTCTTATATGAACATACACTATACAAATTTAATAATTATGTTTAGTTTGACCAGTATTCTTTATTTGTGATGAAGCCCTGTATTTATAAGCAAAATTTCACGTATTTAGCTAATTCATTATTTGTCACTTTCATATTTATTCATTATTATGTGGGTTGTCTTTGCTAAATATTTAGCTTGGACAAGGAGCCGCTACTCAGAGAGATATGTACGGGTACAGGCTCCGAAACATGTTCTGAGTAGTTACCCACTGAAGAACTTTTTATTTATTTTTATTTAATACAGCCTATGAACGTGCGCAATGTGGACAATAGTACTTCTATACGTATATAGGTTAGGCAGTGGCAGGTTAGCTTAAGGAGAGTAGAGAGTTCAGACTACATAATAGGGTAATGACTACTAGGAAGTGGTTCTGGACAAAAAGACACAAATGAAAATATGTCGGCGTGCATTTAGTGCTCATTTTGTATCCTTTCTTTTGGATGTGGGTTTGTCTGTTAAAGGTATTGTTTTCGCGAATAAATATTAACCCTTCCAGGATGAATTCGTTTGTGAATATTTGTATCCTAGTCTTTGGGTACTTATTAAGCAAATACGTAATTGCCCGTTTCCCCAACTCATGGGGAATATTACTGTACAGGCTTGCAATATCAAAAGTAACTACGAATCTATCTTTCACTTGTTGTATTGGGACTTAAATCAAAAGGGCAATATCATCACAGATGTAACTGTCTATATGGGGTAAAAATGGCTTCAGAGTTTCATCTATCAGTTGAAAAAATCTACATGTGATGCATACGGGACCTGCACCAATAGGTTTGAAGTTAAGGTCTTTCGGTTGAATCACATGTATGTACTCATCATTCTGCTCCTCACTCGCTTTTTAGTGATGTTAGATTTATGTATCTCTGGTAGTCCCAAAAAGTTGCAAGTCTTGGGTATATATTTTGTAGGTATGTTTTTTTCTCTTGGTTAAGATATCTCTATATTCAGAGATTAATCCATGTAAAATTGAACTGAAGTCTTTTTCTTGGTGATTTTTTATTCTCATACTTTTCCTAATATTCCTGAACATAAAGCATGTTTTGTGTTTCATTTGCATAATAACCTTTGTCCATGACAACCACTGCTCCTCCTTTATCTGCTTCTTTTAAAATGATCGATTTATCATTACGAAGTTCGGTAACTGCTGCCACTTCTGTAGATAAATTGTTTTTTATTCTTCTGAGAAAGTGACTTGCCTAATGTATTTGCTATCTCTGTAAGGATGTTCATACATCTGTCTAGAGTTTCATTTAGATATTTAGGCGGATTGAAGGATCCTCTTCCTTTCACTAGTGATTCATCTATTCTGCCTTCTATGTAAGCAAAATATTCTTTCAGTCGAAGTTCGGGACAAAATTCCAGGATGTTACATGTTAGGTCTTCTGTATTTTTTCTCTGGTAGGTGCAAATTTTAAACCCTTTTTAAGTAGTGTGATCTGTCCATTAGTTACTTGTTTGCGAGACAGATTTATAACCTTCGGTATACATTTCTTATCCGTACCTTTGTTGTGTCCGGTTAGGGTCAATACCTGGAGTACCCCTACCCTCTGTACGTTTGTTGATTTTGATATCCTTGGCATTTGGTTTGCCTGTTTCTAGTTTCGTTGCTTGCGTTCGGGATCCGTGTATTTCTCTTTGGTGGACCCCGCATTTGTATGTTTTTGTGGGGTTGTCCTGAAAGAGGGAAATCATCATCACTGTCTCATTTGTATTCTGCTTCATCAGGTTGAATCAGTTTTTTCATATCTTTATACCTCGGTTGATATCTTTGTTGTAGTGTTTTATTTCTGTTATACACTGATATGTCGTCGTTTCTGTTGTTCCCAGAAATTTTGGTCTCTCTGTTAATTTGAACCCGCCTATTTCTTCCTGGTTCCTGCCATCCAGATATAAGTCTGTTTATCAAATCTCCCAGATTGTCATTCTCTTCTACATATGTTATGATGCCCACCCTCTGGATATTAGCAGAACTCAACAAAGAATGACAACAAAGATATAACTTTAACAATAACAATATATTAACAATCAGAACCAGTACAAAGTAGGTAAACGCATCTGCACTGGTATTTCAACAGTCAAACAGTCTTACGTAAATCCTAATTCCTGGTGAGATTTTTCACAGATACTGTCCCACAGTTGCAAGTCCTATGACAGGTGTCAAATGATCTGGTACAATTCCCACAGAGGTACGGTTTGGGTCCATTGTGGTACTGAAAGATGTGGTGCTGATCCAATCCCACAGAGGTACAGTTTGATTCCAATGTGGTGCAACATACCAGTCCACTCAAAGACAATGTCCACACTCCACAGGTACAAGCTGTAAATAGGCAGCACCAAATATACAAGTCCACTCAAGACTTTGGCCACACTTCACAAGTACAATGTAAACAATGGCTCACAGTCCCAATGGCTTGATGACAACACACAGCTTCTGTCAGATCCTCCGGAATTCTCTCTCCCCTCTTCCCCAGTCAGGAAAGTATCTGTTTTATATATCTACAGAAAAAATCTAATTTGTTCCAGAGTTTTCCACTTAGTCACACATCCCAGTGCATTGAGACCTGTCTTGATCACCTGATATGAATGTAGGTCAGCATTCTAGCTTATTCCGCATGGTACCCAGTTACAAGTGAGTCACCCACCAAACAGGCCAACTCGGTGACTCTGCAGTGACCCTGAGAAGTATTCATTGAACACAATGACCCGGAACATGAACACACTCAATGAATAGGGTGACATCTCCAAATGAAAACAAACCGCCATACATATTTTCATTACAACACTCCTTTGGTTTTTCTGTGTTTCTTGGACTTCTTTTTTGTATTTTTTTTTTTTTTTGTTCTATAATTTTTTTCATTTATCTTGATCTATCCTTTCTACAATTATTTTCTTATAATTTGTATGCTATAGTTTCTAATTCGCCCTTCGTATGTCTCCTTATTTCTTCCGACCTCCTTTAGTCGATGTCTGTGAAATTTGTTGTGTGTTTCTTTGTGTGAAGTCTTCTAATTTCCACATCTGCTTTCATTTTTTTCAATTACAAATTAAAGCTTCATCTGTCAATCTCTTTTGGTATCTTTTGCAATTGGTTTTGCTTGGAATTTACTTGAGATAATTGGAGGATCTTCTTTTATTCACCCAGTGTACAGGTCTGTGAAGTGACTTTCCCAAATAGCCTTGTAATATTCCATCTGTCGTTTGTTCAGTGTCTTCCTCGACATTGTGATATTTGTTCTTTTATGTACATGCTTCTCTGAATTGCTACAAATTGATTCATTTGCACTTGAAGTTGTAGTACATTCGTCACATTAACTACTGTATCTTGTAATTTAGTAGCAGCGGTCATCAGGTTAACTGCCTCATCCTCTTTCTTGGCCAACATGTCAGTATTTGAACTTAATTTGTTCCTGAGTTCCTCCATGGAAGTCTTATTTTGATGACAGATATCAGCCATCAGTAGGATAAGCGTACGTAACTTCTCTGGGATCATAGTTACTTTACCATTAATATCAAATATGATATTTGTACGTGTGCTATCTTCATTCACACTTCTGCTTGAGCGGGTCATCCTTTGACTTGCCTTGTCATGCACACTGCCATCTAAGTCGTTGTGTGCGGTTATAATATGTTGAAAATTGAAAGTCCCTCCCTTGCACACAGATGATAAATATTTGTAAAAAATAACTTACTGATGGCTTTTTCTGTTTGTACTCGCTACTTATAGATATATATATATATATATATATATATATATATATATATATATATATATATATATATATATATATATATATATATACATGTATATACACATATACATACATATAATTATTTCCACCTGTAAGGTACAGTGATTACAATCGTTAATTGGTTCATATCCATCGGTGGGGGATTCTATTGGCCGTGCTAGTCACATGCTAAGAAATAATTATAAAGTGTCTGTGTCAGCGTCATATGGACAAATTCGCCTGCGTGTTTGGCTAAGATGGGTTACCGTCTATAGGCATATACGCCCAGAACATACATGGTTTAATTTGAGGCTTTTTACAATTAAGCTGCTTGGTACTAGATGTTAAATGTGCTGCCAGTGAAGTGTTCTGCTGTTGTTTTTAGGTGTACAAGGCAAAAAGGGTAAAATGCAAGCATGTTTCCTGTTTAAAACAGGGAAAGAATAAGCACGGACCTTCACAGCATATTGGTATATGTGTTGCATTGTTTCAAAACATAGCGGTTGTCTATGTTGTATTAAAATTTGCTGTATTTGGTAAGACAGTTTGCAAGTTAATTGTAATTAGTCTTTACGTGGGCAGCAGTTACGTCTTAAATCTGAAATATTCTCTAAAGACAAATTTATGTTGAAGTGTCACCGGAAAATTTTGAACAATGTCTTAAAGATATTGCCGTTTATCACCATGGCTGGTATTGTTTCATTTGGTCAAATTTACGGGGCAGCTCTGGCTGTCATGATGGTGTCAGTAGCAATTTACCAGGTCAATTATAGCAGTGACAAAAATATATTCATTGAAAACTTAAGTTTCCAACAAAGACACAAATAAAACGTTATTCCATATCTCTTTTCAGTAAGTATATATGAATCATATGTTGTTTCGCGCGTAAAAATGTATGGTAATAACCTCGGAAAGACGAAGGTCACGATCTTGAGGAACCTGAAATAGCAGCTAACCATGGCTTACCTTGGTCATAAAATAAAGTCTGCAAGACGGGATTCAACCTCTTTGATCCTTGTAAAATATATTCAGGGCATTCATATTTGCCTTTGACCTTCATGACGCCGATATTAAAGTCATAGGGTAATTCTAAATAACATTATTCGTTTTGGAAAGGGATTTAGAAAACAGCCTCTACCGCTCACCCTACCTGCATACACACATACACTGAAAATGCCCTCCCTACCGGTAACGTTGATCTTTACATTAAAGATTAATTATTTTAAACATAATTCCATTGCTCTTAGGTAGATTTGCACCAGTATTAAAACATAATTTGCTCCAAAACACTCGTGATTTTCATTAACCTTATTGGGTAAAGTTCGACCACGGTCTTGGACCTTTGGCTACCTTAAATTACAACCTGCATGAACAAAGCAATAATTTTCACTCTTAATTGTATTCCTTTGTCACAAATTTACTCCATCTTTGTGTTAAAATTTTTCAACAGAAAACCTCATTCGCATTTTTGATGTGCAAGTAGCCTAACACAGTCAGTCTAATGTGGCCTTGACAATCAGATGGCCTCGACAATAATCTGATATTACCACAACGCAAAAATACAAAATTACCATTTCTACTTCATGTAACATTCCTATAATGTTTGAACCTAATAATTTGTGACCTGACCTATTTGACCTATGATTCAATTCCTTTTGTGGCAAATCATATGAGAGTTTTAGCGCGATAGGTAATTAATTTGTGCAACCTCTGGAAGTGTGTATGCGTGTGTTATGGGTCCAGGTCTTTTAGTCACCTAAAATGACTATGGGTTCAACTACTGGGTATGGATGGGTTAAATTAATCTCATAAATTTACAGATTGCTGCACTTGTGGATCTCTATTGCAAATGTTACGTTTCCTGACGGTTTCAGGTTGCAACTGTATTGTCTTTGTTCTTAAGTTAAGTAGGATGTTTGGCATTATTTTTTTGCCCCCCCCCCCTTTCGATTATCCTAGCACACACTTTTCTTTGAATTCTCTAAACCATAGCATGCATTTAGCATACTTTTTCCCTCACTCTTTTTCTGTAGTCTGTGTTTCATCCTTCTGTCAATACCTTCCCTATATATGTTTTCCAATTCTCAACCTCATGAAAACATTTCAAATGATACCTTTCTGCTAATTTATCTATGTCTTTGACCCTTTTTGTCTGTTCTGAAACAGCTTCATTATGTATTTTCCTGCACTACCTGGCCTCACTTACATAATGTAAATAACCGCAGTAGTTCAACTTGGCTTTGGCAATCAATTCTGTTAGCTATGCTATTCCATCATAACTCCCCTAAGATTGCGTCTGTTGCTGTACATAGCAGTGCTCCCAGAATCATTTTTTCCATTTCATTCTGTGCTTTCTCCATATTCTCCATTTACCGTGAAAACATCTAAACAATGTTGCATTTCTGGTATTACAACTTTATCCCACAGCACTCGAGCTGTGAATGCCCTATTAAAACTATTTATTGCTTTATCTTTTATCATTCCCTTTTGCACCGTTCACCTTCTGCTTTATCTTTTCAATGTGGTATCTGAACATACCTTACCTTGTTGCTTTTGTCTTTACCCCAAAGATAATCATTTTCATCTAACTCAGCAATTTCAATCAAATGCTGTTTTTCCTCTGGAATTTAGAAATTCACATGTCTCCATTTTCTAGTGTCATCTGGTTACTTTTCTTTTCTCATAACATGTCTTTTTCCTGGCTAAACTCAAACCTCAATTTATTCCTAACACCCTACAATGTTTAATTTATCATATAATCCTTTGTTGAGAGACAGCCATGAGCACCATCTGCAAAAGATAATCCAGGAATTTTCTGGTGTCCTACTGATATTCCCTTTTCACAATCCATTTGCTGTTCACCTAAGTCCTTACTATAAAGAGCAAACAAAATTGGAGAATGCACACACCCTTGCTTCAAGCCTATGTTTGGCTGTGTATTTTCTACCTTATATATCTCAGTGAAGGAGTGCATTCAACATCATTGTATAGGGCTTTCACTACTTGTAGAAAATTGCCTCCAAATCGTAACCCACTAATTTTCCCACAAGAAAAACATCTCCTTATACCTTACCATATTTCTTTCACAAATTTAAAAACCCATGAAAACAAACCTTTGACCACTTTTGTCTTGCCAGTTCGAAAACCCGAGTCAGTGTAGATACATGAACGCCTGCCTGTCTCCCTGGTTTGAAACCATTGTGAATTTTCCCAGAGGTCCAAGTCTTTCTACCATTCTGGGCAGTCTTTGGTAAATTATCTCACTATATATTTTGCTCAAACTAGATGCAGTAGCAATACCCCTACACTTGCCCAATGGGTCACCTTGACCGCTTTTAGGAATATATAATGTCCTAAGCCTATTCCATTCCCCAGGTACTTGTTTCTTGTCAATAATTCTATTGAAAACCATCAGTAAACTGTCTTCTATTTTCTCTGGCCCCTTCTTTATAAACTTGCTCAAAATAGCATTTATTCCTGGATCTTTGCCTATCTAATCTTCTTTCTGGCTATCTTGACTTCAATGCTGCTGATCATGTGACAGAACTTAGGATCTCGATCAAGTCTACCCTCATATTGACATGCCAGTGCTGTTTCATGGCCCCATTTTGAGTTATTCATCTCACTCCAGTGCTCCCTTAATGTTTTTTGTGTGTCTTCACTCCTATCTGTTTTCTTTCCTTCACATATGTTTTTTTTGGAGTTGTATTCTTTCTCTTCCAGGTGATCTGATTCCAAAAGATAGTTGACCCTTCTGCTCCACTTTCCGCTTTATCCTTTGCCATTTGTATATTTTTGGATATCTCCAATCTCTATCTCTAACCTTCTTTTTTCTTAATTTTTCCTTTCAGTTATGGGTATATTTTATATCCTGTTCTCAACCGGAATTTCTTCCTGCCAGTCTTTTCTGAACCACCTTAAGAATCCTCCTAGTAAGGTCTTCATTCATTCACTGCACGTATCTTTCTATCTACCATTTATCATTCACCTCTTGTGATTCAATTCTCAAGCAGAGTAAAATATGTTTAAAACAAGTATCAGTTGAACGTTCTGTGATCACCTTGTGGTGGGACATATTAAAGCGATGTCCAACCTGTAAAGTAACTTCACTTCGGGACTAAATATATTATGAATACGCATTTCTACATAATAAATCTATATATATTTAACGGAGCGCAAGGCTTCGCAGAACCTGTCTCAACCAAAGATGGAACTAAATTCCAAGACGTATTTTTGATTTTATCTGTTTGCACCATTCTGCTTAATATTCACCTTTGAGGCATTTTAGGCTAGCTTGTTTTCTGTTAGGTCAAATCCCAGGAGCTAAAGGTAGCAAGCAGCTACCCAAAACATTTACAAGCTTGCCTAATGGTACTTGATATCTGTTAAGAAATATTATATTTTGATTGCATTCTCTTGACTTAGATACTAATGACTTTCATTTTTCCTGAATTGCCCTGTAATTTTTTTCTGTTTATATTCAAAGATCATTAGAAAGTTTGGTTATAATAATTTTACAGTATTAAGACGTGCCTGTTTTGCTACCTAATTTTATCTTTTGGCGTCATTCTGTTTGAATATTGACTTTCAGATATTTTAGGCTCACATGTTTTCTGTCAGTTTAAACCCCCCAGGGGCTATCGGTAGCAAGCAGCAGCCGATGACAGTTACAAGTGTGCTTAATTGTACTTAAGACAGTGTTAAGAAAAAATATGTCTTGCTAACATGTTTTGACATAAATGCTAATGACTTTCATTCTTTTCTGACATGCCTAAATGCACATTTATTCAATATTAAACAAATACTCAAAATTGATAGTATTTTGTCACGTGGCATAAACCCGACACATTACATTGAACTCAGGGTAGGCATTGAAATAGAGCTTAATTGTTTGGAGATTTTCAAAGTGAAAGTAGATGTCATCATGGGGCTTGTTTGACATTTTGGGTGCAGGATGTCCATTCGTTGCAGTTTTTGTTAGGATTTTCCTTGGTTTGTTCAGGTGGTCTAGCTGCAACTGTTTATTTTACGATCACTAGGACTGAATATAATGCCCCGGTCTGTTTCTACTTCAGTTATACACTGGCAGGTGGTTTAACTACGATAAGCTATCGAGCTAGAAGAAGGGTACATTCTGGTTAAGGAGTAAGTCAAAGTATTCTTATCTGAACCTGTACTATACACATTTAGTAATTGTGTTTGGTTCGACAGGGTTTCCTCTTTCATAATGAAGCTCTGCATTTATAAGCAAACCTTCACGCATTTAGCTAAGTCATGATTTGCCACGTTCATATTTATTCATTATTATGTGGGTTGTCATTGCTGAATAATTAGCTTAGACAAGGAGCCACTACTCAGGGGTATATTTACGGGTAAAGGCTCCAAGACATGTTCTTGGTAGTTACCTGCTGTCGACCCTTTAATTTATTTGGCCTAATACAGCCTATGGCAAAATTCTACAGAAGAACGTGTGCCATATGGACAATAGTACCTCCATATGTATAAAATTTAGACAGTGGCAGGTTAGCCTATGGGGAGTAATAATTGTGGAATACGGTAACGCCTACTAGGAAGTGGTTCTGGGCAAAAAGACACAAATACAGTTCAAAGGCGTTGTATGAACACAAGCATATTTGGTCAAATGTGTTTTGGGTGGAATTTTGTATATTTCTTGAAAAATATATGTGTGTGTGTGTGTGTGTGTGTGTGTGTGTGTGTGTGTGTGTGTGTGTGTGTGTGTGTGTGTGTTTCTTTTAATACTGATACAAATATTGCTAAATAGCTGGTTTTTGTCAGAAACGCTGATGAACTCTTTCTTTTGACACACTTTAAAGCAAGAACTGCTCCTTTCTTAGGAAATTCCACATACATTTTGCTGGGTTTTTTTTTATTAAAACCTGATCAATTTCAGAAAAATATCCACATGAGCTGGACATTTTGGTGCAAGTCCCATTGTCTGTAATCCAGATTTAAAGGTTAACATGGCCCATTGATTACCATGTTAGGATTTAAAGCATTCTCTTCGTTTCTATAGATTGTATTGCGACTAGAACTGCCAACTTTTGACAACTGATAGACAATATATGTGTGTGCCAAACTGTCACAAAATCTAAAAATGAACAAAAATTTTTGAAAATGGGGGACATTACCTTAAGGTTGATTCATGTTTGCCTTGTATGCGGCCGCTGAGAAGGCAAAACATTTACAATAACGGTTTACTTCAAGACATAACAATGATGGAACGCTTTTCATAACAGAGTAAAGAAGAGTGGCTGCTTATCCGAAGAGCATATGGTTGAAGTGATGTCAACCTTTACCAGTGGTTCACAACCTGGCTTTTCTCGTTCTTCCAAAATCAAATAAAGATAAAGCAAGCATAATTTATTTCTGTGAATTCCAATGGTGCACATTTTGACAGGAGAAAACAGTTTTTGCCTCTGCATAATGAATGAATTTCTACTGTATGTTTCTTACACACTTGATGGATCACAAAGCCAAAATTAACTTGCAATATTTCCAAACTACCTTTTTAGTCGATCTTCTGAAGTAAACTAGAATATGAAATGGATAAATGATTATTACATGAGACAAATTATATGCAAATTAATTATTCGTGATATATACTTGACATCAAAGGGTCCCAAGATAAAAAAAGATTTTTTTAGTTTTTCTCGACAACAATAGATGGTATGGCGCTATGCACCCTGGATTATGAATGATTGATGCTGTGACAAACTGAAAACACCCTCGGACAATATATATCATTCTAACGCAGGAGGATAGTTGAAGCAACAAGTTGCGTATGTCTAGAATGTATTTTCTGTTCTGAGTAATGAAACATAAATGGCAATTTTAATTCCAAGGCGATCGTCGGATGCTAAAACCATGTGCGAAACAAGCATATGACAGTCCTACACAAAATGCACAAGTGGTTCAGTGACTGCCACGACTACTTTTTCTGGTTTCTATTAAAGTTGAATTGGTTGGTCATGCAACACGGCTTGTCAACAAATACTTAGCTGATGTCATTGCATCTGACCAATGGTTGTTACATGACTGGAGTCAAGCCACATTCGCCAACTTCATTGCTGAAAGTAAGCTGGCTGTTATTATTGGTCAATACGTGTCATTGTGAGCAAATATAGCTGCTTTTAGTCATGTAATTATATCATAACACTTCAATGCTGACTGCTGCATAAGACGCAAGCATCGGCTTGGTAGCCTCCTGCAGATCTATACCTCGTGCCCTGGTTACGTGTCCCCCGGTATACCTGTATGCTGTATAATCTGAATTTGGAGACCCAAATAAGAAAAAGAATGCTGTCTAGGTAGGATGAGCATATACCTAGTGGCCTGGACACATGTTCTTCTCCTGTGTATCAGTATGCCAGACGAGCTGTATGTGCAGACACAATTAAGAATGCTCTCTCAGGTAAGGTCATCATATTTGGATGTAGACAAATAACAAGCCATAATGTCCTTCAATCCAGCAGAATTTCCAGGACAGATGCTCAGAGAATTAGCTGAGTTGCAACATGAAGAAAAACATTCAGAGCAGGAGGGTGTTATTCAAGTGTCTCAAATTAGAACGTGCATGTCTGGAGAGAGCACCTGACTGTTTATGTGATTATGTATATTGTAGGAAATAAAGACAACAAATTTGAATGGCCTCAAGACAAATGGGCTCTACTTATTTGGAACAAATTAAAGAGGAAATAAGTCTCATCATGTTCAGAATTGTCCATGGAATGGATTGTTCATAATGAAGTGGTAAAATAGGAAATTATAAACGAAAATGAATTAGTCACAGAGGTGTACACACCAGCGACGTTAACACAGCCTTGTGTAACGAAGAGATCAGCCGAGAGAAAGTTCAGTTATGAGTCTGGTGGGTAGTGTCTCCTCATATCTTAGGCTAGTAGGACATGCTGCACTACGTGTTGTTCTTGGATAACTTCAAGCACATATAATCCCCAGATATTTAGCCATCCCTACAACTGTAGAGGAGGACAAATAGAAACAACAGCTTCAGGCAGAAATAGTCATGGAAGACATTAGTTTCACTGGCAAGCAGCTCTAAACTAGCAGTGGTCAATAATTCTTTAGACAAGGTCAAAATCCAGATCAAGGTCACGACCAAACTTCTGAAAATGATCAACGAAAAAGAAAGCTGGTGGTTTAAAAAAGAAACAAGCCTGTTAATTGCTTCCAGTGGAAAAGCGTAGTCTCCACAACTGGACACGGTGGTAATCCTGTTCAGCATATATTCAGAATGAACAGTCAATCATGTAGCGTTAACTTAGCAATGGTCCATTTGAGCAATGATTGGGATTTTTACCGGGAGTTGCGTCACTTGTTACAACCCAGACTTTCCTTTCAATTTGACCATTGCCATTTTTGAAGTAAGATCTGGGATGAAACATGTAATTTCAAGGCCATGACCAGATTATAACTCTGGGTGCACTATTAAGTTATGTTTTATTCAAATTAGACAGTGTCATTACCATATCCAAACCGTAGTCCTAAGGAAACAAATCCAGGTCAATTCCGACCAAAGGCAATGTTCCTTGGTATGTGTTGTTGAAACATATAAATTTATAGTTCGTATTTACCCAAAAGAGACCAAAACGTAAGTGCAAAGGTCCATATGGGGAAAAAACTTTATCTAGTTTTCACATGACAGAATGCAAAAAGTTTTGTTTGAAATTATAGGCCTATTTTAGTAAATTGGCTTGAACAGTTGCATCATTCATGCATATACAGGACCATACAATTTATGAAAAGGGACCAAAATTTGCAGCACATCAGAGAATTTGTAAGTGGAGGTTCTTAACTTGTTGAAAATGTCAATAAAATTCAGTATTTAAAAAGGTACTACTTGCAACCACCATCTCAACAATGATCATCATCCATATAAGTCCACAAAGCGACACCAACACCAACATCAATCCATCAGAAAAACCCTCTAGGCCTAAAATGACCATCAATAAGAATCTAAACAACATGATTATATAATTCGATGTGTTTTAGGCATGTAGTTAAAGACATGATGTTGTTTTAAAGGAGATAAACTAAGAATATTTCAAAAAGAAAAGTGTTTGAATTTCCAAATATAGTAAGTACATTGGTTCAAATGTTAAACATCAGCCAGAAGCAAGTGACATTTGGCCTCAAATCATTAAAACGTAGTCAAAAATGCATTACAATAGTCAGAATTTGTAAGGATAGCAGTCACATTTCAAGTTGGTTTCCAGAAGTATTTTTGAAAGGACATTTAAATGTTCAAGAAAGCAAATAATCCCACAAATCATCTAATAAGTCAATTATTAGGGTAATAATTTAGAATTCCAAAAATGTAGTATGTCATTGTAAGTCATCTGTAAGTCAGCCAAGCATAATGTACATCTAACTCGTGGTTCTATAAAGTTCAAAAGGTCAAATTGTAAGTCCTAATTATTGTAAAATTCCACTACCTTTATCAGAGAAAGAATTCGGTTTTATGAAGAGAGAGAGAGAGAGGAAGGGATCATTTGAAATTCCTAAAGGTAACTGTAAGTATAACTGTTTTCCTGTAACAGTTTTAAATTTTTTCATTTATTATCAGACGTAGTTCAACTTGTCAGTCAGTTGATTTAGATACTAATTATTTATACAAGAGAGAGACAGAGAAAAGTGGTTCGAATATTGAGGCACACTTGTCTGCTGTATTGCTGTAAATACATACTGACAGTCTTGATAAACGTGATGTTCTTGGGCACTCATTTTTCTAGTTTGAGGTCTCCCAGATTAGAGTTGTATTTGTCAATGCTGAAAGACATCCATCTGTTGAGTCCTTAGCTTATACAGGCACCCTACGTACTTTGACATGTAAATAATGTTAATTCAAAATCAGTTAGGAAGAAGTATTGCATAAACCTCAACACCTATGGTTGAGGTATAATAAAATAGACAATATGTAGACCTTCCAAGGAATATTAGTAATATTAATTCAATCAGCCAGAGAGCTGTGTTGTCACATAAGAACTTATATGACTTATGTATACACCGACGGATTCGTATAATATGACACATGAAATGCTGGCATTTGAAATAGGCCAACATGTAGCTTAACAATTTCTAGACACTATAATTTATACCCCACAATGCAAAAAAGGCAAGATAGACAATTGAATGATGACTTATTGAAAGTGTTTTAAAAGTTGAGGCATACTAGTTAATGCTGCCCTGTGTGCAGTATGGTCAGCTGGTATTGAAAGTGTTGATAGGCGAGGCATATTTTTGGCAGTTGTTCACCACTTTCAGTCCAACCAGAGTTATGTTGTCCTTGTTTGGATACATCCATCTGAAGGTTGTACAGGCCCCAGTATGTGTAAAGGTACATAAGTCAAAGGAATTTTAAATCCTTCTCTTGTGTAAGAGATGCACTGCATGACATCATCAACAGGTGAGACACATACCTAACACACAAACACACACACACCGATACAATTTACATGTTAGGGAATGGTAGCCTAGTATCAAATGAAATCACACATATCTAGTCTGACATTAATTCATAAAAGGCTTGTAGTTTTACTTAGCTTAACTTCAGCATAAGAGTTCGGATTAACATCGCAATGTGCCATGCAAACTTAAACAGGGGCTACTCATTGTTATGTTCACAATGGATTGCTGATCAAAGTACACTATTATGTCAAATGCTCATCAACTCTTTACATCTAATCTGGTCTGTCTATATTTTGCTCCTGCAGTTAAAATGCAAAGTAAAAATTAATGCATACAACTGAAATAATATGCAATTATTGTTGAGTATGCCTAGGGAAAAGAATTTTCATAAAGTGACAGTGGCATATTGATTTTACATGTTATGAATTAAGTGATTGGGGAGAGTATCACGCTTATAAATATTTCTTGTGCTATTTTGAATTATATCGGATTAACTTGTTCAAAGATATTTCTCGTTTTTGAGGCACTTTCACAATAATAAAAATCTGCCTTCACCCCTCAAGGAACAGGCCCATGGGTCTTACATTGTAAAACATTTGGGACTGATTGGTGATTTTGTCATTAATCACACACGCACACTCGTCCGACAAATTTTGAATCCTATTGTGCCTTCAAATCGCTCTCTTCTCTCTCTCTCTCTCTCTCTCTCGCGCGCGCATCAGCGATAAGACACGCCGTTTTACACCGGATTTTAAATGTCTCAGGGAGTGTACACAGGCACAATGTGAGGCAGCCTGACGATCCAGCCATCAGTCACTTCAGAAGTCCGTTCTCCCCACTTTAATATCAAGGGTGGTGCGCATTATGTCTTTTTTAACTGACTCAGCCATCAATTAGCAGAAAAAAGTCACCAATTTTAATACATGGGGCTCGGAAACTTGCTTCGACTCCAGGATGATTTCAGCAGGCACACATCAAAATGGCGGACGTGGAGGCGGACACGGACAAGACATTAACTTGTTGGGCCTATCCCACGGATGCCTTGATAGAGACGGAGCTGCTTTTGTAATGCCAGGTTTTAAACTGGATCTGATTATACAGTGATGTTAGTACTACGCAAAACTACGACATACCAAATAGTAGTGAGACCATTTCGTGTCAATATCGCAGCTTAAAATCAGTCTAAGTAAAACCATCCAAATCTTGAGACGTCTATCAACACGAACATCACCACACACAACAGCAAGACTTGAATAGCCATTAAGTAATACATTATTCGCTGAACATCTAAAAAGGATAACATGTCACATTGACAACATATAAATAATGACTGTCCTGAGAAATAGAAGCAGACAACAGTCAACGAATAAGAAATGCAACATGAAGGAAAACATCTCTATCCTGACTTGAGACAGGTACCAGCAAAAGTTAGTGGTAGCTCGAATCGATTAGCAATTCACAGCTTTAAGACATATCTTGCCTGATACACGCATTGTTTCAAAATGTCGGTTACAATTGTTAGGTTTACGTATTTGATACACCATTTGTATAACATCTCAAATCCACTGGATATCCACATTATAAAGTTTCATTTTTACCCTGAAGCTTCAGAAACGATTGTTTACATTTCATTCTTGAATATCCCTGTTTCACAATTTTTCGAAATAGCAGAAAATGAAGGGAGTCAAAGTTGTCAAAATCGGTGCATACTCTAGCGGAGGCAATTAACCTTGACACATGGACCCCATAAGCTGGCCCGAGTCGAATATTAGTATCCATATGAGGGTAATTTACACATTTGTTCTATACTTTAAACTTCAATTCCCTATTATCATTTAACTACATTGCGTCTAGAGCTGAACATTTATGTCATTCTCTAGTCTTTTTCATTCCAAATCATCAGGGTATATTTGTGAAATATATTATTTAAAGTGTCTATTATTGATGCTTTATAGATTAATATATCTAAATGTCAACCTACAACATTTATCGTGAAATTTCATCGCTTGTGACAGCATTACAAGGACCTTATACCCATAGTGAAATAGCTAAATTTGGCTAAAAGAGGTGCACCAGTAGTACCCATTGGGATACCAATTATCTGTTTAAAGATGGAATCTCCAAAATTGAAATATATATTATCAATGTAAAAGTTCAACAACGCAACAAGCTGGTCATATTCAATTGCAAACTGGTCACCCTTTATATCATTATCAAAATATACACCTTTAGAATTCAGCAAATCCTGTTTTTCAATCGGGCCCTATAAAATATGCATATACTTACATATACATGAAAATAATATCAAAGGTACAAAGGCTTGGGTACAAGTGCAAGATAACATACATAGTACAGAAGTAATTAACATGATAGTAAAATATAAAAACGTAAAATGCAATCACACATGGACACTTACAATGATAAAGACGTTCCATTTTAAAATACTACGCTTCGTCCTCTGTGTTATCGAAGATAAAACTACCTGCATGTAAATTTAAAAGATAAAATGTCATCGCCACATTTTATTGAAACCGGAATACTATTCCATACGACAGCAGCACTATATGCAAATGAGCGTTAAAAGGCCGATCTGTTCACCACCGGCACAACATCTAAGGAATGAGAGCATCTGTTATTGTTAAAGGTAACATCTTACGCAAGGGTTACTTGGTCAGATAAATAATCCGGAGCCAAACCATGGACACATTTACACAGAATAATACACCATTATCCGCATTCATAAATTGCAGCCCAACAATGACAGCAAAGTTAAATACCGCAAAAGGCAATGATTCAAAAATTTCCAAACTCAACACTTTCAGCTGTCAATAAAAATATGGAGAAATAAATTTCACTCCTGACGTGAGACAGGTAGTCACCCATAAAAGGAACCTGGTCAGGTCAGCCGTGGGGATCCCATTGAAGTCGGCATTTTATTTGTAGACTGTCTTTGTTCAACATCAACAAAGGGCTTTGCAAAATTTGAATTTCTATTCTGATCAAATTCATCAGTTTCGTTTTGCTCTAAAAGACTTCAAATATGTTGAAACTTCATTGTGCTATTCAGTCAAAAGAAGAAAAAGACATATGAGGGTAAAATGTCGCTGTAAACTTACAGAATATAGTCTGGTTTTCCCAAATTGCTGAATTAAATCTGCAAAATCATACACAGAAACAGAGATGCAATCCATTATGTGGGGCGGACCTCCAGTTGTGTTTCTTTACCTGATTGCCAATTATCTCTCTGTTTCTTTCAAATCAAATCGTATTGTGTACATGTACACTGAGGTTGATCCTCATATGTATTAGAAGTGCATACAAGGTGAACATTTAATGGGTAAATGTTTCTTAAAAAAGCAAGCTGTGTAAAGAAAGAAGGCCATTTTTGTTTCATTTTGTCGATTACCCACACCTGTTTATGCTTCTCGTTCGCGCTGTATTCGAGTAAGGATCTACTAATAGTTTTAAGTCAGGAATGTACGTCTGTGATAACAGGCTATCACAGCAGAACTGGAACATGTGGCCTGAACTGAAGTGCGATCCCTGACAGGGATGAGCTGGTATTGGGATAAGCTGCAATTAGGACGACTTGACCTTGGGACTACTTGACATGGGGACGATTTGGTAATGGGACGACTAAGCACTGGAACGAGATAGTTTGGAGAAGACTTGGCATTGGAATGATATCCTCGGGGACGAGTTGACTTGGGACAACCTCATTTTGTGAAGGCTTCATCTGTTACCAAAAAGACGCAGTGACGTAAAAAAAAGGGGGGGGGGACTGAGTCTGCGAAGGGTGGCTAGTTTACTATTTACTTGCTTTTTTGCGTGGAGTAGGTGGTGTTGCCAATTTATTTCATTGTCAATATAACTACACCAAGATACTTTAAAAGCGTTAACCCGAGTGACAGGATCCCCATGCATATTAATGCTAATGTCAGAATGGCAGTGTGTTTTCGAGCCAATCCACAGTGTATTGGACTTACTGGGGTTAGCACACAATTTGTTCCCTTAAACCATTGCTCAACACCAAATACGTTATTTTGTAAGTGAGACTCTACTTCACTGATACTATTGGCTGAAGTGTAACAGGAGGGTGTCCTCTGCAAACAGATTACAACAACTCCCCATGTCATATTGTATACAAAATTGCAAAATATTGAATCATGGCACTCGTAATGCAAGTGATCATTTACCATCATTCACTGATATCGATGTACAGCTCCAGCTGAAAATGGTCAAACAAAAAAAAGTGTCTTATCTACCTTTCGTACAGCTAAATCATTTGTGCCCCTTGTCTGGGGATATCAAGATCGCATGAAAAGGTACAACTTTATTTTGTCTAGTAAACTTGCCGCCATAAGAATTAGACCTGTAGATGCTAACTGTGAGAGTGACACACCGGGTTGGCAGAATGTTGCCAACTCATTTTTGGATAATTACAATGACGCAGTACACTTGGCTGCAGACGAGGTAGGTTGCACTCCACAGAAACGGTACAAATTCCAAAGGTATTGGTATCCCCGTTAAAGGAGTTGCGGAACGAAAACAAATTCTGGTGGTCTTTGTTGACGACCAAGACAGGGCCAAGTACTTGAACGTTATAAAGGGATGAAAAGATTATTCAGAAGACACTATCCTAAATATATGCAAAATGAGGTTGATAATACCTTTAAATTTATATGTTTCAGCTATACATACCAAGGAACATTGCCTTTGGTCGGAATTGACTTGGATTTGTTTTGTTAGGACTACGGTTTGGATATGGTAATGACACTGTCTAATTTTAATAAACTCATTATTCTTTGGGAAAAATTGTTACATGTTCATTGGAAAGGCATTAAGCGCCCCAAACGCAAAAGTGTTAATTCTTCTTTTCGAGTGCTAGCATTCAGTAATTATTCACATGAGGTTATGCAAGACAGTCACGAATTTCTGACGGAGTCACAGCAGCGTATGGGGGATAGTATCCAGCTTAAGTTTATGCAAGGTGAACAAGAGCACAGCTATGAAGGGGTGGAGGTAACGGCTGATGCGGTGTTCAAAATGATTGATAAACTGGATGAAAATTCCACCCCAGGTTATGAAGGCATAACTGCCGAACAGTTAATGTATGGCAAGTCCCGCATATTATGTGACAAATTGGCTGAGTTCCTCATATTTATCCTGGAAAATTGTGTGGTACCACATGTGTTTATGTGTTTCTGAAAAAAAGTTTATTAAAATCCCAATTTACCTGAAATTTTCCGGCCAATTACTCTGAGTTCCATAAATTCAAAACTGATCGAGCTAATTATGATCCCAGAGGAACAAGTAAATGATAAACAGTTTGGCTTTCGAGAGAAGTGAGGTGCATCGTTTGGTTGTGCCTGTTTAAACTATGTTACGTATTTTATCAGTAAGGGATCTCCTGTGTATGTATGTGCACGAGAGACGTGTTTTCATAGAATTTGACACGACGAAAACCAACTGGATAGCCCTCTACGGTACAACTAATGGATGCAATGGAAACTAAATCATATATGTTTGGTTGGTATGATCATAAACTACAGATTGGTACAAAGATCAACACTTGTCCCAGTCTGATTGTTAAACAAACACAGTGATAATTAAATGACCGGGTTTTATGCTGTTTTGTTTATTTATCTTCCAAAAGAAATGGCAAAACTGTAAAGATGGTTTGGTTTGGATCCTAACAATATAATGCGAAATGTTACAATATTTTTGGATATCTTGTGTAGTTTATGATATATTGCTCTGCAAAGTTGAAAAATCCACCTTGTGAAAGAAAAACATGAGAAAGTTGGAATTTTTAACTTTGCAAAGCTATATTTCTTGAACTAAACAAGATATCCAAAAATATGGACTTTGGACATGCGCCTGAGCATGTTTAGCTGAAATGTAGCTTTGGGGCGGCAGTGAGTAGAGGTGGACTCCTAAGAGCTTGACAGAACACTCTGGAAAAATATCAACACGACCAAGCTCAAATCCTTGATCAGACTCACTGCTGATATGCATAAGGTGAAACTTTTCTAGATTTGCTTGCATGAAATTTTGTCGAAACCCATGCACTGGCGATAGATGCATCGAACTTGAGTGCTGCAATGTTCATATCCAAAGTTCTTCTTGTTGCACACAATGCATTGTCATCAGCAAAGTTTGGCATGCTTGTCTTTTGAACAAACTGAAGTAAGTCATTTCTAAAGTTGTTAAAAATGAAAGGACCTAAAACAGATCCTTGTGGCGCTCTTTTTTAGTTAAAGCCATTTATTACCTACGTTTTCAATTTTCACCCTCTGGCATCTACCTCTGAAAAGCTTGCTATTAAAGCTAGACATTACGTTGACAATCCATAAGTTTTGTAGTTTGGCTATAGTTATATCATGACGTAAACAGTCGAACGCCTTGGACGAATCTATCAGTAACCATGATACTGGCTTTTTGTCCAAGGCTTTCACCTGCTCTACTAAGGTTAGAAGTTCTGACGAACAGAAATATCACAAAAACGATGTGGGCCTACTTTTTTCTTTTATTTTCAACCGGGCTGGCTGGGAGGTCGGGGAAACATAAAAAAATTGACTTGCCTACCATGGTTCTAGTTATGGCACAAGTGATAAAGTTTTGGTTTTACATTGTAAGGCCCCTATGTTTTGAACCAAAAATAAAAAAACACACACACAGACACACACACACACACACACACACATATATATATATATATATATATGTGTGTGTGTGTGTGTGTGTGTGTGTGTGTGTGTGTGTGTGTGTGTGTGTGCCTACAAACTCTCATTTTTTCACCTGCCCTGTTACACAAGTTTGGTACTGACGAAAAGTTAAAAAATGTAAATACGAACACACTTCATAGACAAAAACTGCAACATGGGGTACACATTAAGCATTCAGATAGGATGGGGTCCTTGCTTTACTGCATTACACTCCGACTTGATATCATGCATTGGCAAAACCAAAGGAACCAAAATGTCTTGTAACATAGTCACCATTATTGCGCGACATAATAAAATCGAATTTCCCTCGTTTGAAAGATTGTGCTTCATACTTTTGAATACAAATCTTCAACAACATATTTGAAACTAAACTACTATCTTATTACTGGAAATGTGGATGTAGCACTTATTTATTTGGATCACTTATGCTACCTATTGCCTACAATATGATAATGTTTTTCTATACTATATTATATATGAATGTGACGTTTTGGTACCCTATACCCATGGTGTAAATGGTAATACAAACTCCGATTATGTTTTGTAGATTCGTTTCAGGTGTTCACCACATGTTACCATAGCTTCAATGAAAGGTAAACTCAGCTTTTATCCAATAGAACATGTGCTAGTACCCGGAAGCACTGGGTTTAATGGGCATATAATCACTAACTACACAAATGATGCCATAGTAGTTCTGCATGAAATCCTGCGACGGATGATATATTTTACAAAGAAATGCACTGGAGCTATAGAAAAGTTCCACAAAATTGGCCAGAAAAGCCACATTAATAAGCCATGTGGAAATGTTTCAAAAGAAAGTTGGGGGGGGGTGCATGCTTAGACTTTTAAGTGCTTGCCCAATTCGTCATACATTTCAGTTAAATTTGGCAAATGTTTTATTTAATTTCATCATCTTGATTTTATACGTTAACACGCACACACACACACACACACACACACACACACACACACACACACAAGAATACTTGTAAAAATGTTTATAAGGAAGGGTTTGAAATTGAATGAAACCAAGAGAAAACATTTTATAAAAAAAAAAAAAAAAATTGTAACCGGAAAAAAATAAAAACATGCTCATCAATTCTGTTAATTTTGAGTATATGCACTTCAGTATGAACACAATGATTACAAATTCAATGTTGACCGTATTTTTCTGATTTGTGTGATTATAAATATGATTGAGCGGTGAAGGTATTTATAACTTTCAAATGTTAATACCCCCTCCCCATTGTAACCCATGGAGGTGGACACTACATTGTGAATGATCAAACGTATAAGTTAATTATTGAACAAATGTCTGCAGTGTAAAATGTCTCGTTAAGCCAACACATTTTTAGTATAATTAGCGCAATTGTTCCTAATGAATAAATTTTTATGACGAAAATGAGATTAATGCAGATCATAAGAGTAGAAAGGTTTGTAAAAGATGAAACATACGGGAAGCCATTTGAGGAGCTACATGCTAGGGTCTAGGCTCATTGGTAGTCACGGCTGCTCACCGCAATGTCATGTGTATAATGGGTACGAGTTAAAAAATCTGCGGCGATCAAAATTGATCGAGTCATCGGAAGATGCAATTCCTCATAAAATGTAGTCTTTCTATCACAGATAGTGAGGTCTCACCCCTGCTTCTTAATGTTTTTAAAAAGTCTGGTATGCAAGCATGCAATTAAAAAATGCGACCGTGCTGGACAGACTGGTGATGTTTGCTCTTGGAGTAGGGTTGCAGCTGATAGGAGGGGCATGGGTCAATGTATCCATCCATATACACGTGTGTGCGCGCAGACTGTAAGTAAACACAAAACCTCTCCATGTGTGCGGTGCAAAACAGAAAACCACCAATTTGCATGGTACTCTGGAACCTACCAATTCAGATCACAGAGACACATTTTGGATACATTTAGTATTGTTAGGCATATTCGTTCTCAGCATATTGAATTTAGTGTCCTTTATAAGTGCTTTATGGCCTTGATAAAAAAGTGTTAACTTTACATTATTTGACCATTGGTCTAACAAATGTTGTGTATATTTCGGAGATTTCTGAAAATATGGTAATACATAAATCTCACCACATATTAACTCTTATTTTACATTTACCTGTAAGTGGCACACCGATGTTGTTTTCCGGTGACATATTAGCCTATATGTTTAGAAAAAAAGTAAAACCAAAGAAATAAAGAACATTTTCAAGGTCAAGGAGAGTGGTTAAAACCCGCCAGGTACCTTTTATGGATTTCCCCCTGTCGCATGTCAGGAGTGAAATTTATTTGTTCACATTTGTATTGGAAGATGAATATTGATGTTTTGCTAGCTCTTGAATCTCTTTGCTTTCATTGTTTGGTTGAAATTTATGACTATGGGTAATGTTTTTCTGTGCAAGTCAGTGTACTTCCGCCAAAGCTCATAATTATCTGTTAAAAATCACACATCAGTGCTCACATCTTTTGGCCCATATATTGTGTAAACCACTAGGTGGCACCACCAATAGGAGAATGTACCAAGATTTTTATTTTAACATGCCCAATAAAATTCCTGTAGGCTAACGTAAAATGTAGATAAAAGGTTAAGTTAACAAGCAACTGTTAAGACTAATGGATATGATGTGAGTGGTCGCAAAACGCAACCTGTGGTCAGCAGATCTAAAACCATTTAATATTTTGATCCTTTGTTAAGGTGTCTAAACTGGCTTTGCTTCTAAAATTTAAAACCCTTCATATACGGCTGCATTAATAGGTGGGGAAACGGTAAAAAAATTACTTTTTGTCCGATACCTTTCAACACGATTACAGTGCCCTATGCATTCACCACTGCATTGTAATAAAAAGGAGTTATCTTTTAAGTTTTGTCAAACTATAACTCTTGACATGACAGTTCATTAATTTTTTAAGTATTTTTAAACACTGAATTTTATTGATACTTTCGACAAATTTGGAGCCTGTGCTTGTAAATTCTCTACTGTGCTGCAGATGTTGGTCCCTTTTCATAAATTGTACGGTCCCATATGCACATGAATGATACACCTGTTCAATCCAATGTACTGCAATAGGCCTATATCTTCAAAGAATTTTTTTTTGGATTCTTGTCATGTTAAAACTAGACATGGATTTTTTACCCTATGGACCTTTGGATGTACGTTTTGGACTGTTTTGGATACAGACGAACTCTAAAATTATGTGATTGAGCGAAACATACCAAGGAACATTACCTTTGGTCGGAATTGACTTAGTTTCATTAGGACTACGGTTTGGATATGGTAATGCCACATTCAAATTAAGTTTTTTTTTTTTTTTCTTTTTCTTTTTTAATTTTTTTTTTTTTTTTTTTTTTTTTGTTTGGTTTGTTTTTCGTTTTTTGGTTTTTTTTTTTTTGGTTTCTTTTCTTTGTTTTTTTTTCGTTCGACTTTTTTGTGCTGCTTTCTTTGGAAATCTTCGCAAAAAAATGACACGTTTGCAACTTGAATTAGCTGCGCATTTGTCAGGTACGTCTCTTTAAATTGGAGAGAAACTGCTCACAGGGTGTTTATATTTTGATTTGCATTGACAAACATATATATATATATATATATATATATATATATATATATATATATATATATATATATATATATATATATATATATATATATATATATAATACATTAAGAATTCATTTATATATATTTATTTATTTGACTTTATTTTCTATCTTATCATTGTATATTCCACCATTTTATGATCATCGTCACATTCATCTTTTCCCAGTCCCCAATTGGAAATAAGTCAACCTGACTTTTTGATCTATCCTGGGCAATATTAACGTACAAATATACAAGTTTATGTTTTAAAGCTGGGTCCTTTTTATGTAATCTATAATACGTTACTATTACTTATGTTCTACTGTATTCGATTTGATGCGAAACTCGAACTTGCAACCTTAAGCGCCAGTCGCCTAGCTTAAATGGGAAACACACAAATCCACTCGGCCAAATCCCTATACAAAAAGTGCAGAGGAGGACAACCAAAAAGTTTACGGAGTGATTCATCTGGAGTATGAACAAAGATTAAAAAGCACAAGCTCAATGACATTAGAAGGGAGGAGATTAAGGCAGGAGAGGATAGACGTTTTTACTAAGATAATGATCAATTTGGAAAATCTGCAAAAAGAGGATTTTTCGCTATGATGGATCCAAATTTCTTGACCACAGGACACGGATTAATTTTGTCAAACAAATGGCTACATCAGATGTAGGAAAATTCTTTCACAGAGTTATAGATGAATGGAACAATATATCAGTAGATATGGTAAATGTGAAGTGTGTGATTTTTTTTAATTAATAGCATAGACTGTTTATTAAGGAGAAGAGGGGGCATTGCCAAAAAAGGCTTCCTGTCCCTTTGATGAAAACCATCAGCAGGCAGGCCAATTACCTAAATTAAGTTTCCCGTTGTTTCATAAATCATCTTCTCTTTGACACAAGTTTTTCAAAACTTTTCAGCTTAGTACATTTGAACCTCCCTTCCACATATACCCAGTTTGGTACTCATCCATTATTCCATCGTGTACACCTCACCAGTGATTTGAAGACATGAAGCTGAACATGCAAGTGGAAGGGAAGCAAGGGTTGTTTTCATTGTGCTCACTCCCTGCTGTGACGCCACTGAATTATGTATGAGGTTGGTCGGTGGCAGCTGCCCGCACAACCTGACCAGAGAAGCTGGTGTCGTCCGAAATTAGTCATATGTAATGGTAAACGGAAAGGAGTGCATTTTAGACAAATGTGTAATATTTCATCCAACGTTACTCATTGGGAAATAGGCCTACTGTAATAATCTTTTGGTAGTGTCACACGTAATCAGATTCAGGTTGTCACGTGTGACGTCATGCATAATCCTCAGTGGTCATATTCACAAACAACTTGATCTGATTTGGGCTTTAATCCCAAATTTAAAATCAATATTGTTTACACCCTAAACTACCTAATCCCTGGCTGATTGTTTGATCAAAACTTCGAGGATTAGCCAATATATGCTCTTGGCTGCAATATGAACTTAAAAATTTTCTGGCGTATTTAATTAAATCAGTCTTAGTTTAATCCAGTATTTGATCTTTTAATCCAGATCAAAATCTGGATGAAATCAAGATAGTTTAATTAAAATAGAAAGTTTAATTCCAGAGTTCATATTACAGCTGAGAACATAGATTAAACCATCCTGCAAGTTTAGATCAAACATTAGGCCAACGATTCCGTAGTAACAGGCCCAAAGGCGCGTTGACTTTTATTTTAAGATTAAATTCGGGATCAGATTAAACTCTTTGTAAATACGGCCCCTGGTTGCATAAATTGTAACTGTTATCTTCAGAAATCGATGCTCGGACGACAGATGTGGTCCGAGTACACCTATTTATTTCGACTTTTTCTCAATAGGATCACAGAGTAATTTGACAATGAGACGTGTAGGCGTTTGCAACCATATGGGATTGTATCATATTACTCCAATTGTAAAGCTTTTTATTTGAACTATAAGAGTAAACAAACCCATTTACATAAAATCCTTTAAATTGTGCAATTGAAGTATAGTAGTTACTGTACAGGGTGGACACAAACGTTTGGCACAAGGAAACAAAAATAGCACCCCTTTTCCGAGTTTTCCCTCCGCACGTACACTGTCCCTCCAGCTGCCCTGCCGGGGCGCAAAGTAGCGCTAATCAGTTTGTACCCTTGCCCCCTCTTACTCACTTTGACTGTTACCAATACAAGTCAGCGAAAGATCTAGGCAGTACTTTGCATCATAAATCACTGTGGTAACTGAAACTGAGAAAGTGTCCTCACAACAGGCAATCGTAACTTACTTTGAGTCAGTCAAACATTACTGCGAAATGCTAAGGCCTATAATATGATGGGAGAGGCAAGGTGTAGACAGGGTTAACCTGGAACATCTGTACGTGCAATGACCCACATATTGCCTTATCTGCAACGACGTATTGTGTATTCATCTGTGCAGTAAATCATTCGTGCAATAAGGTGGGACAGGATGGGCCTAGAACCACCACGTCGTCAGACGGACCTCCTACACACAAAGCTTGGAAACGAGGCTCACATCAAGAATCACGAATGGTTGACTGTGCAGATGCATACACAATCCTTTATTCCAGGTGAGGCCTTATGTGGGCCATTACATGTACAAATGCTCTAGGTTCACCGTCTCTACACATTGTCCCTCCCCCATATAGCAAAATGATGGCCACAAAATGTCAAGATTATACTTATGTGCCCGGCTGTTTTAAAGGCACTGCCTATGACAAAGAATAATCATTTGTAAGGTTTCCACTGGACTTGAAAACTTATACTTAGATCCACTGTAATAAAATGCGTTTATTCCAGTTCTTTGTAATCCACTCTCTTGCCAGATTTTGATCATAGAACCTTCTTTGTTTATATATTGATAAGATATAAATTTTTCGGGCTTCAATATATTTGCTACCATTTTGTTCCTCTAAATGATGTACGAACCTTTCTAAATGGACGGGGTGGTCATTGTAAAGACCAACACCACTCCCACCCTACGTACAGTATGTGTCATACAGTGTAATGTATACAGTAAATTGGGGCGATCATAGCATGCATTATTCTCAATATAAAAGTTATCAACATCATTTATTTAAATATGTATATAAATAATATGTGTGTGTGTGAGAAAGAGAGAGAGAGAGAGAGCGTGTCTTTTTGCCCCGAACCACTTCCAAATAGTCATTGCCCTATTCCGCAGTCCGAACTCTTTACTCTCCATAAGCTAACCTGTCCCTGTCTAACCTATATACATATGGGATTACTATTGTCCATATTGCACATGCTCCTCTGTACAATTTTGAGATAGGCTGTATGAGCCCAAATAAATTGAAGGGTCTTCAGCGGGTAACTACTCAACATGTTTCGGAGCCTTTTACCCGTACATTTGTCTCTGACTAGTGGCTCCTTGTCTAAACTAAATATTCAGCAAAGGCAACCCACATAATAATGAATAAATATGAAGGTGGCAAATGATGAATTAGCTAAACACGTGAAGTTTTGCTTATAAATGCAGAGCTTCATTATCAAAGATGAATACCTGTCAAACGAACCATAATTTCTAAACTTGTATAGTACATGTTCAGATAAGAACAATTTGTCTTACCCCTCAACCAATTTGTACCCTTTCTGGCTGGACAGCTTATGCTAGTTAAACCTGCTGCCAGTGTTTACCTGAAGTGGAAACAAGCTGGGGCATTATATTCAGTCCCAGTGATTGTAAAATAAACAGCTGCAGCTAGACCACCTGTACAAACCAAGGAAAATCCTAACCAGGACTGCAACAATGTACATCCTCCATCAGAAATGTAAAACGAACTCCATGATGACACCTACTCCTCAAACACTGAAGCTCTATTTCACTGCCAACCTTGAGTCAATATATCAACGTAATGTGTCAGGTTTGTGATATTTTTTAAAAAATACTGTCAATTTTAAGTATTTTTTCAATATTGAGTAAATGTGCATTTAGACATGTCAGAAAAGAATGAAAGTCATTAGCATTTATGCCAAAAACATGTGATGAAAACATTTTTTCTTAACAGGATTTTAAGTACAATTAGGCAAACATGTAACTGTCGTAGGCCGCTGTGTGCTACCGATAGCCCCAAGGGGGTTTATCCTGACAGAAAACATGTGAGCCTTAAATGTGTGAAAGTGAATATTAAAACAGAAAGATGCCAAAAGACAAAGGTAAGTAGCAAAACAGACAAGTCTAAAAACTGTAAATTATTGTAGCCAAGCTTTCTGATAATCTTTGGATATTAATAACAAAATTATAGGGCAAGTCAGAAAAGAATGAAAGTCATTTCCATATAAGTTAACAGAATGCAATGAAAATAGTAACCCGATATCAAATACAATTAGGCTAGCTTGCAACTGTCGCAAGCCGCTACTTGCTACCGACAGCCCCTGGGGGTTAAACCTAATAGAAAACAAACTAGCCTAAAATGTCTGAAAGGTGAACATTAAAACAGAATGATGCCAAAGGATAAAATTAAGTAGCGAAACAGGCAAGTCTAAAATCTCTAAAATTATTGAAGCCAAACTTTCTAACCATCTCGGGATATTTACAGCAAAATTTTCAGAAATATTTGATCAAAAGTACATCTTTGAATCCTCTTGACTCAAGTTTAACCAAAACGACCAAATCTCAAAATCTGTGACAAAACCGTATTATATCCAATAGTATCCAAAATGTTAGTGTCCGGGAAAGGATAATTAACTACTGCAAAGTTAAACTCATGTATTTTGTGACAGACTTCAATACAAAACCTGTCATTAGTGACGTGAATATCCAAGTCCAAAAACACATCTCTGAAACCATCTGAATTGTTACCCTCTAAAGGGATATCTTTTGGGTAAATTTCTTTTGCAGTTTCACTGAAATTTTGTACATTTACACAAGCAATGTCATCAATATATCTTGCGTTGTTTGATATTTTTGTAGCCATTTGAATGTCCTTACATATATATAATTTGCAGAAACATTTGCCAAAACATACATAATATCTTTCACGATGCATGAATGTGTCTGTTAAACCAATTGTCTTCTCAAGCTTGTAATTTGCAGAATTATTGACAGAAATCATAAAGAGCATCCTTTGGCAGTGCATGAATATGTCAATTAACAAAAAATGCCCTTTCAAAGCAAGGAGAGCAAAACAACATCGTTATAAATACCCTAGCAAAATAAATATGTTCTTCGTTTCCTCTCTGCTAAGCGTATTCCTGCAGGAGACTCATACTGAGCAGAAGGAAAGTCTTTCAGCATTGGTTGGCACAACAAGCTCAATTGGTGGGGGGGGGTATGGTTTTTTTTTAGTTTTTTCCTTGTTTTTTTTTTAATATATCAAAAACGGTTCTAAGGGAGCAAGTACAGTATTGTTGTCTTTGAAGCAATTGTATTAGCCTGTAAATCTGAAAAAATCTACATATATCCAGGCGTAGTACAATCAAAATACACCAATTAATCTAATAGAGAGAGTCATTTTTCCAGTTTTGGCCCTTTTAGTTGTTGCAACATAATTTGTGCACAATTCCCCCCCCCCCCCCCAAAAAAACGCGTTCAGTCAGATTTTGGTTACAATATCATATTTCTGCTTATTTACTTGCTTATGAGAGTCCCCAGGAAGGGGAATATTGTATATAAAGTACACAGTTTCTTTTCAAAGTTTGCTGAACAAGCAACAGACTGAGTGCCATGTTCTTTGGGCAGAGTAGTTAAGGAGGAGTCGGGACGCCGGTACAAGAAATACCTTTGCCCCGGTACATCGCACAGAAAATGATAATTTTCCAAAATAATGCCAGTACAAAGTATAGAAAATAAAAGGCCTTCCAGTATGCCGGTACGGAAACGAAAAATCAAATGCCCAAGTTAACAATTAAGGAAATAACTTGTACTCCCCTCTGTGTAGACACCTAAATATTCAGCTTTCAAATTTAAAGCTGTGGTGATATTAATTTTATCAAGAAGTAAGTCCTCTGCCAACTTTCTTTGACTTTTACAGCCACTTGCATGAATATATGAAACCTTTTGCTGCCACTTCAGTTGTGACGTATACCTTCTGAGTACTCATTCACTGACGCAGGTTAAACTTATCAACCTTCACGAGCAGATTACTGAATGACAATGACATTCCATTCATGCAGATTTCACCCACACAATAAAGCCATTTACAAGATCATGACGTTGAAATAGCTGTAACTAAAGGCAGTGTTCATTTACAGCATATTTAACAGGGAAATCGTTTTAGAATAACGTTACACGCGGAAGAAAATGGAATGGCCAATTACTTGTAGATCGGTTAACCATTAATTGAATGACGGATCACATTTTAGAGTGTGACACTACCAGGGACTGAATGCGTTGATGAAACTGTGGATAAGGGCTGTATAATCATAGGACATGTAGTTCTCCTCTGAAACAATATATTCAAAACATTATGAGAATTGACAAGCACATATCAATAAAGAAAGGAACATTCAATATAAACAGGAAATTGTTTCAAAATGTTTCTGTTCAAATTGAATATGCCAAAAAGGAAATGCTGCAGTTATTATAATGGGGGCACCAGCCGTCCGTGTAAGGTGCAAAAGACTGTGAAAGTATGACTATGGGGGTTGGCTGAAAGTTTCTAAGCGGAGCTATGAAAAACCCGTACAAAGTCGATGGTTTTCATTTATTTCTCTACACAGTCCCCTTCCAGGTTTATACACTTTTGCCAGCGATGGCGCAAGCCCTGGATGTTGGTCAAGATAAAAATTTCTTCCTCCATCCTAAACAGAGTCATTCACAGCAGAAATGACGTCATAATTACTAGGAAAATAGCGACTGGATAGTTCCTTTTTCAATTTTGGAAACAGGTAGAAGTCTGGAGGGGCTAGATCGGTTGAAAAAGGGGGATGGTCACTGAGTTCGAGGCCACAATCATAAAACGCTGACATGGCAACCCCCGATTTGTGAACAAGAGCATTGTCTTGGTGGAACCGGACTCCTTCAGTGAGCATTCCCCGTCGCTTAGCTTTGACAGGTTCACGCAACTGTCTCAGTAGGCCAGCATACTGTCTTCCATTGATAGCCTGGCCTTTTTCAAAAGAGTCAGTTAGCAGAATACCCTTGGAATTCCCAAAGTCTGAAGCCCTCACCTTTCCAGCAGAAGGAACCGACTTGGCTTTGATCTCGGATGCTTTCATTGTTTGGGCTAAATTTTGGTGTCTGGTTCAAAGTGACGAATCCATGTCTCACCCATGGATACAAATCGGGCAAAAAAAACCCCATCTAAGTCTGCTTCAAAACGGAAAAAATTGTCGCGGGACGCCAGGAATGTAACACGTTTGTGATCCACTGCCTATGATCTTTGGCACTCATCTTGCAGAAACTTTTGTCATTCCCAACATCTTAGTGATAATGTGCTCAAGCCTGTCATGAGAGATTCCCTGGCAATAAGTCGAGTGGTCAATCATTGATCAGTCATCTCCATGTCATGCACCAAGGTAATGTTTTCAGGAATAGTTGCTGTTGAAAGCCTCCCTGGACGCACGTCATCGTCAAGCCTCACTGTGCCACGCTAGAATTCTGCAGCCCAAATCTTAAGAGAGAAAAAGGAAGGGGCATCATCCCGAAAGCGGAGACCATGTCAGCATGTATCTGTGTTGGAGTTAACTCTTTCAGTTGCAGGTACTTGATGACTGCCCCATGGCCAGTTTTGCCCATTTCAGGCAATTTCAATGGATAGGTTCAAAAGATGTTATGGTACAAAGACACTGATCACACTATAGGGTCTAGTTGCAGTTCTTATGTCTATGATTCATCAAATGATTTTACTTGTTGATCGCAAAAGTTTGTTTTCAATCCGATTGAGATATCCCACTCAAGCTTTGAACTTTTAAGCCAGCCGTCGTACCAATGATAAACAACGGTTCATATTACACTTTTTTCAAATAATACTATCCTCAAATTATTGCCACCAAATTAACGCTCTTTTTGCTCCCAATCATGGGATTTTGACAGCATTTGAAGTAGTTGGAATTTCAGGGTGATTTTTAAATGCAAAGAGCTCCCCGTGAGTTTGTGTCACGTTTATTTCCATCGCACTGTAAAGTGCTAGTATTTATGGAGTTCCCGCATGTGTGAAACTGCAGTCAAATGAGGTTCCACTGTACCCGAAAATTATTTTTGGTTAAATGTTATATGATAATTTTTAAATACAGATATTGATAATATTCTGGTCAAGTATGTGTTTGTTTCTGGACCTAAATTATCGACCAGCTGTAAGATTGAGTGATGATTACTTCGTGCCTTACATGGTTTACTACATGTTGGCTTGTTGTGTAACAAATAAACATTATAGTTAAGTCTTTTCGTTAGCTTCACTTTTAACAACTTGTACCACTTCTATACTCTTTTATAAGAGAGCTTTCTATCTTAAGACAGATCAGTTCCATGCATATTTTGTTAGTTTTTCTTCGTGTGTTGTTTGCTTTTTTTTGGGGGGGGGGGTAAAAATCAGATAGTTGGTGTTGGAAGTATGCGCATTAAATCAGTTTCTGATGAAACAAACACAGCTCTAGTTACGTTTAGTGTGTGTTTATAAGCACAAATGCTGGTAATAATTAAACATGCTTGTAGAAAACACGGAAAGCTAAATATGAAGAAAAGACTTCAGTTACATTATGTAGTTGTGCTTTATGCAAAGTGTTGTAAGCAGGCAAGAGAGGAGGCCGGACCAATTGAGGCTAGATGAGTAAATGCTCTCACCCGATGCTTGCTATGTCAATACTCAAAGGTCATTATACCTTGACAATAATGCTGTTGTACACACTGGGAACAAAATTTCGGGCCCCAACCTAACGAGCAAATGTCCAACCTCTTTACAATTAAGTGCATTCCAAAATTCCTTGATGGGCAGGGGAAATCTTCTGGAAATTGGAAAGCATGATATTAGCGTTTGCGGTAATTTCCACATTCTCATTGTTCACAATATGGCTTTTTAGTGCATCACGGAAAGCATTACAATATTTGGACACATTTCGTTTTGATTAATGTATTTTTGTGTCTGTGTCTATTTGGGAGCAGAATTACTATATGCTTTGCTTCTTAAATCATCCTACACTTTTGCAATGGATCATAAAATATGTTTATCGTAAAAGCAACAAGGTACATGCTAATACATATCGAGGGCTGCTGCAAGTGAGCTCTTATACAGGTGATGCAGTCAACACAACCTTAATCGAGTCTTGAAAGCCGACAGCACTAATAAATCAATGGATTGTTATACAAAAGTAAAGAAATTGTTAGACTTTGAAAATAAATGTGTTTTGTGCAAGCAGGGAATTAAAGCCAAGCCTCTGACATTGGTGAGAGTCCTTTGTCTCCATCGCTGAGCCAATTCCCAGGCCCAAAGAGATTACAAAAAAACATGGTGGCAAATATCAATCCACATTTTTTATCGTTTATAGCCACGTATGCAACATTTAGGATTTAAAAACTAATCTGTATCATAATTCTTCTTGTCTGTGTGTTAGACTGTGAATAACAATACATTTGTCCTGAGCAAGGTTCATGCTATGGGCTCCTTATTCTTCAAACACGTGATACATTAATATTGATCATAAACACAAAGCCACAGTTTATTGTCAATCTTTAAGCACATATATATATATATATATATATATATATATATATATATATATATATATATATATATATATATATATATATATATTTATATATATATATATATATATATATGTACGTGTGTGTTTATATTTGTGTAAAGATATATACATACACATATACACACATTTTAATAAATTTACCTATTCTTCTTAATATAGCCACACATTCGTTATGGTAAAGTGCTATCTATAAACATAAACAAACATT
Source organism: Hermodice carunculata (assembly GCA_964020975.1). Taxonomy (NCBI): domain Eukaryota; kingdom Metazoa; phylum Annelida; class Polychaeta; order Eunicida; family Amphinomidae; genus Hermodice; species Hermodice carunculata. The sequence continues at coordinate 18,026,836 of OZ026614.1, forward strand.
GAGCTCACGGGTTTTCCTATTGACCTATACACTGTCTGTGTATGCCTGACAAAATCTTCTTTAATTTCCTATAAAAGAAAACAAAAAAGTAATTACGCAGGACTGATCAAAAATGGTAATGTTCTACAATTAAAGTACGTTCATTCAAAGGAGTTGTGCCGATTCAATTCCCATCAAACAATATCTATTCAAAGGCAAATAGAGACAGAATGGTGTCAAGCTTGGATTCAATTTTATATTGTCAGTTTGTTCTCGTGAGTGTAATTTATTATCATAATAGGGGTATTCCATAGTACGAGGAAGTTAATTACTCTGCTTTCACGTGATTATATAATCTAAGTTCCTCAGCCGGATGGATGCTGTGGATAATAGGTGAACTAATCTTTTACCTGGATCAATATAAATAGAAAACAAATGTATTAAAAGACAATTTATAAGTCAAATTGTTTTCACTGTTGCATTATCAATCTTGCCTGAAAAAGGCAATCTGCTGACAGTTTTATGGATCTTCTCCGAATTAGCTTTAGAATACAAATCCAACAAAATGAACGGATCAATTTTAGCAGTCACATTTTGAAATGCTAGGATAAAGTGCAGGAGACACTCCGCGGTTAAGTTTTTTTTCCAGCGCAATCATATGTACAATAGTTTTGGTAGAAATTGCTGCAACTATTGATCAGTTCATGTTACCGAATCACATTAAAATGTAATCTACATAAAATGTCTTACAATTATTTTCCATCCAAACTAAAATCATTAATTAATTTTGTGAATATGATTTTTTTTTTTTCAACAACGTGTACTTTATCTTGTACTTGGATTTAATATAATTTGGTTCATGTCAAGAGTTCCTATGCACTTAAAGCACCATTTACATCCTAATATCACATATGGTGCTAGCGGTAAATACAAACTTTATACGTCCAGATAACTTTTTAATAGGCCATATATAATACAGTTTACGGTTTAAAGGATGTACTGCAAGTTAGCATTGGCTTTAGTGGTGAGCACCCCATTTTTATAGCTCTCTAGATACACTCGAAAAGTCCATAAAGTATACATTCCTGGAAAGCAAATAACATACAAATTTATTCTGTAGTACTTTTGCAGTTTTTACTAGCTTCAATGTTTCCACAGAAATTATCAAAGTATATAGAAGTGATTATCATTCTTCGATACAAATTTGGCTTCATTACCTACATTTTGACAGATTTTAACATAAAATCATTGGTAAACTACAGAATACTGTATAAATGTAAAAAGCGAATATCAACTTTTGAACATTTGTTGTTCTTCCTCATATGCAGCTATTTGAAGTTGAAAAGATAACATATAAATGGCAAGCCACCTTCCATCAACTCTGGTGACAAAACGAAACAAAAATTGGAAAATCTGAGACACCTCTTATTTATTCAATACATCAACTTCAGTTTGCTGTAAATTTGAGGCCAATATGTTCGGACTTGAATAAGTTGAAGCGATATTTGTGATGAAGTAGGATGGTCACTTGTGTAATTGTTAAACAAACATTGCAACCAGCTGACAACGTGAACTTGCAACGAATACTTTACCCGGTTCGTTAGACTTCTGAAAATGTATAAATTACCATACTTTATATTTGAATCCAAAGTTATGTTCAGTAATTTGTGAAAGTCACCGCTTTCTTGCCGCATATCCTTAAAACGTCTCATAAATGAACAGCATGCAAAATAAGACAATTACACTTTGCAATCGCAACACAATCTGTGTATCACACATTACCGCCTAATCCCTGTTTTAAACGTATTTGTATCTGTACCTGAGGTTATACATAGATATCCCTGAACCATTACATATCTGTAATTGGCAAATGCCTACATTCTTGAGTACGTCACAGTGAATAAAGTAATGTTGAATATACATTAACATTTATTTTAAGTTCTGAAACTCTGAGGCAGACATCAAATTGACTGTTTAGATCACTCGCTGGACATAATTTCTCATATATTCCATGATTCCGCTCAGCCAGAGGCACTTAATGCCAACAGATGGTAACACTCTTTATATCCTACCAATGATGCGACCAAAATTATTTAGCGAATATAATGGTAGCACAACCTCAACGAAGGTAATCTCTTGTTCTTCTCTTACTTATTGTCGGGTTTATAAAATACCAGATATTCAGTTTTACAAGCAAATAAGAACTCAAAACTCAGAGGACTCAGAAACGTTTTATTTGCCAATGAAAAATCAAAATACAAGAAAATTAACATCAGTACTGTACATTAATTAATAACAACAGCTTATGAGAAGTCTGTCAGGATGACCCAGCTAAGGATTGAGATCCGCTATTGCTGGGGCCACCTTTAACGGGTAACCAGTTTACAGACTCTTGCATATGGATTGCTTAACTGAAATAAAAGAATCACTGGGCTTTAAGAGACAGACACAAGTGAGCACCACTATTTCCGCTGAAAGTGGAGTGAACCTTTGCAACTAATGTATTTTACATGATGAAACTCCCGAACCCAATGCAAACAAAAACTATAATGTCTATTTCTTTGACTTAACATTTAAAGATACAAACAAAAAATAAGAGACAATTAGAAATTGTAATGGGGCAATCAGTTTTAATGTAAGAAATATAATTTGTCGTTGTTAAAGTTAAGTGTTGGGCATGTGTTAGCTATCGGGAGACAAAATTTAGAAAATATATGACGAAGCCTTATATCGAAAATGATGGTCAAACTAATATTTCATAGTAAATACGAGTTAGGAAATAGGAACCAGAACCGAATGCAGAAATCGTTTTTAACAGAAGAAAGTTTAAATATTCTACATAATAGGCACAGTTAAGTAACTATTTAGTGCTGTGTATGTTATGAAAAATCCAACATACATCGAAAGTTCACACAGTCTTTAAAATTACATTTTTGATCACTCATATTTCCGAACCGAGTGACATTTATTTTTTTTACATTTGAGATATAGGTGCAAACGGTAATTTCAAGAACCTCCATGAAACATGATAACATATAATGAATATAAACACTTGTACATGAGGTGTCGTATATGGCCTACGGTCTCATCAGACTGCGTTTTTTTTACACCCGGCTTAAACTGGTGAGTTAAATTCGTTTACGACATGGTGTAATGAGACTAGTTTTGATATGTGTCGGTTGCATTATCTCACCACAGTCACAAGTTATTTAAAGGTGCGTATCGGTCTGGTCCAGGATTTCAAACCATACATGCAAGTATACCGAGCCATTTGTGGAGCCTTTTTGTGAGCACATCATATAATTGTGAACCCTTTGTTACCCTGGGGTTAGTCAAACATCGTGGATTTTGGTAACAGACGTCTCATGGTTGAACAGCTTCTACTGTGGTGATTTATGTACTAATACATGAATTAAAAGAGGTGATATGAATTGTTATTTACAAGAGTTAAACTGAAATCTCACTTAAATGTTTTCTAGCACCCTGACTTTACCCCATGACCTAATGTATTTTATGGCCCTGCCAAATTCTCATGAGTTGTGTCATTCTGGACATGTACAAAAAAAATGTATTTTGCATAAGTAGAGGCTATGATGTTCAATTCTTATTCTGTACTTGCACCCGTATTACGTTACAAATGACCATAATGCGCATTTCGGCGGCAGGTGGACCATATTGCACTGCTGATTTCTGATTTAATCTAGGGTTATTTTGCACTAGTTCTCGGATCCAAGTCAGATTTAGTTTAGTTTTCACATATTTACTCTTTTTAACCTTCCTGGTATTTCATGATAAATTAAGCACATATAAATACCTTTGCAGAAACATATTAGGTGGTGTTATTAGCTTTGTCACTGATCCACCATCTGTCCTGTCTTTCTGTAAGCTTCCTTTTATATATAAATATATATGAGTGTGTGTGTGTGTGTGTGTGTGTGTGTGTGTGTGTGTGTGTGTGTGTGTGTGTGTGTGTGTGTGTTGTCCTGTTGTTTGGTCTTTTTCTCCAAGAGAGACTCTAGGAAAAAGCCCTGTCTCCTGATTGCTGTCCACAATATTGGAATTGTAATTGGTGTACTTCGTCAAATAAAATATGTTTAAGCCAAATCCAAGTCACCCGCATGCACCGTCATCAACATCTTCAAACTCCCTCGGATGAGGCAACGTTTCCGGTGGTCAATTTTCAACGTCGATTCTGTCAGGTGACGCTAAGGCGTCATATTATCAACAGGACACAAGGTTTGCCTAATATGCAACTGTCATTGCGTGAATCAGTTTAGATTTAAAGGTAGATTGCATGCTGTTGTTCCCGTAACCCAATGGCAACGGTAGTTTGTTCTTGCTTGTTTTGTCCGAGTGACCTGATTACTTTGGCTGTTGTCAATAAATTCTTACGCCTTATATAGTATGACTTCTCTACCTTCGTATTACTTCGCAGCAAAACTTGTTTTCATGATTTAAAGTTGCTCTCGGTGTAAGCACTAAAAATGGGTCTGCTTGCTTCTCTTTAGCTACAGAATGTTTGATGACTCTCGTAGCTTATTTTTGTTTTACCTGCAAAATGTATGAATATTTATCAGTAGTCTTTACTCAAAGGCATCTGACCTTTTCATAAAATTTTAAGCAGTAATTTTACGATGACAGAGCTTACATTAAAAAATGACAAGAGAAACATTCATTTTAGTACTTTCAGTTGCTAAAAGTTTCCTGAAATTATATTTTTAAAGACATGAGATGATACTGAAATAAATGTGCCTTCCTATAATCTTGTATTTTTGATGTTCATGTAAGCATTAGTTGCATAATGTACACCAGTTCACTTGGTGCTTTATCATGTATTTCCTCTTGCTTACAAGTACATACCCCAAGCAATGACTTCTCTAGTTAGGTGGAGGTGGGGAATTGCTATGCTTGGGTGACTCTTTGAAACTTTAGAAATAAATCAACTTCACAGCCTTATTTGCTACCATGCATCAACATTATAGGCCCTCATGAAAAAAATGTATGTTGTTAGCACTACACCTTCCACAATTCTGAAATCAGTAAATGTTGCAATAGCAGTCAACCGGATAGATGATAGACCAAACCCGAAATACAGATCCCATACAGAATGCAGTTTTTAGCCTTTCTAGCCGGCGCAGCGCATGAACAATATAAAGAAAAATAGTGTAAAAGCTCCATCGAGACTGATAAACCAGATCCATTTAATGACCATAAATTTGATGGCACTGTGCCCTTAAACACGTAAGAACTGTCAGATCTGCGTGAAGGTTTGCAGTACGCAGCAGCCAGGATTCGAACTGGAGCTACAAATTTACTTCTCGCGATCGCCTACTTGCAGAGATAAGGTGGGAGCCACTTAATAACCGGAGAAAATTTTTAAATTATTACTGCTGTATAAAATGATAAACAACCTTTCTGCCCAGTACCTATATGACCTCATTACAAATTATGTGATTCTATAAACACGCCGTTCTTTAAGAATCCCTGGCGAACTAATGCAAATTAAATGTAGTATTGGCCGCTTATATACTTCTCTTTTCCCTTCAAGCATTAGGTTATGGAATGACCTAGCACCCTCTGTAAGGTACACATCTTCTCCTTCTAATTTTAAGTTAAAAGTTAAAAAAGCTATAATTCTTTCAACATGAAATTCCCTCTAATTTTTCAAATCGAGAACGCTTTGCTAATATTGATCAGACCCAACTCCGCTTTGGTCAGTCAGAATTAAACTCGCATCTGCTTGACATAAATAAAGTCCTATCTGTAGCCTTTTCCGGCAGCTACCAAGTTGAAAACACTTTTCACTTTCTTTTTCTCATTGCCCGCTGTACAATCCTCAAAGGTGCACACTTTTAAATGTTGTGAATGTGCTTGCTGCAGGTGTAAGCCAAGTCTGCTGATTCTTCTTGTCCCTGGTAGACAATGACAAATTATGTTTAAAGCTAGTACAGATCTTACACATGAATTAAATATTGGTGTTTTTCTGCAGTGCAGTTAGATATTACAGACTCAAGACGCTTTTCTATACATTATGCTTATACAGTTGAACCTCGTTAATCTGAACTCCTTTGTACCCCAGTGAACTGTTCAGATTAATGCAGCATCTGCATTACCGAATCACTATTACTTGAAACGAACGATACTGTTCCAGGAGAAGTGTTTAGATTAATGAGACATACGGATTAACGAGGTCCGTATTAATGAGGTTTCACTGTATTCGATGTATGCAATCGTAACTTTCTTTTAGCAAACAGTCTTTTGTGATGTCCTGTGTATCGTATACATAATAAGTATGTCTCTTATGTACTGGAGATCCTCTCGATTAGTTGCTTTGCAACTAGGCCTACTAGGTTATCCACCTTCTGAAATACATGTGTTTATAATACAATATTTAACTTAGGTTTTTATTTTAAAGCAAATGATCACTCTACGAAACAGAGTTACCCTATCTACATATATAAGGTCATCAGATTTCATGATTATAAAGATTTTGATATCAACAGGTTCTCACACGATCTACGTAATTCTCTCATTGTTCAGAATGTTTCGTACTATGACTATGTAGAAATAGCTTGGTCTGAACGGGAAAAAGAAATATTACGTATTTTCGAACTACATGCTCCTTTATTTCATTGCGTTTAACCCCTAGAACATTACAGACTGCTATAGAGTTTTGGATAAGAGATTGTAATGTATCCCTGCAGACCGCTTTTACGGTCTACAAGTACGGTTGTTACTTGCCAAAGAAGAATCATTATTTTTTTTTAGCCACATGCTGCAAATTTCTAGTCAAGTGACGAGATGCACACTTTGACCATGATATGAAGTTATATTGAACGAAAAAGACAAATTTTTAAATTGTTTCATAACATATGCCAACGTGATTCAAATTTGGTTGACCTTTTACGTTTCTTTGCATATCACAACGATGAGAACTATATAGAATCTTACAAGTGAAGTGCATATCATATGATTATGTACCTGGCTACTATGTGATTAAAATCAACAGTGCGTATTGTATTTCAAGACATACTTGATGGACAATTTTTTAAATAAGTCGCAGTTTATATAAATATAAATATATATATATATATATATATATATATATATATATATATATATATTAGAGGACATTTAAGCGACAACCAGGAAATTGTTGGATGTTCCAGTTACACGAGTAAGCTAATAGCATAAGACGTGGACTTTGACAGGTTATGGATTTTGGTTTGGTTGTGTGTTACACTTCACAATAGAAAAGAGACGTAAAGTGGACGAATCTTGATGTACAGATAGACTGAAGTCATCGTTTTCCCTGGGACCGGCGCTACCCATGGGTGACTGATGAAATATGTAACCGAGATTTACCTGGACGAGCTGTATCTTCTAGTAGTCAGGATATATGGTCGCAGTGCAGATCTGCTCGTAACAAGTTAACTTTACTTTTCTGCCAGTCAAAATGTGCATATACTTCACTGATTTCCTGAACAGAAGACTCCACGCAAGCTGTGGAAATCTTTATGAAGTATATTTCCAGCTATGGTTTCTCAATCCACCTGAGTTCTCAGTATTTAAACTGGACTTGCTAATATTGATTGGCCACCAGGTTGCTAGGCTACATTCACCTGATACCGGCTATCCTTGGAAGGGCCCCAACAGTTGACATCAATTCAATTTTTTTGAAATTCAAGTTGACTCTGTCGTTAGTTTTCTCACCAATTAACCATGTAACAGTAGTTTGGATAACTTAGGAATGGCTACTGCACTGCTATGTTTAGAGTCACAAAACTTAGCTGTTTCTCTCACACATATTTTAGTCGGTCTGTATGCACATCAACTGTTCTAGTTGATTGGAAACTCGACTATGTAACTCCCAAAAGGGCTCTGGAGATAATTACGTGATGTCAAATTATTGACCAATACCTCTGGGGGCCTCGTAGCTAAAGCATTACAAAAAGAAATACAGCGTCAACTACTGGATTACCTTTTATCACAGTATTTCATTACACTTGATCAACCTTCTTACTTGAAGAAGCACTCGTCACAAACGTGTTTACAGAAAGTGGTGGATGACTGATTAAACAACCTAAACGATGGTCTCCTTACCTGGGTTTGTTTTCTTGTTTTACAAAAGTACTTTGACACCATAAATCACGAGTTACGTTTATCCAAGCTTCAAAGGTGCGGTGTGCTTAACAATGAATTCAGATGGTTTCAATCTTATTTTACTGATTGTAAACAAGTTTGTAAGTGCAATGGTGACCTATCCACAGCACAAAATGTAACCATTGGTGTCCCTCAGAGGTCCCTAATTGGAACTTTTTTATTTTAGCATATATAAATTATTTAACACAGCACGTGACTACATGTCTTTGCTGATGACACGACTGTTAAAGCGGCAGGTGATTGTGCTGATGAATTCGTTTTTACAAAGGGGAGCAGCTGCCACTGACAGCAAACATAGAAATTCCGTTCATCTTTATTAGCCGGTGGTTACAATGATGATTATAATGATGATGATGATGATGATGATGATGATGATGATGATGATGATGATGATGATGATGATAATAATAATAATAATAATAATAGGCCTCTTTTCTGGAGAAAGGTTTCCATCAATACATCTAGATGAAATGATTCATAGTCAATCAGCAAAACATCGACTTAAATGGGCAGTGAATACATGTCAGTAGAACTATTTGGCACTAATGGTATCTTGCGGGTTCACACAGTGGTCTGGCCGCTTCCTCCACCCCCCCCCCCCCCCTCCTCTGGCGACCCAAGTATAAAATATTCGATGCAAATAATTAAAATATTCCATTAAGGTCGCCCAAATTCAAATACATAATATATAGACATGATATACGGCGAGATTATAAGGCGCGAGTTAAAAGAGTGGCCAACATATGCTCATCATAAGAGGACTTGATAAAAGTTTCATGCATGACTAGAAATCTAATGCTGTCTACGACTCCGTTTTGTTGGTGAGCAGGGAATCCCTACCTGGTATGATTTTGATTTAAACATATTTATTAATATAACCTTATAGTATTAAGTTGACTAATACAAAGGGCTCTCCTAGTTATAGATAACCCTGCAGTGGAAAGAATAAAAAACAGAAAATCGAGAGAGAGAGAGAGAGAGAGAGAGAGAGAGAGAGAGAGAGAGAGAGAGAGAGAACGAAGCAGTGGGAAGAAAAGTCAGAAGTATGAAAAGGACGAATTAGAGAAAAAATCTTCTAGTTGCAGCAATATAATTCTGGACTGCCCCAAAGTTTGAATATTTGCTGTATCAGATAGCTCTTTGCTGCAAAAAAGGAGAATGTTTATCAACCTGCTACCATCTACACAGATAATGAAATTAGGGTGAACTCTGGCTGCTCACATGGTCATGGTCAAACAGTTTTTTCCTGGGCTGCGTTCTTCCTTTGACAGGGCGTATAAGGTAAGTATGACGTGAGAAGCGACCAATAAAGGAGGGGGTAAGATGCTTGAAAGATATGTGGGAGTTAAGTTATTGCACATTTCGTAGAAAAGAATTAACTTGAAACATTTGCGTCTGTTAGGGAATGCCAGTTTTCTGGAGTAGTTTAGTTTTGAATGTGTGCCTTTGCTTAGCAGTCACTCCAGCAGTGTACCGGGATATATGGTCACATAAAGCATATAAGTGGCTAACAGCCGGGCACATATGTTTCTGGCAGGGGTCGCCACTTGAAAGGTTCGCCACCAGAAAGAGACAGGGAGAGAGTGGGTTGTTCCTACATATGATTCCACTGGGCTTGTGTCAAGCGCTAGCAGCAGCTTTGAGTGGCTTCTCCGAGCAGGAAGACCAAGAAGGGTAAAGAGAGACCAAGGGCTCTCTTCACAGTAGTGTGTTCTATTCAGATGAATGCATCCACAACCGAAAGGTAAGGCAGGCAGGCAAGCCCACAGTTCACCATGGGTGGGATTTAACCTGAGAAGAAAGTCCCAGTGGGAGCAGCCTACCTCGGCCAGACCACACATGGATCTGCGACATACCTGAACTCTCTTCTCTATGTGTGCTTTTCATTACATATTGGTGGCAATAGTTGTAACCAGGACTTCCTGTTCATTCACGGTGGCCATAAGTTTAGTCCCTAGGCTCCAGCTGGGAGTGCTTCTTAACAGCTGTTTCCCTGAAACCGACTACCTAGATTTTTATTACCAAATATAAAGTGCCGGTTTTGAGTACAGTTGACACACATATCTAAACCTGTACTATACAAATTTAGTAATTAAGGTTTGTTTGACAGGTATTCTTCTTTCATAATGAAGCTCTGCATTTATAAGCGAAACTTCACGTATTTAGCTAATTCATCATTTGCCACCTTCATATTTATTCTTTATTATGTGGGTTGTCTTTGCTGAATATTTAGCTTAGACAAGGAGCGGCTACTCAGACAGACATGTACGGGTAAAAGGCTCCGAAACATGTTGAGTAGTTACCTGCTGAAGATCCTTAAATTTATTTGGGCTGATACAGCCTTTGTCAAAATTTTACAGAGGAATGTGTGCAATATTGACAATAGTAATTCCATATGTATATAGATTAGACAGGGACAGGTTAGGTTATGGAGAACAGCAGAATAGGGCAATGACTGCTAGGAAGTGGTTCTGGGCAAAAAGACACAAATACAAATATATCAATTAACGATTGCAAATTTTTCATGCTATACTATGCCTGTCATTCCATCCAATTGCCACTGGCTCCATCGCATCACACCAATTATAAAGCAGCAGCCAGTATGACAGAGGTAGAACATTATATAATTTGAAGAACAAGATAGACTGGTGAGCCTTAAGGCTGACAATACAGGGTTAGCTCATGAGGTATGCTTGAAGCCATGGTGATGCCCCTCCACTTTCGGAACCCAAATGGATTATCAGGAACATGCAGCTTTCCGTGCATAGAGGCTAGTGTAATGAGCCTGTAATTGTTAGGGTCATTTGGATTTAAAGTATTTTGTGAGGACGTTTATAATTCCGAGCAATAGAGAGACGGGGGATAGAATGGTCAAACATCAGTGCAGCCAAGTAAGTGAGTAAGAGATCGCCATTACATTACATTAAGTGTCCTGTGGCAAAGCCATCCACTCCTGGGGATACATTTTTTTCTCAGGGAAACGATTGCAAAATTTACAGAGTCATCCTCAAGTTGCTTATATACGACAATCCCTTTTTGCTCAATGACTTTGTCATGAACAAACATATCAATATCAATGTGATCATCATCAAGGTCAGAATCATCATCATTTGTCACTACCCTGTAGAAGTCCACAAAAGACTACACATGAAAGGAGGAAGCCATCTCTCTCTTTTTCGTTGCTTAGTTATTTTGTTCCAGAAAGATGTCATATACCTAACATTATATAGCCCGTCCATCTGAAAGAAACCATCATTAATCATATGTTGTATTTTTTTGCCCACATACCTACAGGTACCCATATGCTGTGGGCTTAAACTGTTTTTGCTAGTACAGGCCGCAGCCTGTGTGCTGCACCATGCATTGCTTTGTTCTGCTTGACAAGATGGCATTCAGCCATCGTCTTACTCCCACATTTAGAGTCAATAATTTCAAGGTCACCAAGTTTTTTATACTGGTTCATATATGTACTTGTCCCTTACTCCAGCGTCGTTCCATCTAGTGGGATTAAATTCCTTACATATACTGGTATTGTAAGCATGTACCCTTGCGCCCATTCAAGGAGAAATATTGATTCCCATCATAATAGGGAGGTGATAGTTAGGATCAGTTGCCTCATACTCAATAAGCTTACAGAGAGACACATTACCCTTGTCATACTTGGTGCTAGCCATCTGGTTTATCCCTGAATACCTTTCACACATATGGCAGAAATATGTTAATTGAATACCTGGCCTGTAAGAGAAAATTTGTAATTACAACATCGGTCGGAAAGAAAAAATCGTACATGATTGCACCATGCTTATTAAAGCCCTTGCTAGAAAACCAAATTCTATGCAATTTGTGTCGGGGAAGTCCCAAATTAAAGTCCCAACTATCTTGAGGGGAGCCATGCTACCAAGTTATCAATGAAACCTTGTATTATGTCAATTGTTTCTGTCAACAGTTCTGTTTGAGCATCGAATACATTATAAAAAGGCATATCTACATTTACAACCATCTGTACAGTGTAAGCACTTTGATGGGATAGACACTGCTTTAGCTCTGTCTGCTGGAATGACTAACTCATCGTATTTAAGAATTCTGCTCTGTCTGCACAGAATCGCAATCTGCCAAAGGGCGTCCTTTGTAGTCACGGTCTATTTCATTTCAGGAAGATTCACAGAAGACATCAAATTTTTTTTTTTTTTGTGAGCCAACTGAATCGTGTCGTCAATACAATGTAACTCACAGGGCCTAAGCCATATCTCTGACAGACAGAAAGCATCACATTTTTAAGGCAAAAGAGAACATAATCGTGCGATTGTTTGAACCCATAGCAACCCAGAGTTTGCATTTTCAGCAAATTCGGTTTGTGAGCTGCAGCTTTTTTGTCTCCACTCTCTGCTTTAAATCTTGCTGGGGAGGTTTATTTTGAGCACTGGGTGAGCGAAATGGCCACACTTTCAAGCCAGCGGGCCAGAAGTTTTGGTCAAAAAAAAGTTTCAGCTGTACGGGATGGCAGGTCGACAGCAGATTATTTCCAATCTGCCTTGTCACTCAGGTAATGAATAAGCGTTTTCTGATCAATCCCTATTTTATTCAGGTGATGACGAAAGCCATCTTGCATCACAGAGAGAGATGCACATCCCCTATGTATATCCTTTTACTTTCTGCAACCATATGCTTATGGGTTTCAGTTTCACTTGTCTGCACTGCATGTAAGCCTATGGCAGCCGGCTTGAGCAGCTATTTCTTGATAGCAAGTGCCTCCAGCTGTGCACAGGTAACAAATTAAACAGACGTCAAAAGAGTTAATGTGTGAAAAAGAAAAGAACATACATTTTTTTCAACATGTATCAACAAATGTCCAAGTTACACAAGGCCTAACAAAAATAAATGTGTGCTACTTTCAAGCCGCCCTTCCCTAATAAATACTGGTCTACCCAAGCCAGTGCTACAAACTCATTCAGAGACCCAAGAGGCCCCAGGAAAGTCCGTAATTTTTTTCAGTGGCCCAAATGCGTCCTACCTAGCCTACAGAGCTTAAGGTATACTAGGGGGTCTGGGGGCTTTCCCGCTCCCCCCGCCTACGAAACATTTTGAAATTTATGCCTGCAAAATGGTTTATCTGGGGAGTTTCGAGTATCTTGCCTTCACATGGTTGACGAAATCACAATATTTAGTCATTATTGTACTGATTTGGCCAATTTCCCTCAGATTGTACAAACATCTGATGGAAATTAGCAAAAATTAGTGAAAAATAAATTTTAAAAAAAAACTTCTCTATGTTATCAATTAAGATAAGACAAATTTTTCATTCATACATGTAAGGCTTTAGAGAATTTTTGCACACATACTTTGGTTATTAAATCGGAGAAAAATAACAGATAAATTACCCCGCAATGAGTAAGTTGTGTGTTTTCTCTACAAAAGCAAGAAGAAAAAATACATAAAGATAATCTCTAGGCCTGAATGTACTCAACTTTTATCACTGAATGTTGATTGATAGTATTTTATGCACACATGCCAGGATGGGGCATTATAGTTACTGAACGCACACCAAACTATGCCGCATGAAATGGGAGTAGCAAATGTCTAGGGAATCTTGTCTTATTTCCATGGTGGACCACAACATGAAAATAGCAGAAATGCAAGCATGAAATCGGAAAAAATATTTAGTTGCTTTGCACAGGTTTTTGGCTGAAATGCTTTAATCATTTATGAATTAAAAATTTGATCCAAATTTTCAATAAATTAATATATAAATAAATATAAGCAACAAAGGCGTTTTTTTTATAACTCCATGGACCTGCTTGCCTGCTTAGACAGACTAAGTTATGCATTCGTTTCTGTGTGGGCGCGAGGAGCGCGGTTAGATACGCGGGACAATAGTATGTTTAGCAAGCAAGGGACCTACTATATATATATGTAAATTGCATGTCCCTGATAACACTAAGATACTGAAACTATAGATATATAAAGCAGTCCCTCTCCATTAGTACCATCTCATGCATCAAGAATGGTTCCACTTTATTTTTGAAAGTGTTCTTATGTTTACTCTCTTTGATATACCCTGGCAGGCTCTGAATGGGAATAGCATAATCATGGTACAGTAATACCTGCAATTACCGACCCCAATCTCCATCTGGTCAAAACGACAAGATTCCCTTGGCACGGGCGCTTTTGCAATGTTAAATGACCTGATGCACAAGACCACGTTGCTGTCCAAATTTACATTCCCTGGGTCATTTTCTCAATAAACTTCTTCAAACGAGAAACACTTATTTTGGCTAAATTCTGTAGCATTTCTCAAGAACTATGATGCATAATTTTGCTACAATGCTCCAGTTGGAAAACCTTAGACCAGCTGCAACATGCGCCCGACCAGCAAAGTCACCTCCACAAACAACCACCCGTTAAAAGAAATAACGGTCGTTCAAATCAAACTTAACCATGTTGTAAGACAAAGTTAACAGATGGACTGGCCAACGTGTGCCGTTATTTTGCAGTAAAGTGAACTTAAACACAGCATTTTATTTCAACTTGTCTGGATAGTCAACTTGGGCAAGGGAAAAAGCAAAGCTGCTGCATATAGCCACGATGATGCATCAACAACAAGGCAATAGACCCTTCTTTGTATGGCGAGAAAATTGATAAGGGAGATTATGTGAAACACCTTGCTGTTACTCTTCACGATCAGCTGGACTTGCGTCAACATTTAGTGGATGCGTGCGAAGTGGTGCATGGTAAACCAGCTGTACTACATAGTTTAAGCACCTTACTTCCAAGTAGTTTGCTTCAAACAATGTAATTCTGTTGTATTCAGTCAAACTTACATTATGCAGGCACTGTGTGGCACATTTGTGGTGCCTGTAAGTCTCACAGACGTCATAAACGTCAAAACTACACCGCCAGGATAATATGTTATAACTTATATTTTACAAATACAAAGGGACTAAATCTTGGATGGCAAAAAATTGGAGCAACGTAGGAAATTTCATAACCTTACCCGAATGTATAAATATTTTCACAACCTTACACCTGACTATCTCTGCGATAATTTCAAATTTTGTTCTGTTCTCATGTTTGTTATGCACACTTTATGAATGTTTTAGTCCCTGGTGTCAAGAAAACTTCTTTTAAGAAGTCTTTTGTTTACACTGGCGCAACAGTATGGAACTCTCTTAACAAATTACACCATAGGTTACATGATCTGCATTCTTTTGAACACAGCTATAACACGCGATATTTTACATGACTTTGAGGTTTTAGTTTTGAATAGCCTATCGCTCAATTTTATCTGTCATATTTTTTGTAACATTTGTACAGATATTGTTCATATGTTAACTGGTCCTAAGGCTAAAACTGAGGTAACTCTGAATGGGTGTACTACCAGAGTAAAGATATTCAATTATTATTATTATGATCATCATCGTCGTCGTCGTCATCGTCTTCATCATCATCATAATCATCATCATTATCATTATTATTATTATTATTATTATTATTATTATTATTATCATTATTATTATTATAACTATCAGTAGTAGTAGTAGTAGTAGTAGTTGTAGTAGTAGTAGTAGTAGTAGTATACAATGCTGTTCTACCCTTAATAAAAAGGTCCAGCAGCTCATGCAGTGTCAAAGCCCTACTTCAATCAGGTGTGGCGTAAAAAATCTGCAGGATGAAACTTACAATAGATTATTGGGGCCCTGTAGAGCTTGGTCAAGGTCACCCATATTATGAACTCGCCGACTAGGAAGCTTGAAAAAAGCCTGTGAGGTCTTCAAGGCAAGGTTGCTATAATGCTGTAAGGGAATACTACTGAGTCCTCTTAATTTTACATAGGGCCCAAAACTGCCATGAACCATTACACACACACAGCAACACAACAACGTGACAATCCCATATCAATTCCTCTCATTTATTTGGCAGGCAAGTTTCCCGGGTTATTGCTTTGATAACTAATTAAATGTCTTTCCCTGTAATATTATGCTTTGCAATATAATTGGACTACATCACGATAAATACTTTATTAATATTCCATTTCGTTATGAATTGCATCTTTAGTTCCGCAGCTTGATAATAACTGTATCAATCAATCAGTCATTCATTGTGTGAAAAATATATGTACATAGAAAATAAACACAATGCACACATCCTTATTTAGTTGTATTGTGTAGTATGGCACGTGTCTAGCACATACATTGTAAACATTAGTATCACAAATAATTATAATAGTAATTTTTCTAAGAATTTACACTCGGTGCTGATATTATGTGGTTTGGTAGACTATTTCTTATACAAATGAATCTGTTGCTGAAGAAATATTTACGTACATTATAATTACACTTGTTAACTCCAAGCATGTGAGAATGACATCTCAGTACTTGGTACTCTCTTCTGATGAAAAAAGGTTCAAAATTCAAAGAATCCAAGCCTTTAAAAATTTTATGTACTTCAATTAAGTCACCTCTCAATCTACGATATTCTATGATGGGTAACTGTAATATTCTTAAACTGTCATCATGACTTGAGTCTGTTATTCCTGCAATCAGCTTTGTAGCTCTTCTCTGGATCTTCTCTAGAATTATTATGTTTTTCTTCAAGAATGGAGACCAGGGCTGTACACAAAATACTAAATGGGGTCCAACGTGCGTTTAATACAGGGTAAGAAGGGATTCTATTAAAAATATGAAAAAGTTCCCTTGATCATACCTAATATACTATTTGCTTTTGTGGCAACTTTTCCGGTGTCTTTGGAGAAAGTCAAGGAATCAGTTACTATTACTCCCATTTTTTTTCTCAATGACTGTTTCGAGGGACTTCTTGTTCATAGTCTAACTATAATCTAAATTTGTCTTTCCTACTTATAGTACCTTGCACTTATCTCCATTAAACCCAAGTAACCATTCATTGGACCACTTAGCTAAATTTTCTAAATCTCCTTGTATAATATATCATGGTCAACCAATGATATTACTTGGTGGTATACTTTGGAGTCGTCAGCAAAAACCTGCAAGGAGATGAAATAACAGCAGGTAAGTCATTTATATACAGTGAAAATAACACAGGTCCAAGAACTGAACCTTGGGGGATACCACGTGGTACCTTCAACCATGTTGATTTGCTCCTATTTACTGATACACAGGTACACTGTTCCCGGTATCTCTGAAAATATTCAACCCGAGCACTTATGCTACCTCTGATACCATGTTTGTGTAACTCATAAACAAGTCTACCATGTGGGACACTATTGAATGCCTTTTCAAAATCTAAATAAAATGCACCAAAACCCGTTACTTTATCATACATGGATGTCAAATGCTCTAATGTGTTCAAAAGTTTGTTAGACAAGACCTTGCTTTACGGAACCCATGTTGTTCATCCCATAATAAGTTGTGATCCTCACGATGTTTACCTACCACTTGTCAAATGATTTTATCAGTAACTTTACATACCTGAGAAGTCAGCCTTTCAGGTCTGTGATTGCCAGTCACAGATTTATCTCCATTTTCAAAAATTGTTGTGACACTATCTTTCTTGAATATGTCTGGCAATTTTCCTTGATCTAATGATTGTCTCACCATACAATACAAAGGAAAATACAGATTATCAGTACATCCTTTCAGAACCCTATAGTATATATCATCTGGGCTCATGACCTTCTTTTTGGTTAATTTTGAATAGGTTTCTCACTTGTAATGGTGTCAAGTAAATATATGTATCGAACACCTGGTCGAGAGTAATACCAACATAGTTGAATGGGTCAGGTTCATCCTTGTCGATGTTGGTGTACAAAGTCATTCAACCAAATTAAATATTTGTCATCTTCTTTTTACGTAAACTGACTGAAAGCAATTATTTAGTTCCATGGCTGTTCCTTAATCATCTGAGGCTGTCGAACTGTCTTCCTTACGAAGACCAGATATTGTTGATCGTGATTAATTTTGTTCTATTTACATACATGTAGAATGCTTTCAGATTGCTCTTGATTCTTTTTTATACTCTTTTTCATAGTTTCTCTTGATGGTTCTCGATTTCTTTGTGGCTTTGTTTTGCCCTTTCATTCCAATGATTACTCTACCCACCCGTTTTTCAAAGAAAAGTGGAACACTTATAGACAATATATTCTGTAGAATTAGTGATTTTACATTTCAAAGTACTTCAGGAATTCTCACCAAAAATTGATCTGACCTTCAACCTTATTTTATGTGCCTGAATACAATATTGAGTAACAAACAAAATTCTAAATTCATTAACTGTAGAATTAATAGTCAAGATTCTGTACAAAAAGTAATTCAGGAACTTATGGATCTCACAAATTGATTGAATTTAGATAAAAATTGTGATCCTAAAATACAAATTACAATCTACTCAATACGATACTAATTGATGTACTAAATAAACATATGCCAAACAAACTTGTGAGATTTAATAAAAATAAACACAAGAAACATAAATGGATTACCCAAGGCATATTGATTTCCATAAAATATAGAGATAATTTATATGAAAGACTTAAAAAAACTAAACATAATACAGCAGTGGAGTATACTGAAATTAAAAAAATTAACAACTTATAACAGTATATTAAAGAAAAAGATGAGACTAGCAAAAAAAGCACTATGGTTTTATTTTTCAAAAGTACAAGTGTAATATTAAGAAAACATGGTCTGCAATTAATGCTATTTTAAACAGCACCCGAAGAAAGAAATCTTTCCCTGCCTATTTTGTAATGGATGGACAACAAATTAGTGACAAAACTGCTATAGTAAACAGTTTTAATAAGCTTTCTTTTTTTTTTAAATTTTGGCCCAGATCTTGCAAAAGAAATTAATAAAAAATATAGACTATAACAAATGTGTCAACAAAACATATCCAAACAACTTCAGTTTTAAGCAAATAACAAATCATGAAATTGAAAAAATCATAGATCAGTTAAAACCTCCAAACAGCTCTGGTATTGATAATTTTTCTAATAATATGTTAAAACAACTTAAATCACCCTTAATTGGACCTATTGCAATAATGATTAATCAAAGCCTCAACACAGGCATATTTCCTGATTATTTAATAATAGCAAGAGTGATACCATTATATGAAAAAGATGAGGATTACATCTTTTCAAATAACAGACCTATATCTATTCTAGCATCAATTTCCAAAATATTTGAAAGGGTAATTTTCAATCAGCTATATGATTTTTTTCAAGAAAACAATTTATTTTATGAGGGTCAATTTGTAAATAATTCAATTCATGATATGGATAAAAGCAAACTCTCTATGTATTTTTCTCGATCTCTCTAAAGCTTCTCATGCCATAAATCATGATATTTTAATTGAAAAGCTGAGCTATTACGGTGCCAATGGTACACCTCTAAACCTCATGCAAATTATTAAACTGATCGTAAACAGTATATAGACATAGTTGGTAGCATCTCTGATACTACCTTGATATCAACTGGGGTCCCACAGGGCTCTATTCTTGGTCCACTTCTGTTTATTATATATATAAATGATTTGTCAAATGCTAGTGAACTATCTAAATATATAATGTATGCTGATGATACTACTCTTTATACATACTTAAATCCAAAGGAATCAAAATTGCTGCATTACTATAAACAAAGAATTAAATCTCCTAAGTGAATGGTTTAAAGTTCATGAGCTCTCTCTTCAATGTTAATGAATCAACATTTATGATTTTCCATCAACCTAATAAATCTTTCAATGTACCTGTAATTTTAATAAATAATATCTTAATTGAGCATTTAGATAACTTCAACTTCCTGGGACTTACTTTAGATGAGAAACTTGCTTGGAATAATCATATTGCTAAAATATGTTCCAAATTATCAATCAAGAACTATTGGCATCATTAATAAGTTTTCTTCCCTTAAATACAAAAATTACCTTATACAATTCTTTGATATTACCTCATATAAATTTCGGCATACTTACCTGGGGATTCAAACATAATAAAATAATAAAGCTTCACAAGAAGTCAGTGCGTTGTATATCTTGTAACAATTTTATTACAAATTGGTGCATGAAAAACTTCCGACAAGACTGCTTTCATTACCATATATATCTATTAGACATATACATGATCACGATACTAGAAGTATAAGAAACGTTGGGTCATTTATTAATCAAGTTGATAACAAATTCGCGCAGGAAAATTTTTTTTATATTCCAAAAGTCATAAACTCGACTGATGACAACATATTAAATAAAATCTATTCTCATAGCCTAAAAGGTTTTTCAAGCTATGTGAAAACTTTTTTTTGGAACAAATACAACCATGAATGCACTGTGTATGATTGTTACATTTATCAACAAAATAATTAGTCTTAAGGTTTTTGTACACCAAAGCATTTTAAGATAGTTACAAGAATTTATTAGTCATCCTGATGTATAACATATTTCTTTAAAAATCATCATGTTCATAACCACAATTCTTGTTACAAGGGTGGCTCTTGCGACAGCAACATGCATAATGTTATAGCAAGAGTCTCCCTTGACCAACTTAGACAGTTTCTGATTGTATCAATATTCATGTATTAAAGCATTTGTTGGTAACAAATAAAAGAGTTCTGAGTTCTGAGCTCTGAGTTCTTTCACGTGCTCTCTGCATCTAGCATAAGACCTTGTATATAGGTATCGCTTCCACGCAAAAATTCCGTCTTACAGCTTTTTTAGCTTTGACATTGAACCAGGGTGGTTTTACTTTGTTTCCTCTGGTAATTTTAACTTTAGGCACACACTTATTTACATAAAACCCCTTGCAGCATTCAAGTATTCCCATGCATCACTAACATCAGTTGCTGAGGTTACCCGACTCCAGTCTTTATCTGATAATAATTATTTCATTTTCTCGCAATCAGCTTTATTATTATCATACCTGTATAAATCCTGACCACTTTTGTTTTCCAAATTTTGTAAATAATCCCAAGTTATAACACTGCAGCCACCTTTACCCAAGGGGCAATCCATTACTATATTTGATATGTAAAAATTATTTGAGGAGACAATCAAGTCTAAATAGCTTGGGACTACTTCACCTCTCTGACCTGGAGGATCCACCATGTGTTGTTCCATAAATAATTGATTTAGTTTATCATAAGACCTATGGGACAAAGGAGTCCTCTTTGTCTTGCACAAGCAATTTTTAAGTACACCAGGGGTAGAGTAAAGTCCCCACTGACCATTATTTTACTCTTACAAATGGAACTGGCTATTTTAAGTTGTTTTAGAATCATCATATTATGTTTTTGATAACTGTCACCTCTGTAGACCACTTTGAAGAGATTGTCTGCTTTACAAGGATTTCTTACCCACATCCATAACGGGTCTATTATTTTTAGTCAGTTAATTTGTTGTAACGGTACGCTTTCGTTGTGTCTCTTACATATATTATTACCCCTCCTCTCACCTCTAATGTGCCCTCTCTAAACGATTGAAAACCTGGAATGTTCATAAAATCATCAGTGGTGTCTATTTCTAACCAAGTTTCTGTTCCAAATAAATGTGGGTTTTTTTTAATGAATTATTGCTGAGAATTCATCAAACTTACTTAGTAAGCTTACAAAATTTGTCATTAGACTTCTAATGTCCTTTCTAACTACAAAGAACTCATTTCTGTTTCTTATTCACTGTAAGTTCGATATTTGATATTACCCTTTTCAGGTACCATTACAGGCCTCTCACCCGGACGATCCAACGCCCCCCCCCCCCCCCACCACCACCACCACACCTATGTTCAAATATATCTCAGCATCCTTTTGTTTCCATAAGTTTTTGATAATAAATTGTTTATCATCCTCATTTGTTAGAGCGAGTGTTAAAGCCCTAGGTGATGCTTGAAAACCACTTTTTTTAGTTCCTAGTCTTGTTATATTCTTAGTGTCGATTTCTGGAATCTCTAATATATCATCTGAAGTTGTCTAACTATCTTCGACATGTAGGGTGCACGGTTGGTGGAGCTGCAACACGCTCGCCTTTAACCTCTGGGGCCTGGGTTCGATTCACGGCCGGTGAAGCATGTGGAAAGAGTTCCTGCCACTCTGATTATGCATAGTGGTTTTCTCCGAGTCCTTCGGTTTCCTCAACCAAGCATGTAGGTAGGGAAGTTTACACCACCATCTGTGACATGGAGAGTTATTAATATGGGCTTGGCCTGCTTTGCAATCCATGTAAAAGATATGGGTCTATACTAATATATCGGTTCATAGGGAGTTGAAATAGAGGTGTCTTGGCTTTTTCTGTCCCCAGGCTCAAAATCAGTACTTTCGGGTGTTCTGTGTGTGATAATGTTCTCTTCTCTCCTTTCTTTAGGTATCTGATCCATCTTTTGTTCGTACAGGGAGTCTTTTACATTTCTGTTGTATTTCTGTTGCGTTAGTTGTCACTCCTACTTCATTTATTTTCTTTTTGACCACTTCTGCCCATGTCCTGTTTATATGGTCAGGAACATCTTTTGTGCATGAAGAAATTTGCTTCGATTTATTTTATAACATTTGGAACTTTTCTGCTGGGTCATTAACGAGTTTATTTATATTGGTCTCTACCAAAAAATCACTAGGCCTTTGTTTGTTACATAGTTGTTACGCCACGTTAGCACAAGTTAGACAGAACCAAAACCAATCAAGCCACTGTAGTGTATCTATTTGCATGTCACTCAACTCTGTGCACTTTATAAACAATTGCTTCTTGTAGCCACCATTGCACTCGATTATATTATTATCATCGCCTGCGATTAACTTTTCACGCACTGAACATGTCGACACATCGTCACTTTTACTCATCACATTATCCGTATTGCAACTTGCTTTACTCCCTCTCACATTTTTATAGAGCTCTTCCTCACTCCAATATTTGCTACATTCTTTTTCGAAGCCTCTGTCTTTTTCGGTGAAGCGTACATGTTAAGCCAATGCGGCATTGAGAGATAATGCGAGCGTTTAGATTGTCATTTGTTGAATTGTGGGTTAAAACCTGGTTGGTAAACAAAGCCGTGAGTGCCACGTTAGAAATATAATTCTCATTCTCTGAAAACTCATAAAGGCTGCTGCTCTTCGGAATAACAGCGTCGCTCTTGTATAAGGTCGCTGCTGGAAAATTCTTTGCTTGCTTCGCAGCGTAGTTTCTGCTATAGATGTTAAGTTTACTGGAGCTAGACTTGTTCGTCTCGTCGCTAACTGGAACCGGAAATCAACTATCTGACAGTGTGTAACAAAATGTATTTTGTGTGATGTGTTTCTAGTTATCCTAACTATTTGTCAAACCTGGATACTCAATATTTTTACTTTTACCAGAACAGATTTGAGTTCAGTATTTGTCATCTACCTCAATACCTTGAGGAGGCATTATCTCTCTTGCTTTCATTCTTTAAAGTGAGATCACTCAGATATATACTGTTCCAGCTAGCGAAATGGATGGCGACAGTTGCACATAAATCATAAAAACTCTGCTGACTGACATGTCAGCAACTTAGAAATTGAGAAAAGTTGTTGGCCACGTGTATATTATCTTCTCACAATTTTGACAAAGAGCAACGTCGGTATCTAATAATATGAGAAATATAAGTTTCTAGTTTGTGTTACAACAGAATGGGGCGTCAATACTGAGGCGCCATCATACATCTTTCACACACACTAACAAAACATTTGAGTATGTCTGTTTTGTTTGTGGCATGAATACATCTGTAAAGGAATCCAATATTAGGTTTCCTCATCTTGACTTAATTCCTTACCATCTACATGTGGTATTTCTGTAATCGCTCTCTGATTCTTCTAAGGCTCTGAGCAGACTATACCTTTTTGTAACAAAATTGGGTCTACGGAAAACGGTATACAAACGATAAAAATTGTATTCAAAATACTAATGACGGCTATTACATTTTATGTACGTAAAAATTGGTGGCTTCAAACGCCTTCCTGAAAATGTAGCTTTCATGCTCTTTGCCCCATTTGAACATTTTCGAAGAAAGAAGCGTTTTTTCATTTTCCCGGAGCAATGGAGGGGCTTAACTACTTTCTGAAGCTAGTATCATGGCTGCTTATTTGTCGATAGGACTCTTCTACATGTATGTGGTATTTTCCACTTTGCGAAATTTATATTTTTTGGAAATCCCACTGATGAAGCCAATTTTATTCTCTTTTATGCGTGGAACGTATGAACACAAACTACATGTCCATTCACGACTTGGACAATATAGCTGAGGTACTGATTGCATCTACGGAACCGTTAATCACTACTTTCCACACAATAACATCAGGCAGGTGTGCCCTTGTAAATAAGACATCCACCTACTCTTCTCTTTTTATCATGACAGCCAAATGCTATGGTATGAATGAAGCAAGTTGCCTCACTCTAAACCAAATGGTTCCATCACAATGAATACTATCGCTGCGTTTGATTTTGTGTTACCTGGGCGTTTCTCATACATGTGCAGTTTTCAAAGGAATACTTGATCTTGCAGCAATATGTCTGTTTTAGTTTATACAAATAAAACTGCGGTCTTCTTTAGAATTAACAACCGCCAAGACATGTTAGTATGGTCTGACTACTATTCTTGGAAATTGGCTTTACTTTCATTTGAATTTATCAAAGATTTTTTAAAGATACAGATAAAATTTCTACGCCAACAAGGGATAAATCTTTTCTTCATTATTGTGGTGTTGGTATTTTCATTGATATGCATGGTAATTGTGTTACCTGGGCGTTCTTCCTACATATGCAGTTTCCACAGGAACACTTTACCATGCAGCGATATTTTTTTTTTGTTTTTGTTTATACAAATAAAACTGCGCTCTTCTTAAGAATGAACAAACGCCAAGACATGTTAATATGGTCTGACTACTATTCTTGGAAATTGGCTTTACTTTCATTTGAATTTATCAAAGATTTTTTAAAGATACAGATAAAATTTCTACGCCAACAAGGGATAAATCTTTTCTTCATTACTGTGGTGTTGGTATTTTCATTGATATGCATGGTAATTGTGTTACCTGGGCGTTCTTCCTACATATGCAGTTTCCAAAGGAACACTTTACCATGCAGCGATATGTTTTTTTTTCTTTTTGTTTATACAATAAAACTGCGCTCTTCTTAAGAATGAACAAACGCCAAGACATGTTAATATGGTCTGACTACTATTTTTGAAAATTTGCTTTACTGTCTTGTGCCATGCATGTGAATTTATCAAAGATTTCTTTTTCTTATTTAATGTATTCTACATATAGGCCTTACATGGGCCTTGCTACCTTATACCAGACAATGCTTGCAGTTTCGTTGCACTTTTGGTTGCTTTGATGGCTGTTTAACGAATGTCCTGAATGTGTTAAACCAAGTTGAATTACTCAGTCTCACATTGTGAATGATTTGACAGAGGAGTAGCATTTATATTAACATGTGCATAGTTCAGTACCGTTGGCTAAAATACACATTCAGCATATGCAGAGCCCAATGTATATTTTGTCTGTATTATGGAATTCTGATAAAAAAAGAAAGAAAGAAGGAAGAAAGAAAGAAAGAAAGAGAGAGAGAGAGAGAGAGAAAGAAAGAAAGAAAGAAAGAAAGAAAGAAAGAAAGAAAGAAAGAAAGAAAGAATAAAGAAAGAAAGAAAGATGCCTCTGCATTTTACACAACATATAATTTTTTGGATACTAACTTTGATGTGATAATGGTTTAGTTTATTTTAACAGAATCTCATATTCCAATTTTAGTACATTAAGAAATATGATAAGATGCCTGAAGTCAGTTCTATCGACCAAAGTTACAGTAAAAGTGTAAGTCGTACAATAATTCGGAAATAAAAAACAGTTTGGCTTGGAGTAGAGACGTGAATCAGTAATCATAATAGGTTCTTTGTATCGGTACCACAGGGAACCCTCTTGGAGGACCTGAAATGCCTGTGTGAGCGACTTGAATAGCCTATTTTCAAACCTCATTTTCACAAACTTAACCCTGACTCTTCACAATAAAATGGATACGCCAATAAGGGTCTTTTCTTCATTATTATTGTGTTGGTATTTTCATTGATATGCATGGTATTTCTTGAGCGCGATGTGAAAAGTACATATTCAGTGCTTTCACCCTTTTCCGCGAATGTGGGCCTTTTCCAAATTTCGTCCTTTCTTTTGTTTCAGTCGGCGTCATTTCCAAATAAGTGATTAATTTCAAAACTGTTTCAGATAAAAAGAGCCGTTTCTAAGGATCATTTTCGTATACAAATCTTTTGCGTACCAACAAAAAAAAACCGACAACAAATATTTCAAAATAAAAAATTTCAAAATCCTAGAAAATTAGTACATGATGAAATTTAATATGGATAAAAAGGTCATTGTAAGCACAGTAAATAAAGGGAAAAAATGAGTTTATAATCTGTACCGCAAAACTGCTTTGTTAAATTTCGTAACTACCTCCGCTTCCCTGAAGGTGGCACCAGCAAAAATGAATTTCCCATAGGTGACCATTAATGCATATCCTGGAATATCTAAAAGAGAAAGCTTCAACTCTGAGGAAGACCATGCTCACCAATTAAGTTAAACTCCCATTTACAAACTTAAGGGCCTTGAACATAGGCGATGAACACCAGACTTTTGACTTTGCTCCACCTGAAAGCAATCATATTGTTGTTTTTTTATACCTGTATACACACGAACACTGTTTTATGATATTTTATTTTACACACCCCCCCCCCAAACGAAAAATGCCCGTGATTAATTAAACTAATTGCTTCAGTTTATGACAGTCGGACATGGATTCAAAATATACATTGTAGACTTTTGCGTCAAACAATTAACACCTCTCTGGTCAAGCCAAATTCTGCAGCCTTAGTTAGCTAGGTGGAAAATACATTAGAACAAAAGCATCGACTATACATCGGCCCCCAAACCAGGCATTTGATAAATGGACGTATAGTCAAAAAAATTCAATAAAATAATTAACGTTTTGCTCCCCAAAAACCAACTAACAAGAAACTGAACAGTGCTTAGCTAGAGGAGATCGTCATTTGTACTTTCATTCACACAACACGCATCTCCAACACATCCCCGTTCATGCATATCTACTGTAAATCCATCAATTAATGAAAAAAAACAAACAAACGAAAAACAAAAAAGCAGTTAAAGTTGCTACCACGCCAACCAGAAAGTTTGTGTAAATTTTTTGTAAGTTTAGGTGTTTAAGTAATACGGTATCGTCATCTGGTGTGCAAAATGCAAAATGGTGGCTCGGTCACTTGTATGTTGCAGACAACCGACTTTGAAGTTTAAACACAAAGAAACGATACTAGTAAAGTTGTTCATAAGCTTTGGTTTGTTCAAAAAGAATATGAGGAAAAGTATGTATTTATATGCGTTTAATATAAAAGTAAAATATGGTAGTCTTGTGTGTTTTTGAGGAATGTTTCGATGAACGCATCATTATCGCCCAACTGCCCATTCACCGCAAACTATGACGATTCAAAACCGGCAAACATGAGGCTGGTAAAATGCACTAGACCTCTATGCCTGTGAATACCGCGCACCAGGATATTATAGAAAAAAAAATGGCGCTAATTGTGTGCATTAACTGTGGGGAATTACGGTAGATCAATGCGGAAGGTCGCAATAAGCAAGCCACTATAAATGCCGATTTCTGTGGGTGGGTCTTAGTGCCATGACTGTTCGAAGCCTAACCATAGCAGACAGACATTGATGGGAAAAGTCATGCAAAATTCACCTTTTGGAATAAAGACTGATAGATTATTGATGGCTTAAATGAAGCATGATTGCAAATTGCAGCTGATATATGAATATGCCGAAATATGATTTTTTTCCCCTAAATTACCCTGAGCTTATCCTTAAAATCCCCACCAAACTATATGTGATGAATGTCCAAACATTTTAATTAAGTAAAATGTGGCACCAAGTGCTAATTTGAAGCCATTAAACTTTCTGGTTTTTAGAGTGAAGAGCCAGAGAAACTGAAATCGCCAGCACACAGCGTGGATCTGCTTCTACATGCGTTTGGTGGGAGGGGGGCGGAATAGGGCAAAGGTTGTTTTATGGGCTTCATATCTCCTGGATGTTGTAATTCAAAGTATTTGGAATATAATATTATACGTTGATAAGTATACTTTTCATATGCTTTGAATACATGATGTTAACGTTTCCGGAATTTGCTGAAGTTAAGAAATAGTCTGTATTCTTAACATGTATTTCCCTGTGCTCACTGGGTTAATCTGTGCAATAACCTCTCCAGTCAGCTGGAGGTGAGAAAGTTCTAAGCTTGACTGGCTTTTGTCAGACTGTACATGCATGTATTGTCATAATTTATGTAACCAAGGTCAAATGGGAAAATCTATTGAGTGACAGATTGTACTGCACATATGGTGTTTAACTAGGTGGCATTATAAGCCCAAAATTATTCAATGAATATTTATCTGATACATGAGAAAACTTCTCTGATAATGATGGTGTTTATCTTGATGAGCTCTTATTTCGTTATCTTTTGTATGCTGATGACCTGGTTCTATTTTGTGACACTAAAACAGGACTTCAAACACAGTTCAATGTGTTATATTTTATTAAGTGGCTTCTAATAGTTAGCTTATCGAAAACAAGAATCATGGTGTTCAACAAACATCACAGTATGGCACACATTTGTTTTGACGATCAGCCGCTAGAGGTTATCACACAGTGTAAATGTCTGCATATAACCTTTGATTCTACAAAAAGACAAACATTAAGCTCCAATCCTTCCTATCTTGCCAATCAGTCAAATAAGGCAACACTCCAGTCTTACAAAGTATCATTGCTCAACGAGAAAACCCACCCCTTTTGCATGCAAAAATTATTTAACACCCAGATCCTTCCAATATTAGATTACGGTTGCAAACTGTGGACTGTTATCAGAGCTTCTGATGTTATCGAAGCCGTTCAGCTGCGTCGCTTGAAAAGATTGTTGGGTGTCTGCCCTCAGACACTGACCGTGGGCTGGTTCCCTCAGGCAGCAACTTAGCTTAAAAAGTATTGGCTTCGTCTTTTACAGCTACCTGATTATTATCATTGTTATTATAATTCTTATTTATCAGACAATTTCTGCAATGTATGACCTCAGTACATACGCTCACTAAGACCTGGATGTAGCTTTTTATCTGTACACCTGGCTTTATTCAATATTCCGACTTTTAGTAGCTGATTATTCTATTGTATTGCATTTCATTAAACATTATGTAACTTGCATTTAGATGGTCAGTAAACATTTGAGGTGGCCACAAAAAATAAGATGTGTTATGTATGATTATGAAGGCATGTTCATAATTATGAACTTCAAGAGTCTGTCTGCCTTGCTATTCCCATGCTTATGTACATTGCTGGAAGTTTTATTGAGAATAAAAGAATTGTTAAGCTTAATCTTGGCCAATCCCCGAATTTACTAAAATTATTGCCTCTTACAAGGGCTGGTCGAGAGAAAATATTTGGATAATGCTAGAAGACTTAATGGTCATTAATGCATAGAAATTGTGAATTTCTATGCTATATTGGCCACTCTTAAGGGTGTCTCACAAGATGGGGAATCAGAACGAATTCATAATATATTAATTCATTGATTTTGGCATCACACATTAAATACAAGCTTGAAGTCTAGTGCTTCTGATGTTAAGTGACAATGTAGTATTATACGAATCACTTACCTAACACTTCAGCTAAAATAGTCTTATATTATTATATCATGAAAGGCGTATTATTTTCGAGTACACAATGAAACCAGAAAAGATTATTTTCTTGGCGGAAAATCTGCCTGTCTTCAAATTCGGTACCTCCACCTACAAAACTTTTGAAGATATTCAATATTTGAACTTTAGGGGTTTTTTTGAATAAAATTCTACTTGTGTTTGTGCTTTATTAGGTCTGATTATATCACAAACCTATGAAGTGAACTTGGAATGTTACCTCTACGTATAAGTTTGAAGACATGCGATATCTTAACTCTCAAGTGTCCTTAATTAATTAGATGCCAGTCAGCAGGATTTGCACATTTAAAGTGTGTATTTTCACTTCTAAAATTATCAATATATTCTATTTATATGTAGATTAGTCCTTCTTTAGGCAAAAAAACACAAAGTAATCACATGTGTACTAGGACCACATGCTTATGAGGTCCACAGTGCTATCTTTGAAATTGTATATGATCTGACATTGAGAGACCACGTGCTGCGTATGACCCCCTTTGTGTGTGCTATGGAGGTGGTCTTTCAAGGGAGGGACTGTTGTATTCATCTACAGTGGTACCCGCTGTATTTGGCCACCCCTCAGCCCAGGTAAAGTTACAATGACCCTGACTCCCTTGTCCAAGAAATGTGACCACATCAACCAGTATAACTGACCACAATATTGGTTACATACAACAGGTGTACCTGAGTATATGGTATGGAGTTATCTTTTGATCACATTGCAAAAGTTGATATATTTGAGGAACTTTAAGGCCTGAGAACATAGTTAATGCTTTCTCGCTGAAGACTCGTTTATACGTTCACTTGACTGTTGAAGCCTTGAATTTTCATTTTGTTTGGGGGGGCACTAAAAATAACAATTCTTATCAATAAATTTATAAGGTACAGGCTCAGACATAGATAGTGAATGAACTGGCTATGCAGCAAAGAGATAAATTCATTTCGATGTTGAAGATTCAGATTTTCAAAACAAACCCATCGAACATGATAATATATATCAATAAAGGTATAGAATCGTTGAGACATAGACAGTGACTGATTTGGATATGTAGAGTAGAGAAAGAGGAATGTGCGGGGGGGGGGGGCAAAACTACGAGGAAGACTTGGCAGTGTTGCTCCTGTTTGGACAATAACATTTCAGTCACTTACACTAATTAGCAGCATGAAGTTTCAATCCCCCATAAGTTTGAATCAGGTAGAGAAGATTCTAGACATTAAGGTATGTTTGTAGTTATAGTTCAGCTGATGAACATATAATTAAAATATGGAATTTGAAAACTTGTTTTCATAAATATTCAGGAAACAGGTGTTACTTATAAAGACCTCATCGTATCCTTAGGAACTTTTTACTTCCCATGACTAGGTTCAAACGTTGCTGATAGGGTAAATGATTTCAGTGCCATGAGGATATTTCACAAATCACAATTCAAACTATCCTTTTTTTCAAGATATGCACATCATCAACAAACAGAAGCAATTTTTGCAAACAGGGTTTGAAAGCTCAATTATTTCATATTTGACATACGATTGGGGCATACACGTTTTGATCTTCTGTGATTTTGCGTAGTGTATGGACAATTTTTGCAACCCGCCAACAGCGTATTAGTTGGAAAGAGATTACCATTGCTGTCATAATGTGCACAGTTTTCACACGCAGGCCGATTTGCATTTTAAAAAATCTTTGTTTTCTAGTGTGCTTTATACATCTAAAAAACGTGTATGGTCGTATGTGGCAGTAAACGCAATTCAAGTAGACATAAATGTCACCCAGCCGGGAGGGAAAAGAAGTGACCTGCGACCTGAAATGTGTAAGCTTTTTGTGCCCTTGTGACCTGGGCATCTGAAAGAGTGACTTGGTGATCTCCAGGGGTACCCCTCTAGAGCTCCACATTGCAGATGGCACTTACAAGGTACCCATGGTGATTGCACATTTGCTGTGTTAGAGTCAAATACTATAAACATTATCGACAGATTCATCCGCCATGTGTTATCAAATTGTAAACAAGATTTTTCTACATCGCAACATTAACCCTTGCCCCCTCACCACATGATGTGATTTCTAAATATGCGTTATCAACAGTTGAACATAAGACATGATCTTTTGTTTTCCTTGTAAATTATTTCTTACGAATCTATCGCATCAATCCCTTTGTTCCCCACCGATCATACATGTCAGCTTTTTTTTTCATGCACAAAATGTTCATGGTCTTTAATTACAATTGGTCCACACACCTCACGTTAGGATAGAGAAAGGACGAGTATCAGCAGAATCGTAATTTTCGAACCAACGCGGACACAAACGGCTGCGTAGATTCGAAATTAAAAATCTGCTCCTACGTGTCCTTTCCCTGAAGCTGTGGATGGAGGATCTTTGAATGTGTGCCTGAAGTCTTGTAGCTTTGACATCCCCTTCTAAAAAATCTTACAGCCCAAACCTTTACATGGTTGAAGCTGGACATAAAGAGATTATCCTGGCTTGAAACTATCTGTAGAAGATTATAATCCTGTGCACAATAAAAGTTGTAGCTGAATTGTTCTTATGTAGTGGGAAGAAACTACTTGTGGAGGAATAGCTGTGTCAGGAAACAGTTACTCATGTTGTTGTTGTTACAAAATTACAGAGGCAGTCGTGAAAGTCAAAAGTACGAGAAATATTCGAAATAACAAGAAAAAAGTCGACTATTAAAAGTAGTAATTGTGACTTTTCAAGCTTGTTATTTCAGGGAAAAAACTCGTAATTGCGACTTTTTTAACTTAAATGACGCGAGAAAACTCGTAATTATGAGAAAAACTTGTAATTATGACTTTTGAAACTGATGTGAATGTCAAAGCTATATCAAAATAGATTTTTATGTGTGTTAAATTGGACATACTTAACAAACTCCATTTTGGTGATACATTTTCCGATATATTCAGCCATTTAATGAGTCAACTCCTTTGCAAAAAGAATTTTCATTTTAGTATGAGTGCGACATTGCGTGTCAGGTCAACACTCCAAGGCCTTTCCTGTCCACAAAATGCAAAAATTGACTAAGGCTACATTACCTCACTGTGGAATAACAGATAATGTGCAAACCGATATGTCACACTCATCTTAATAATGCCAAAGTCTTGAAATGATAAGCCTTTTTATGACGGCTTAAATATTTTCATTAATACTGTCAAGGTCAGTCCCAATGAGAGTGTCAATGAAACGATCTGTTGGCTGTCAAAATGCACCATTTATATCACTCTGCAAAACGTAAACAATAAAGTAGTGACACATCTGAGCTGATCATTCAGTACAACATAAAATGGACCTTGCTGACACAGCAACAAGTTAGAAAGATGATTCCTTTAACCAAATTTCAGGCTGATACAAAGTAGAACACTTTCATATTGTTCCTACAATTGACAAATATATGTATTACAGTGATGAAAATAGAAACACTCGCGCTGTGTCACAAACATGAGTAGCGTGTAAAGTGCCTGGCGTTGACTATCAAATGCTCTAAAGTGACTCCTGAAATCCAGTTTCAGTGGGAAGAAGGGCGAGAACGCTTTGTTTGCTTTTTCCAATAATGTACGGGAGCTTTCAGTGTGTCTGGGCACCATTCTACGTGTGGAGGGGCAGAGGCATTTGGAGTTAGCATAGTTTTTCTTAAGCAATTGATAAACGGTTACTCTTTATACATAATGCGTCGGGGAGACATAAGATATATTAAGACATTTTTAGATTGCTGGCATGCATGCCGCCCCTTATGCATGCTGACTAATTAAACCACTGTGATCATGAATACCTTAAAATTTCTGTTACTCCACCAAAGTACAAGTAATTTTGATACGACAGCTCTCTTAATACAAATAAATAAGTAGAAATAAATATTGGACTATAAATGGATGGTTCATGTGGGGTGTAGTCCGTTGTGTATGTGCTTCATAGATTTGACTCTATTTACAATTTCTTATGTATTTGCATGCCTTATAGCAGTGTGAGAGAAATACCTGTTACATCATGTTCAAACATTCTCCTTAAACAATGCCCATACGAATTTGAGGTTATTAAAGCCATGCGCTAAAATAATATCACCGTTTTAAATACTATAACGCCAATTTGTCGATTCGCTGAAATGCATTCAGATGGCTTTAGAGGTGGAATTGTGGAGGCAAGGCTGTCTCCAGAAGATATTTACAACCTTGAACCACATGGGTGTATTAATCCAATGACTATAATTTCTGTTCAAAGTTTTGCATGGTTCTGTAGAATGCTTATGCTCATTGAAAATATATTTATTTCAAACATGAAAAGAAAAAAAACTCCACTTTACAACACTTATATGGGCGGGGCCTTGTTTTTAATACAAAATAGACGCGGGCACTCACTGGCATCTCCGCCTTTCCTCAGAATTCGCCGATATGACTCACTTGCATGGAATGGATGACTACATCTGTCATTTTAAAAACGTATGACAATGTTTTATATGTATATATATATATATATATATATATATATATATATATATATATATATAAAATGTATGATTGAAATGAGGATTCGTAGTTGACAGAGACCTTTGGTCGCTAAAACGTTTTGGATTATTTTCAAGTTGTCCTCGGATTAAAAGTTTCAAACTTTCATATTTTAGAACGAAATTTGACAAAATATACTATTGACCATCACAAGTTATATAATAAGTTATGAAATAGTGCATGACATATCTGCATCCTTGTGCACGATTTTTCCGTGTCTGTAAGACTTTTTAATATATGTTACTAACATAATAATCATTTAATAATTGAACATCTTTATACTGGATAGCCTGGTCAGCCTATGGCTGTTGTTCCGCAGGGTCCAGAGGGCAAGATCTTAGCCCAATTATCCCAAACTTAATTAACCATGGCGTCACTGACAGAAGATCAGAGTTATTACTCTATAGAAACACAAAGCTTCATTTCAAAATTTTGTTCTCAAGATAGTTTCATGCTAGTTGTATAACCTAGCCCGCCTTTTAACTCATGCCTTCTGATTTCTTTTACTGAACGTGCTTACGGTATTGTATGTTTCAGTATGTTTGCATTATTTTATCCCATTAGTGTACTTTATCTGATTTCCCTGGCATCGTTTTTTTTTATAAAATTATGATGATGATGATGATGATGATGATGATGATCATCATCATCATCATCATCATCATCATCGTTGTTGTTGTTGTTGTTATTAGCACGTGCTTATCGCTCTGATAGGGTGCTTATTTCAGTAGCATACTGTTCTTATGCTAGTCAGCAACACCTTCCCATCTTTATTCTGTTCTAATGAAATGATCTGTGATTATGCCTCGACTGTGGTTCGATCATATTTCTCCTCATACGTGGGGGTATTATGTGGATAATATGACTTCATTATTTGATTATGATTTAATTTCATTGTGCTTCGTGTGTGACTTTAATCTGTATGTTATCTTGATATACCTTACTTTTCCTGATTCGTGGGGGCTTAATAGAATTATTATTATCATCATCATCATCATCATCATCATCATCATCATCATCATTATCATTATCATTATTATTATTATTATTAAATCTAGTTTATGTGCAAGACTGAGTGAGTCTTTGATTTTTTGCAGATAGTTTTATACACCACTTTCAACAGGTCGTGTCCGCTCCTCATAGTTGTTCGCTATACATTACTGGTAATATTCGTGAGACAGTACTCATGTGTTTCTATTGTACTTTAGTGTCTGTCAAATAAACCACACTTTCGTGCATTTATAATTTTAGATTTTACACTAAACGTTTGTTTAAGTCATGATGTACTGTCACAATTAATGCAGCTTTCCTGAGAGTTGTACAATAACAAAACGTAAGCAGCGCAAAATGTAGACATTTACATTATGCTTTAACATAATATGTAAACTATGGCGCAAAATGCAGCGAGAGGTAACACAATGTAAACGACTACTTTTTTGTCAACCTAAAATATAGTCATAAAAACTGTTCACTCAAACTTGGTGCAAAAAATAGACGCAAAAAGTAAACATCGGACCAAGGTAGGCAAGTTTGAATTACTCATACTTCCAACTACGCTTTTTATTGTGTTTTCTCTTATGCAAACGTTAATCTGTAATTGAATTCAGGAAATGATATGCTTTACAGAAACGAAAATGTATTTTAGAACGTATCTCGGAGGCAAAAGTTGTCTTGCAGTTTTCCAACGAAGTCATTTTCAAAAGTTGACTTATGAGAAAATCCTACATCTTCCTGTAATAGGCAATTGTGTGCAATGCGTTGACATGTAGTTCTTGATTGAGACATCTGCGCAGTTCCTTTTCATACCTCAAGGACTTCGAGCATCAATAAAATAAATGTTCATTAATTTGATCTTAATTCATGAACAAAACAATTGTATCTCATATGTTATGATTTGTCAACAGTGTTCTTCCTGGATATATTAACAAATGAGTGCACCTAGCGATTACATTTGCACCGATCTACATGTCGTGGCACTAAAGCAAGTAATGTCGTGATATTAGAGAGTTATAGATTTACCTTCGCAAACGTCCTACTAACGAGTAGCATGCAAATGTGTCACGTAATTATTTCTTGCTGACTGTGGTCACATTGAGTTTAAGATCCAGTAGTACGCGATCAACCCGGCCTCTCTTCAGCAATATATTCAGCAAATAAATAAAGCTGTTCAAGCAAGATTTTAATCAACAAATAACTATAGAAATATAGCAACCTGCTCCTCAAATTGAGTAATTGCACTTACCATGACATAAATTTTGAAAATACACGAATTATATATAGAAGTTTACGAAAGTGGCATGAGTACAGCAGCCCTCAATCGCCACGAGTAGGACAGATCTCAAATGCAACCTGAATGCATGAATTATGCGGATTCGCATTCACCACGCCTCTGGCCGCCAATGGCCCATGACGCTATGGGAATGGATGAAAGCCTGTCGTCACTTGCCCAGTTTTCGATCAGTGAATTTGAGTGACTCTTTCACGCGCATATACTTTACATACGTGCAAGAAATTCTCAACTTTTCAACTTTAAATTAGCATTATTTGTTTTCATTTCTTTATTTTTAATTGAAGACTGAATCAACAGCTTCTCCTGGACGCTTTTTGACGTGCTGCGTCCAAAGCATCTCAAGGAAAGCTGTTGATTCGGACCATTATTTTTTCTCGAAATACGAGCAGGTCGGTATTTAAAATTGAATGAAAGGTCTGTCCACAAGGAATTTGAGTCTGGTAATTTTTTGATCATTCAGAGTAGGTCCGTGGTCTTTAGTAGTTCGACTTAAGTCGCAGTTGGCGGTGAATGAGTTAACTAAATAATTTGTGGTCATAAACATGCTTCGCTGGCACTTTTTCTCTCCAGCTTTAGCAACATACTGGTCAGAGAAATGGCAAAAATACAGGTTTTGTGCTAAAATGTAACACACAGTCATATAAAACCAAGCGTAAAGGGAAGAAAGCGTAACGTATTGTAACATCACAAAAGTATGTGAAAAAAAGACAAAAAGGGAAGGAGATAGAAAGAAAGAAAGAATTTTTATTATTATTATTATTATTATTATTATTATTATTATTATTATTATTATTATTATTATTATTATTGTTGTTGTTGTTATTGTTATTATTATTATTATTATTATTATTATCATTATTATTATTATTATTATTATTATTATTATTATTATTATTATTATTATTATTATTATTATTATTATTTTTATTATTATAATGTATGATTTTCCTGCAAAAAAAAAACACTTTAAAACATAGTTTTGAAGTATGAACAGTCCTTCAGTGAGAGTCGAACACCAAATTCTACGTTCTTGTACCTCTTTTTCTCCCATTTGAAATAAAGACGGGACGATTACGTGTCGCTCTTGCTTCAGGGCACACCTCCGAACCGCTTGCGGTATAAAGTCACTGGAAAGCACGAGGGTGACCCTTGTGAAGTGATATAGGTCACGGTCGGAGAATTTCTTTATCTCTCTATTAACCAGATTTTTACACACTGACGAACTTATTTTGATTGCTTAATACTGTAATCCTTGTCATTTTTTTCATTTGTCCAAAGGAAAGCTAATATATCCCTTTTTTCAGAAAAAAAAACATTTGCTTGCCAGCATAATCGGACTGACAAATTGACCAACCTTATTTGAGTGATTGTGCGCATATGAAACTAACAGTGTGTTGTGTTTATGAGCCAAAAATAAATTCTGAATCATGTGAGGAAGACGTTTTTCAGTCACGAGCCCATTTTGCTAGCTAGCACGATAAGACATAAAACTGATAGCCCTGTTGCCCTCCTCTAAGGCAACAGGATAATTAGCGTCTGGCGCAAAGAAATCTCCAACTCCTTGTACACCTCTGCACACTTCCGCAGGGCAAGTTGCAATGGACTAACTGAAGTACTACATCGAGGTATCATGAAAAAACTATACATTAAAGTAAGAAAACGCACATCTCATAAATTACATTAAACATAAAATTAATTTAAAGTTTGGCACTATACATCAATGCATACTGCTGGGTTATCATGTAATTTAAGAGCACGAACAGGCAATTCAAGCATCGAGTTCAGGATACATACAATAATACAATACCTTATTGATTTAAATAGGTGTCACTGAGAGCATGATAACACATATTACATCAAAAAGCATACGCCTGAATAAAACTCTCTATCCCTCTCTCAAGAAGCGTAAATTTTAATTATATATATATATATATATATATATCAAATCCAAGATGGAGAGTAAGCACACAGAAGGTGTTGCAAGGACTTCTTCAAGCCATACAGATTTCAGTAGAGCATGTACTCGACGACCATTGTTACATTTTGTGTCACAGCAGTTAAATACAGTGAAACTACAGTCAAACTACAGTAAAAAACATCACGTGCAGTTTTAATAAACGGAATTTCTTTTGCAGAATCGATGTGCGTTTTTCACTTATTAAAACACAATCTCATAGCAGTGACATCTTCATAAACACTACATGTACTTCATGTACATTATAAAACGAATCCCCCTTTTCAGCACCCTCTGTTGTATTGCTTTGTGTCGCCAATGCTATGTAATTGACACGCCTGATAATCAGAAATCCATTTCCTATCTGTTTACCCTGCTTTCGTCCGTAAGCACAGAGGAACTTAAGTCTCCATAGGGAACCTGGAATTGCACAGTTCATATAGTCCACCTAACACCAAAACACATCTAAAGTAGGATCTGAAGTAGCACTTTTAAGGCGGCAATATTACAATCCTTCAGAATCTGGGAACACTTTGCAAATGTTATAGATACCGAATGTAATAAACGATAAAGTTTTCATTAATCCCATCACTACCAGTGTCAAACACCCAGAAAAGTAGGTTCAGCACGGTGTCTGGATTCCGTTCATCGCACTGGACGTACAAGGAAGTAATTCCAACAAATGCCAAGAGTGCGTCTTTTGAAAAAGCAGAACGGCCATGAGAACTTACAGTAATGTTAGCATATGGACAGCAGGCTTGCTCGAACCAGCGATTGAGGACAACACATCATTTCACATTTATTACTACACGCTGCTATCTGCAATCACGTTATGTGCTGTTGTGGGTAACGCTGTGGTCATTGTAGCACTGCGACGCCACCCAAAGCTGAGGAGACATGGCAACACATTTATACTTAACCTGGCAGTTTCTGATCTGACATTGGGAATACTCTATACACTGTATAATTTAAGTCATATCCGGCAACAGGAGATACGCTCTTCCTTAGGTAGGTGATAGGGACAATATATATATATAAATATATACATATATATATATACATATATTAATATATATATATATATATATATATATATATCTTCAAGAGGTAGAATCTTTCATGTGTAAGTATGTACTTACGTAATATTTAAAACTTTTTGACACTAACGAGTGAGGCAGAGTGTATGAGTATGAGTATGAGTGTACGCTTTCTGGACTATGTTATGTAATTCATCATAAGTATTTTTTTTTCCTCCGGTAAGTAATGTTACTGATAATATTAAATAAAGATGATATAAAAAGGTTTTAAAATTAGCCATTGGTGAATCGTGTTCACCACCACCATTTATTGGTGAACAACTTTTTCTGATATTGAACAAAAGAAAATCCACAATTGGTTCATTGTTGCAGGTTTTATCCGATGAAAGTAGATCTTGCTAAAGTTCGAAGCCGGAATTGTTTTCCTTAGTAACTATAAATGCTGTACCTTCCGTTTCACAGAGAGCCTGCTCAGGTTCACCGAGCGCGTAACAAGCAACCAGGCCACTGCTATGACGTCAATCAGTGCTCTTTGTTGCAGGCCTAATATTACTGCGCTCAGTGTTGAACTTACCGCGGAAAACTAATGATAACGTCCACTTCAAATCACTTTAGATTTGCAAGGTGTAATATGAACTTGATAACAGAACGCAGATATGGCCTCTTTACGTTTTGGCGTATCGTATGTATTTGGTACGCTGTTTTGATAGCTATTCGCAAAATGGCGATGAATTCAAGTGACGAGAGTGCAATATAGAGGTATTTTCGGCTTCAATTTTGAAGTTATACTCGAAGTTTTATAGGAGAATACAATTCGCCTTGACCGTGGCATGGGTTCTTGACTCTGATAAGACAGCACTTGTTTCAAACAGTTCACCGCTAGGTACAGCCTGGCAACGAACTGTTATATATATATATATATATATATATATATATATATATATATATATATATATATATATATATATATATATATATATATATATATATATATATATATGTTTACATATATATGTATACATATATGTGTGTGTGTGCGTGTGTGTGTGTGTGTGTGTGTGTGTGTGTGTGTGTGTGTGTGTGTGTGTGTGTGTGTGTCGGAAGGTTCTATTACCCCTAGAAAATTCTATGCCAGCTATGTTTACCAATAGACGACAAGTCAATGCTTTGGATTGATATTATGGTCAGGGAGCTAAAACCACTCCCTGCCCGTCATTTATAAAAATAAAGCCCTTGCCCGTGGGCTTTGGTTTATCCAAATAAAGCAGACAGCGTACGTTGTGGACTCGATCGGTTCACGATGTCTCTATGTATATCGTTCTGTGTGATCAGATAGGTCTATAAACAGTGGGATTCTTCTTTGTTTTGAAGAGAATCATTCCACAAGCAATCCCAGAATTTGGCACAAAATCCGAGATGCCTCTGAAGAAAAACCCCATCAGCTATCTTACTGACATATAGTTACTCAAACCTGAAGGCCTAGCTAGGTCTTAAATATTTTATTTTCAGCTGAGAAAAATTTCACAAGAAACAAAACACATCAGTGCGTCCTACATAATTATGCGTTAAATTGTAGTACTGGCTATACGTTAATTCATTGATGCGATAATCTGGATCCTAGGGTCAATATTCAAATCTGTCAAAATGTGACACAGCGTCCTTTCCTTAATTGCGGGCACCTCTAGATCCTACGTCTTCAACCAAACACTTAGAATTGTCCCCGTAAAATTCTGCTTTTGTCAACTACATTTAAATCGGAGTGAACGACACGGGCTCCACCACAATTTAGCGCGAAATGGGCTTCAAGCTTTATACATTCAAAGCAGGGTATAGGTGGAGGTTGGACTCTTCTTGAGTAAATTGTGAGAAACTATGACTCAGTTGCTATGCAACGGAAAGCGCAATAGGAGAACTGCTGTTCATCTTTTCAATGAGTTAAAAAGAACATTCCAGCTTTGAAAAGCTTAACGAATTCTTGAAATATATACTACATAAAACTTTATAACGAAATGTCATGATCAGGTTTTGCTATATACCGTAGGAACTTGCCTCCCAAACAGCGCACTCCGCGTTCAAATTCATATTTCATGTTTATCGCCATGCTTGTTGTTTCACGTCTCCACTCGCACCAAATGGGCTTTAAATGGAGAGTTGCGTTTCTGCTTGTGCCGTCGGTCTAGACCACTTATTTTGGGTGCATACTTTGTCACGCACTGGAAGCCCGGCATTGTTGCAGCAAAGCTCCAATGACAGGTAATTGTTTACCGTTTGGAGACCGTACTCAAGCTTCAAGGCATACCTCGGTCAATGCTCTGCTTACCTGTGCGACAAGCAGCAAAAGCACTGAAGAGAATTTATCGTGGCATTCATTTCCAAAAGACCCCTCGTCGGGGAATGAATGGGTTCGCCGTCTCAACAGACAAAACTTCGTTCCGTTCAATCATCAAAAGTTGTGTGGTGAGCGTTTTACAGACGATTGTTAGACAGAGTACATGGCTGTTTCTCTTGAGCAACAGCTGGGCAAGAAACGAGCTTTAAAAGATGGATCCGTACCAAGAAAGTTGCAAAAAAAATGATGGCACATGGATAGTTGAAAGCTCAAGCAGCCAGGACACTGTTAAAGAAAGTCCCGGCCAAGTCACTCACACAAGTGGAACACAGAGACGCGTTCACCTGTTCACTGCCAACAACTGGAGGATCAATTTCGATTTCTGGTTCATCCTGATAGGCAATGAAACCAACTACTTTCGCGAGTGTTGATGGGGTCGTGCAGCTAGTATTCTTCTTCGCACCGAAATTCTTCAACAGAAGATGCCCATTCCTCATCGCCCAATGCCGCCATGATATTGCGATTTAAATAAGAAGGCAACTTCCGGTTTGAGTTACCTCTGTAAGGCAGCGCTCGGAAAACGGGACTGTTACGACTGACGTCACTAAATATGGAAACATAGCGCCGCTTTTGAACTGGAAATTCCATCCTCATTTTTCGCCAATATATTGCTCCTAATGAATTTTCACTGATGATAACACCCTTGGAAATGTAAAACCTAAGGTCATTGGAACACCAAGTTTCATATGATGGAAAATGTTCTTTTAAACTGTTGTGAAGACATGCAGGAAGCTAATAATAGTAAGCAAACCGACACAAAATACCAAACCTCGATCAGACTCACAGTCAGAGGAATCGGGCTCCATGCGACGGAAAGGAGCTCCCAGGCCTGATGAATATGTGCCGTCGGTGGGCATCGAACGTGTGTCGCAGTGGTGGCAGGCAAGCGTTCTGTTGCTGGACCACTGAGCTCCCCCATGATGACTCCCACGCTTCGACGATCTCCGTTTCAAGAAGATCACCGAGTGGCGCCGTCCCCACAAACAGTCTCTCGTCCACGTATAACCGATTTTCAGGAGGTAATGAGGTACAGGTATCTCGAAACCGTTCATGCAGATGATGCCGACAATCGAGACTGTCAGCTGTTTCCAAGGTTACCCCTGGCACATGGCATGGAAGAAACACAGACTCAAATTTGGCGCTCACATGCCAAATTTCCCATGCACAAGCAAGCAGAAACATTTGAAATGCTGCGACATTAAGGAGATTGATTGGCAACCAGCAAGCCTTGGTTGCAAGCTAAGCCCTAGGCTGTGTCATCACCAAGATAGACAAAATTCAATATGGCGGCCATGTTAACAACTGGTATCACATACAAGTAAGAAATTAAAATAAAGTGGTACAAAAGATGTGTTATGATCTCTCACTTTTATCTATCATCTTTCCCCGGATATAAATTCACATTATGGTATTATTCAAGTCCAATAAT
Organism: Hermodice carunculata; assembly: GCA_964020975.1. Taxonomy (NCBI): domain Eukaryota; kingdom Metazoa; phylum Annelida; class Polychaeta; order Eunicida; family Amphinomidae; genus Hermodice; species Hermodice carunculata. The sequence goes on from OZ026614.1 coordinate 18,070,295, forward strand.
AGGGCCATTTCTGACCTGTCAGCCATTGCTGACCCAAATATCCAGAAGTTATGTACACGTATTTTCATTTAATTTTGTACAAGCAATGTGATGACAAAATATTTTGCCATCTACAGTTAGAATACTTTCCTGATGCAAGCAATAAGATGTTGGTCTCAATTAGATAGAAATAATCTTGTGATCCGACTTTGAATTTCAACCTCTAAAATCCGCCATCTTGCCAAAATAATCCGCGTTTTCTATAAAGCTCCACTTTTTGACATGATGTTCACTCCGGCAATTTGCCCCCCCCCCCCCCAAAAAAACCCCGCACTGCCAAAGCATACAGATCCATAATACAATGGGGGTGGTGGGAGAGTAGCAACCCTAGGCTGTGTCCACTTTCCTTACAATTTGCTCTAAAATGCTCAAAAATACTTTGTCTTAAATTTAAATATTAATAAGTATGAAACTTGGCGTAATCTATGCTGTTAAAGAAGAGGTTTTATTTTATCAATTGTCCTAACTCCCCATTACTTCTGATAAAATGGACTGTTCCCTTATTCAAATTGGACCACTTGTATCTTGGAAATTTAACCCACCCAAGTCCAAATCTATACTCTCTTGAAAGCATGGACACTTGTTGACAAAGTATCAGCATGAATGTGTCATGGGTCTGTTTGAATTAAAATGTCAGAGTAGTATCTGGTCGGTGGGTGTCCCAAACAGACATCTCTTGCATCTGCAGTGACGGTGTTGGGTCACAGGAAGCTTGTAAAGTGACCATTAATCTGGACCCAATAAATGCGCAGACTGTTATATAAGTGATAAATCACTTATCAGACCCCTTTCATGTGATCCGAAGCTGAGATATGAATAAACTCAGGGCTGGTCATTTTGCTTGGTGCCAGGGCAACAGGGGCTCTGTGATTGGCTGTTCACTCAAGATGGCTACCATTCCCATGGTAACAAGAAGCAAGCATTCACCTTTGCTGCATACTGAGCCTGTAGTTTACCCAGTTTTGCTGCATTATATACAGAATGATGGAATAGCATACAACACAATTTAAATCAATACAAAACTCATGAAACCAGGATTGGGCAGGGTCATTGGAAATAAAATTATGCCCTATTTTTTCATTGTTTATCTCTAATTTCAATGCTAAGCACATCAGAGACTATCATTCAATGTTGTAGCTACAGATAAATACCTAAAAATGATATGTTTGGGTAAATATACATGCATTTTGAGATGATTACACCTCAACACCCCCAAATAGCAGAGGCTACGATGTACCCATGCTTCATTGTTTACATAAGCACTGCCCAGCCATGCAACGGAGAACGAGGCTGCTGATTTGACCCCTTATCTCGCATCTCATTAAACCCAGGTCAGCATGTCGACTGAAAGTAGTGTCGTCCACGCCATGTGAGCAACACAGTGACAAAATAACTTGGCGACATTTACCTTTTCCGAACGTGATGTATGGTGTCGCTCCTTGAGTCGGGAAATGATAGTTAACTGCCCCACTGATACCTCCACAACCGGTAAGGCAAGGTACTACCTCCATGTTAAAATCGGCTGGCAGTGGGTGCGTTATATTTATACCATTATACCCAGGCTGAAAATGAATAAACCAAGATACCTCCTTCTGAAAATCAGCATCCAGATGAACTTTGTTTCGCCAGTCGTGGTGAGCACGTAATGTATTCAACATGCGGCTAACGAAAAGAGGTGCAACTTCCCCAAGATGGAGCCGAGTTCTGTATAAGCGCACGTATGTTTATTTCGCCAATTGCGTAAAAGGTCCACTTCTTCGTCGATCTTTTCTTGTGGCAGAGTAATTTCCATTTTGACAGAGTGAAAAATTATGCCAAGCCAAGTGACACATTGGCGGTTTATGCTGTGTGATTGGCACGCCAAATTCGTTGATGAATAGTTGTAATGTATCGAAGCCTGCTAGGGACTCTGCTTTTGATCCCGTTCCAGCTAAGTCGTAAGGATATGGTAAAATGGAAAAACCTTTTTGTGCCATGATATGAGCAATGGCCATAGTTGTTCTTACACAAAATTATGCTCCTGTACGTATCACTGGACGGATACATCAGTACAGATAACCATTCAATTCGATGCCCATGAGGGGCCATGACAGTGGGTCTATACGCAATATTCTATAAGCAGGTGGAATATTAGACAAATACATGTATGCCCCTTTCTTATTGTTCGCTAAAATCAAATAAACAAGGTGATGTTTTAGCATGTAAGGTATTAATCAGTATGTGTTAGCGGGAATTGACGAAAGCTCCAATGGACCACGATAAGTCCACAATGATCCTTCTGTCTGTGGAGCCATTTTTCGGCCGGGACATTAGCGGGCTGGTGTGTAGACCCACAGCAAAAGATGAAAGGGAAAATGGACCTTAAATGGCATTGTATAACTTTTCAGTTTTCAGATATGTGTCCACACGTTCAGGGTAAGCTAGCGCTGAAGCATGGTTGATGGAATTTGCCCTTGGTATTGCCGCTTGGCCATCCAAATTCTAAAACGTCAGCCAGTTCCATGCCTAGATAATCTTGAAGATATGATCGCCAACCAGAAATATTCACACCATTTGGTATTGGAATACGAGCATTGATGTTATTCGATGGGCCAGTTGTAGCAACAGCCTCGTATATTTTCAGATAACAAAATTGTACAGAAAAGGCCGCCGCGGCCATGTGAGAAAGGGGTACACAGTCACCCGTTGATTCTGATGGAGGTACGATCTGGTTATAATGCGGGGTTGTGTGATTAATACTAAATTTCGGTGTCGCAACGACAAGGGCATCTTGATTCACTCTGGTCGTGGCATCGACAGACTCATCAATGATAAGTCCCCCCCCCCCTTCTGGGGATCAGTCAATTTATTTGCCATGCAGACGGCTGGCGTCTGTCTAGTAGGCGATTTATTTGGACATTGTAGTTCATCCCAGGGATCTAGTGACATGGCAGTGATGCTGCAGTTCTCAGGGGGAACATGGGTTCCTTGTGTCCTCAAAATCTGCGATGCGAGTTAGTCGTTTCTGGATCCCGATTTTTGCGGCACTCGGACTCGGGATGGCGGTGTTCCAACTGTAACTCAAACTGATGCAACAAGATGCCATGAAAGTTCGGTAATGTTGACCAACCATGTGGCAGGGTGTCCTCCAAGAGGTCCTATAAATGAGACACCATTTTGTCTTTATCATACGCCTTAATTGTTTACGGGTGTTCTCTAATGAACACAGCCATACTCAAATTCGGCGACAGCTAGGTCAGTAAAGGCGGCTGGTTCCCTATCCATGCCGCGGTAAACGTAATAATGCAGCCAGTCTATTTGATTAACAATAATATCATCAGCTGTAGAAATTCTTCCAGACTTCTAACCTTTCCTTTTTGGCTTTCGTGTCGCTGACGCGGACCCATAGGCAGACTCTGTAGACTCGCCATCGTCACACCTGTCAGACCCAAGCAGGCCTTTTGAGGCCTAAAGTTGACGCAATCGCTGGTGAACTTTTGTTTGCAACTGTTTGTCTCGTCTCAAGAGTTTTGCAGTAACTGCCCCCGCATTTAAATTGCCACTTTCAGTGGCATTATGTGGTGTGTGCACTACATCACATTTATCCACATGATTCTTTGAATGTGTCTCTTTCTAAAAAAAAGCAATGCAGCTGTGGATGTTCCGTGTGATAGATGCCCGAGTCGAGAAAATATACCTGATTTGCTCTAGTATATAATAAATAAGCTACTTTCGCACTTAAATCAGAAGGATTTGGGCATTAACGCAGGAACATCCCACATTTGTTCACTTTTATTCTCCGATGGTTTAATTTTGTTCAGCGATGAGGAGAAAAAGTTACAAAATATGTTGAATTATATGGAGGTGTGGTGTAACAAATGGGGTTTAAAAACCAATCTTTCACTTCAGGCGTAATAGAGTGCCTAGGACAGAAAATGGTTTTCGATTGTATAGTAGCGCTTTAGCGATTGTTGATTGGTATAGTATTTGCTGGTTATTTTAATGAATTTTTGGAGTTTGTAGCAAATACAGATGTGCTATCAATTTTTGCAGGACGAGCCCTTGGGACTTTAATAAGTAAATTTTAAACCTGAAAAATATTGGTTTTAACACGTTGAAATCCCTTTTTGAATCAGGTGTGTTACCTATCTAACAGTATGGTGGCGGCTGGGGGGGGGGTGTTAAGATTTTGTTGACATTGATAAGGGTACAGTTACGGGCTATTAGATTCTTTTTGGAGTACATTATAAAGCACCAACTCCTGGTGTTCTTCGGTATATGGGTTGGCAGAAACTTAAGTACAGAGACTATATATGCGTTTTGCGTTTCTGGAATCGTATGATGAATACGGATGACGATACTTTAACATAGAAAATACTTAGACGGGAGTATGAACTTTGTTATCGCAATTGGTCTGAGGATGTAAAATGTCTTCTACGAGAACTCGATTGTGAGAATATTTTCATGGACATGGGTCGATGCGATCTGGAATATGTAAGAGGTAAAATAGCTATGTTACAAGAGGAGTCGTGGAAACTAACAGTGGATGCCAAGCCAAAATTACGTATTTATGTTTTGTTTAAAATAATTTTGGTACTGAAAAATATGTATTAATGTAAAATCATAGGCAGCGATTTCCACTATCACAGCTGAGACTAGGCATTCTTCCTATAAAATTGGAAACTCGATGATATAGTCGCTTAGCTGTTGAACAACGGGTTTGTGAATTATGTAATTCAAATGCTGTAGAAGGCCTATATATGTTTTGTTTAAATAAAAGTTTGGCACTGAAAAATATGTAACTTTAATGTAAAATCGTAGGTAGTGATCTCCACTATCACAGCTGAGACCAGGTATTCCTCCTATAAAATTAAAAACTGGACGATATAGACGCTACGCTGTTGAACAAAGGGCTTGTGAAATGTGTAATTCAAACCTTGTAGAAGATACATTACATTTTCTTTTCAATTGTTCAATATATCAAGAAATACGAAGCATGCTTTTTACCCAGGAAGAAGCTTATGACATAAACTTTCGTCAACTTTCAAAATTAGACAAGTTTAAATATGTGATGCAAAGTAGCATTTTCCCTTTGTGCAAATACATTGATCCTACGTGGAAAATTAGAACTAAATATTTGTATAATTGGTATATTATCGAGAATGCCATAAGTTACAATTATTATTTTGTACACTGTTGTGCTTTTCGGGAACTATTCTATGGGAAACATTTTCTTTAAACTGACCAAATAAGACCTGTTGGGCTGGATACCTTATGTATTGTATAACATGTATTCAATGCTATGTGGTACAGGTCAGTATGATAAAGATTTGATTCATCCATTCATTCATTCATTCATTCATTCATTCATTCATTCATTCATTCATTCATTCGTTTGTTTGAGATCAGTTCTGTTATCTTCTTCACTCACAAAAGCTGACTTTGTACTTTTCGTCCCGTTGGTGGCTGGTGAACATCGTTACATTTCTTCCAATGGTACATCCTGGACATCTTGCTAAGATTCCCCACAAAAAAAAACGAGAAAACTAGAAAATTTGATTTGCATGTTAGCAAATCAGTCTGGGTGCCTGGAGAAACTGCAATGGCTAGCATACATGGCCACATACCATGTAGTCATGCATAAAGTCACTGTGCCACAGTAATCATTGAATGCCACGAAAGTTGCATGTATCTTCAAATCTGTCACCAGCTCATTAGCTAGAAGTAACCTATCTTGCTATTTAAGATTTAAATTTTAGGTAATCATGTAATTTACATAAATTCAAACCCTACAAGTTTGGTTCATGGTTCATTGGATGCACCTCTATCACAAACCTATATATGGAAGTTGGAATGTCATCTCTATCTATTATAGTTTTGAAGATATTCAAGATTTAAATCATCAAAGTGCCTTAATTAGCATAATTTAAAATTTCACAACTTTTGTTTACTGTTTCATTAGATTGGCACATGTCACAAACCTATATGCTGAACTTTGAATTTTGTATCTATCTATAATAGTTTTGAAGATACGGAGCTTTTGAAATTTTAATTACCCCTAATTAGCATAATTTTGAACATCAGGACTATTCCAAATCATAGAGACAACTTCCCTACTAGGTGTATTACCGTGACAAGTTGAAACAGTGTAGCTTGCACGGTGTCAGAGAAAAGCTCCGGACAAATTTGGCGGAAAGAAGAAAGAAAGAAAGAAAGAACTTTGCAAACACAATATGTCTGGGTTGGCACCCAGACATAACTATACAACGCTCTTCTCAGAGGAGAACTTTGCCACCACGTGACTGCAGCATGAAAGTACGCGAACAGTGGGAACCAGTGCTGCGCATAAGTTTAGTGAGGAGTCTGCCTGCTTGTCAAATGAAACACGATTTACCAAATTATTGCAAAATATTTAGGGACACTGCCGCGCGAGATTCATCACCTTACAAATGGGATTTTTTGAGAGAGGCCCTTCGTCCAACAACCAAATGGTGCAAGCTCTAGAGAACCAATGTTCACTTCTTTCGACACCAGAGAGACAATTTATTGAAGCAAGAGAGTGACAAAAATTGCAGTGATACTCTGGTTAACGGAAATTGACTGTAAAATATGCAATATTACAGTGAACCAAACGCTTCTCCTTGAACCGTTTTCCTACAACAAAGTATGAAATCATATACACGTCACCATTATCATACAACCATGAATCATAATAAAGTGCACTTCACTGTTGCTCTAATAACATACTCTTAAACAAACCAAGTCACTGTTATTCTAAATATTACATTTTTTTCTTCTTGTATTCATGTTCTTTCTTGCTTCTCCGCTTTGCTGTTAAATAACGTTAGAACCCTTTTTCAAGAATCATGATGCGTGTATTTAATGCACGAGAAATAGATCTGTGTTTTCGAAATTCCTACAATACGGTACATTTTGGCAATAATAGTTGATATATGTCATAATTAATGTCCATTGGACATCGGATGATATGAAGCCGCAATGTATGTCGTCATTGCAGTGTTTTTATTATTGGAAGTTGCACCGATGTAAGAAAATAGCTTTTGACTGGACGATAAAGGTTAAAAATAAAATGACCACAAATTTGATTCACTTCATCACATAAAAGATGCGTGTTTTGGGGCAACAGCGTTTAAAGAACTCAAAAAACAAATGTTTATAGAACAGAAATCTTTGGTGAGTTACAAATGAACATATAAAAAGATGCAAAACTGATTCAGATTTGTGTTTCAAAACAACAGGTTGCTCATTTATCAATAAAGAACATGGGGTGCGCTAATGGAATCCAGGGTTGGTTTAGCCAAAGCTACTTAATGCCACGGTTTACCCAAGGTAATCGCATCAATGGAAACTATTTAATATGAGTGAACCCATTTTTTTGTATTCCTAACAAAAGCAACATTATTTACAAGTTTCGTATCGAACGAAAGTAAAAGTGTATCAATGAATTGAAAATTGTATAAGCAATGTAAGAACTTTTTTTTCAATTTGAGAAAAAAACAATATTCAATATGGCTGAAAATATAATATTATGTCTCATATCCGGTTGTATTTTCTTGTTAACTCAAGAAACAAGTGTCGCAATATAAACTTCAGTTTCTCGGACGATGTTCCCAGAAATGCTTATGGTGTACTTGTTTTTTCTTTGTTGTTGTTGTTGTTTTGTTTGTTTTGTGTTGTTTTGTTTTCCTTATGTATATGTACTCAATCTGACTAAGCTTCCAGAATAGTGCGTGTCAAAACAAGTAAAAACTAGAAAAGAACATTTGCTTCAAAGCAAATCTGTCTGTGTGCCTTCAAAAGCAGTAAATATTAAATGCTACAACTTTTATCCTTTGGTACTTCACATGACATTAAGCTTATGTCTCGATGCAAATTTCAAAACCAAATGACGTTGACCTTTGACCTTTACAGCTCACATGTAAATTGCACAGTGTTACAATATCCACAAATAAGGACCAACATGAACCAAACCGGATGAAAATTGACCAAGTTATGGCAAGGTAAAACTTTAAAAGGGCCAAATGACCTTGACCTTTGCCCTTTTGCGGTCATATGTTCTTATAAAAACGTGCAGTGTTGCAATACCTACAATATGAGTCCAACATGATTAGAATCGGATGGAAATTGGCCGAGATATGGCTGGACGAAACTTTCAAAGGTCCAAATGACCTTGACCTTGAATTTTAGAGGTCACATGTAAATAAAAAAAAATGTGTAGTGTTACCATAGCTACAATTTGAGCCCATGATCAAAATTGGATGAAAATTGAGCGGGTTATGGCTAGAAGAAAACCATCATCGAAAGTGGCCTTTGACCCTGGAATGACCTTTGACCTTGCGATGACCTCTACTTGAAGTGAATCTTGACCTCAAAATGACGTTTTGGCCTAAAATTTACCTTGACATGATCTTTGACCTTGACATGACATTGACATTTGAGATGACCTTTACCTTGTGATGATCAAACTCCTATACACTCGGAACCACATCTACTATAGTATATTGGATATTAAAGATTTAAAATTTTAATTAGCCCTCATTTGCATAATTTTGAAAAGCATGACCTCTCATTATAAAAAGGCGAGACTTCATCCAAAGAATTATAATTATGCCAACTTTGGAGTTTCTACGTGTAGTACCTTTAAAATGAAATGTCGGACAAATTTGCCTGCAAAGAGAGAAAGAAGGAATGAAAGACAGAAAGAAAGAAAGAAAGAAAGAAAGAAAGAAAGAAAGAAAGAAAGAAAGAAAGAAAGAAAGAAAGAAGGAAGGGAGGGAGGGAGGGAAGGAAGGAAGGAAGGAAGGAAGGAAGGAAGAAAGAATTCCTAGAAAAACAATATGTTGACACACAGACATAATTAATCATATGTGTAGTTGTATTTAATTCGTCTGGTTTACAGCCAAAGGTTGCTGGCCACAGATTTGTGCTGTTCTGGTTAAATTGCTTTTTGGCAAAAGTTTCACAAGAATTATTTCATCAAGAATTTTAGATCAACAGATATCAAAGTGATTGAAAAAGAATAAATGAATAAAACATAAGACATAAGACATAAGACATTGTGTTTTATTTTTATGAGGTATATGGGCCGTGTGCGTGGGAGTACTCACCTGCACAACCTGGCTACAAATGGTCTCCTCGTTGAGCCTGGTGGCAATCACCTTCAGCCGCTATTTGGGTGTCACGCAGCCTCTGTGCTCTCGCTCCAAGCTCACTTCTGTTACCTGCTGGTGTCTATGTATTTGGATAGCCGGCTTCTGTGCAGCAGTTGCTTTGTATGTACGAGCTAAACCTGGTAAATACATCATTGCCCACACGAAGCATTTGCAGCTGTTTAATGAAACAACGGCGAGGCAGTGTCCCGAACGGTAGAAAACTAATATATGTTAACCTTTGGGGACAAAAAAAAAACATTTTAAAAAATGCAAACATCTAAACTTGCTAAAGATAGAAAAAACACTATAATTTTGCCTTAGTTTAACGTGAATATTTTATTTCAAATAACATAAAATTAGGAGTAAATCGGTAAGATTAATATATAATTCTTAAATATTTATATATTTCAACAATGAGATTTACTTAGAGGTCAATATATATGTATATATATATATATATATATATATATACAAACCTTTTCTGCTTTATCTGTTTGCAGCTTCATATGGTGGGCAATGCCGATATGAGTTCACACAGGGACTTTTTCAAATTATTGCCCTTAGTTTACTTACCTTTGCAATTCCTTTGACAATCATGATATATTTCTACATCTGTATCATCCGTGTGGCCAGATCACAGGTAATAATGTGAATTACTGTTCGATTATCTATTTATTCCATGATGTTTTCTTTCGTTTATTGAAAAAAGAAGGGGCATATATTTATTTGCCAGCTTGACGCACTTAACTCCGAAATACAGAGCTGGGTCTGCTGAGAAAGCAAGTTTGTTTGCTCAAATTATACACTTTATATACGTGTGTGTGTTGATAAATGGTGTAAACACAAGTTTAACATAATGACACTACCTTTGCACCAATGTTGAGAACCTCTACATCACGATTTGGCTAACACAATTTCTATCATAAATATATTTGTCTTTATGCGCATTTTTATAATCCAGGTAAAACGGATCTCACATCAAGAATTTTCTACTTCTCGTGATTACATGTTTCTGAAGGCTCGTATAATGAAGGAGGAATTGCATATGGCAAAAATGGCGTTTGTTTTGCTGGGATATTTTACAATTGCATGGACGCCAGTCATAACGTTTACTTATATATCCATAGTAAAAGGCGATGTGGAGATCAACAAATATGTACGGTAAGCTGCAAACATGGGATTTATACACGTGTGTGATTGTCGTATTAAACCTCCAAGTGCAACATTCTTCAGACTGTGCAAGTTGCAACACAATTAGAACATACCGATGTCCCCACGCTTAGCGTCCTTGAAAATTGATCAAAATTACTCGGAGCTTTTTACAAACATTTCAGATATTATACGCGTGTAGCCAGGAAAAGATGGTTAAATTTAGAATAGTTAGTCTTCTTTTATTTTTTTCTGGCTCCAATGAGGCATGCGTCTTTTGACTAGGGTCTAATAGAATCGTCTTTTCGCACATTAACAGTACATACAGTGTGTCTGACGACTATAGTTCACCCATGAATTGAATTCTTCAGCCAACATTTTGCATTAAAATGTTTATATTTTGTGTTCTGTGCATTTCTTATGTCCTTACCAACTCAGATGATTTTTAATATTGTTATCCACTGAACGGTGAAATTTCCATTTTCATAAAAACGCATAAGTGAGTCGTCTTAACTGTGGGCAGTGGGGATGCCCAGAAGATCCAACATATTGGTTTGAACTTTGACCAGGTGATGTCAGTGATAAGTGATTTGAATGTGCATTAAGAATCCCCAGACCATGACTTGAAAACAATGATGTAAAGCTGATTGTGTGGCCTTCCATTGTTTCCAATGATCAGGCTAGCTCAGTGTTGCTTGTGCAGCTACACTTGGGACCATCTCCACAAAAATTATGTAGTTTTCTGCACACTGAGCATGAGTAACCTAGGGTGCATTACATTATAATCCCATAGGTACAGTCATGGAGGAATAAAACTATAATAAATCCAGTTTTATTCATCCATGGTACAATCTGCTCATAGAGGTCATTTTTCAAACAAACAATCAAAAACATATTCAACTTCTGGAGGTCTTGCTCCGTATAGAGTATTACTTAAAAATTTTGCAGACGCATAGCGCATGGTGCATGGTCCTTATAATAATAATAATAATAATAATAATAATAATAATAATAATAATAATAATAAAAATAATAATAATAATAATAATAATAATAACAATAATAATAATAATAATAATAATAATAATAATAATAACAACAACTATTATTATTATTATTATTATTATTATTATTATAATTATTATTATTATTACTATTACTATCATCATTATTTGGGAAGGTGTTTTTGTTTTATGTTTTCAATGCTATGTTTAAGATTTTAATACTATCACGACCTATCATTGGGACACTTTGTATCTAATAGGGTGTATGTGTGACATGCAACCAGGATAGCTGTTGACTTAGACCAAACTAAAAGGCCTTTTCTATGACTTTGAATCTTGACTCACTACAAAGGTTGATATAAATAAACACATAAATTGCCAGTTACACAAGTTGGAGCTTTGTGTGTGTGTGTGTGTGCGTGTGTGTGTGTGTGTGTGTGTGTGTGTGTGTGTGTGTGCGTGTGTGTGTGTGTGAAAAAGAAACTCTGATTAATGCAACTGTCAAAAAATGTCTTGCATAGCACTGAGAATGTTAAAAGGGAAAGATCTCATAAAACACAGGAAGAAAAGGAATTCCATCATGATCTTAAACATAGTAGGTCCTACCTTTAAGAATCTTCTAAATCCAATTCCTCCTCACTAAACTCATCTTCATCACCATTGTGTAGGTGAATGATTACAGGGGGACGGTGGTGTCCACGAGAGCCATCCCTGTGCCGATATTCCTGGAAGTGGAGTGTGCCGAAGGTAGTGGGTTCGAATCCCATACAGGTCGACATAAAATTTATCGTTTATTTCACTTGCTAATACTCTATTGGTTTCGGAGTGCTGTGGGCCATTGCTCCGACTTCGAAATTATATTAGAGGTGTATTTCATAAATTGTCGGTCTGTGGAAGTGCCCTACCGTGTCAATGTACAAGCCACACCTGCTATAACATCACCCTGGGTCCTCGATCAACATTTTTGGGGTTGCCCCGATGGCCTAGAGGTCAGCGTGTTCGACTTTACATTTGGATTGGCGAGTGTGCCGAAAGTAGTGGGTTCGAATCCCATACAAGTCGACATAAAATTTATCGTATATTTCATTTTCTACTTTGTCAACCACATGTCTACCACAGTTGGACCACTCCTGCACTGTCACTTGAGATAATGCACTTTGTCAACCACATGTCTACCACAGTTGGACCACTCCTGCACTGTCACTTGAGATAATGCATTTTTCACTAATGGCTCCAGATCTTTCAATTTAAAAGCACAGATTTCTTGTGCCACCTTTTTCCTTACAATCCCCCACACCAACCCGATGGGGTTTAGGTCGCAGTGATATGGGGGTAGTCTCAGAACATCATGCCCATTTTGTTTGATTACCTCATCCACCAACTACACTGCAGGAGGCTTGTTAACAATTATCAACTTATACAGTTCCTTTTTTACCATTTTTCACCAAATGGTATGTTTCTATCTTTAATCCACTCTTGCATGTCTACCTTTCTTGTTGCTGTTGTTGGTGACTTGCTGATTGGATCTCTGACACTGTGGTAAGGTGCATCATCCATGACTAGGAGGATATTGTCTGGAAGAGTTGGTAATAGTTGGTTTTTGACTTAGTTTATGAAAATTTCTCCATTCATCTCAGAATGATAGGCTCGTCCATTTTTGGACTTGGCCAAAAATACAAGGTGTCATCCAGGAAGAAAACCTCGGTCACCACCAGCATGCAAAATGATAAGTCTCGATCCCTTGGTTGCGGGAATTTTGTGGCCTTCTCTTCTGTCTACCGGCATCCACTAGTACGGAGATGTATGTGTGGCATTAACCCATGTATCGTCCAAATATACAACATTGTATCCCTCAGCCCCTTTTTGTCGTGTTGTCCTCAGATACTTGTGCCGTTGTACTACCAATTAAGATTTTTCATACAAAACTTGCGTTTGTCGATTCAAGCGTCCATACTAATAACCAAAGTGGTGCAATAATTTCCATAAAGTATACATACTCACTATCATATCATGTTGTTCTTTAGTTTCATCTTCAGGTGCTTTATAGAAATGAATTCATTACGAGTGTAGAACTGTCTTATAGCATCTTGCACTACCTTCTGGTCAAAACTGTCTAACTTTTCCTTAGATCCAGGTATACATTTTGATATGGTCCCTTCTTGAGGTTTCTCTGCCTTTTCCCCTTGGACAATCTGCAACAGGTTATGCTTGGATAGACCCAGTGCATGTGTGGCTATCTTTGTATAGTCTTGCAGAGAATAAAAAAGGTCTTCCTCGCTTGCCTTCTTCAATAAAATAATTATATATTTCGGATAGGAGAACTTTAACATCCTCTGAGAATCCCTTTTTGGGCATGCTTGACTCAAAATCTCTGGTACAAGGCAGTACTGTTTGTAAAATGACAAGGAATATTAACTGTATGGATGGCCGAGGGACTGTAAATTTATTACATGAGGCAATCAGAACAAACTTCTGAACAAAGGTGTCCTCCCTGACCCATGCAACAAGGGTATTCATTTGTATTAATAATAGCAACTGAGATCACCTGGTCAAAGTTCAAACCAATATCTTGGATCTTCTGGACATCCACACTGCCCACAATTGAAACAACTCACTTACAAGCTTTTATGATGATAAAATTTCACCGGTCAGTGGATAACAATATTTAAAATCATGTGAGTTGTTAAGGACATTAGAAATGTGCAGAACAGAAAATATTCAGATTTTAATATAAAATGTTGGCTGAAGAATTCAATTCATGGATGAACTATCGTCGTCAGGCACATTGTATGTATTTAACAATTACCTTAGAAGTCGCTTCCGTTTCAATCTGTGATTAATATTAAAAGTATGTAGTGACACAAACGGACGTAGAAAGTGTAGAACTTGGTAAAGGGAGGGTCGAAATTGGCAAACTGAGTGTAGATTTTGCTAAAAAAAAAAAAGGGATAGGGATTTTGGATATTGAGGATATGTAAGTGTTGAAGGACATTTGATTTTTTGAGATAAATGTTCATGTTAAGATGGCAACAAAGATACTCTAACCTGCATAGTTTTTCTTATAGACTAGATCTGTTGGTGCACTTTTCGAATAAAAACATTCGTAGACTTTTTGCAAATAGTGTTGGCTCTTACTTAAAAAAAAAGTATAATCTGAAAATTGTCCCACGTGGAGCAAAGCATACTGCTGAATAAATGAACTATAAACTGTTTGGCCCGTTTATAAAAGGCATTAGCAGTTTTCGAGCGAAAACACTTCACATAGTTTCTGAGTGAATATCCTCATGAAGTTTCATTCTGCATGTTTCAGGGCCACTGTGCGATTGATACTTCATTCTAACTGTGCAGTAAATGTACTTATCTACGCATGTCGGTTACGGAACTTCCGGGAGGCATTTCTAAATGACTTGTATTTATTGTTCTGCTGTAAGACGCGACAGAGGGCATCAGCATCACCATCTTTTTCTGCACAGCAGACCTACGCAGCATTGACAGGAGTGAAACATGTAGCACAAGTATATGGTGCTCTACAGTTAAATGGAAACCAACAACCATGAATTGGAGATTTTTTAGCAGTATAATTCCTCGTCATGACAAGTTAATTGTGTGATGATTAACAGAGCTACTGCACAAGACTACTGAGACATACTTTGTTGCCACCATGGTTTTTACATGTTTTACTTAATTTGCTTTTTTAAGAATTCATACGAATCCGTGTCAATACGGCAGGCAGACGCCAGGTGTAAAGACAGAGCAATGCCTGATTTTAATAAACTTTGAGTGTGTAATACAGTTATATACTCGTGGGCCGTCGCACCCACGTAGGACGCGGGAGGGGGGCGCAACCTCTTTGCATCCAAGCAGAGCCTCCTGCAACAAACCAGAGAGCATGTTTTGGTGTCCGCCTTACTTAATCAGATGGATACATTCCCGATATTCAGGGCTAGATATTTTGTGACAATGCTCCCTTAGCGTTCGTAACTTCACCTCATGCGTTTGACCCAGTGGACAAAACATGTGTTCGATACGCCATGTATCCAAGCTGTGGTTCTAATCATCAATTTTTACAGCAGTTTCTTTTCTAAGCACTTGCGGAAAACTGTGCCGGATTGAACATTTTCTGGCGGGTGACTAAGGCACAATGCGGTATTGTGGCCTACAAGATCATGTATTCCAGGATAGTCAAATTTACAATGTCAAATACTGTATGTGGGGCCATTTTAGGTCACACATTGCAAAAATTTATAACTTTTTATATCTGACCCTACTGCTCGAGTCATAAATGAGAAACACTGCGGTTTCTTTGGGAAAATAAAAGCAGTCCAGCTTTTAATATGGAAAAGAAGTCCACATCCGGCCTAAATCACTGCAGTAGATTAATCCTTGATATCTATCTGGTGACACTAATCAAAGCATAGCATATTGCAATGAATGGACGCAGTTATCAAATTTAGCTGAATACCCTCATTACGCCATTGTGTATTTATATTTTTGGAGGGCTCTATACGTTTTACTAATTGAATGGCATACGTCACAATAGCCAAGGTTTTGGAAGATTTCAAATCCAAGGGTTTTGGTCTTTCATTTTAAAATTCCCAAAATTCTAGGCTTCTGTGCTGAACCCCCGAGGTATGTCCACGGTTGATATAGATAATAACTTTGCTTTGCAAACCTTTGGTTCTAGAACAATCGTTTTGATGTGTGGTTTGCACAGATGTCTACCTTTCCACAAAACCCCGGGTTTTGTGCATGGTAGCCAGAGTTTATAAATCTGTCCATCACATAAATCCTAGTTATATGAATAATCTTTATTCTTTGCGCGAAGCAAACTACAGTTTAAGAAGAACTCACATGCTGAATTTACCAAAAGTTAATACAACCAAGTACGCCTCAAATCATTCACTTATAGAAGACCAAAATCATAGAACTCACTCGACAACACCCAGACGTCATCTGCTTCACTTAAGAAATTCATGAAATCGATCGGCGTAAAGCCTGTTGGTGTCGTCGAGTGAATACCTACACATCATAAGTACAATTCCCCATGTGTTATACATTGGCCATGGTCAAGCGGAATTATACTGGTGTGTATTGAGTAGATTGTGTCTACTTTATTGTTATAGGTAAATTTTTAATTTTATACATGTATTTTACCTCTTATTCCAAGTCGATTATACTAGTCCCTGGTGCGCTAATGTTCTTTGTTTGTAATGTTCCACAAAAACAGAATCTCTCTATCTATCTATCTATCTATCTATCTATCTATCTATCTATCTATCTATCTATCTATCTATCTATCTATCTATCTATCTATCTCTCTATCTATCTCTCTATCTATCTATCTATCTATCTATCTATTCATCTACCTTTCAACCTATTTATCAATCAATCTATCTAGTTTTGTGGCAAAAACTAGGCTTTTGTTAGGAAACTTATGGTTTCATATACCAAACTCAAAGCTTCATAACCAAACTGTGCGTTTTGTGTCACGAAAGCTAGGGTTGTGTGCATAAAATCTTTGTTTTTGTAAATTATTTGACAATATAATTCCAAAAAACGTTTACTATAAAGATTTGCTGGTGCGTTTACCTTAGCATCAGACCCAGCTTGCTTTCCAAATAAGTTACATGTACTTGCGGAATGGAAAGAGTATTTCCCAGCAAGAATAATATACCCAGACTGACGAGTTGGATTGTGTTTTCCTAATTTTCAGTACAATTCAATGTGAAGTACTGGACAGGGCATAGAATTGTGCTAATTTAGAGCCCATGGAATTCTCTGTGGCTGATCTCATAGAAATTAAACTTATATGAAAGAGGCAATTACAACTTTTATTTACAAGATTGTGATCAGGATATATGTAGTGAAAGATGCACAAACGTTGTGCCACTTTACATTATGCTAATATTTTAGAGGCTTGATAATCTTCAACAGTATTTGAGATATAGTTAGAATATTTGAACGACTAGTTTTCTGTTTGCATGTGATTATGGCGCATCAAGTGAGAGATAGACATTTTTACCATGTGACAATATGCTAGCTTGGACCACTTCATATTGCAAAATTATACTCCAAAACTATTATAGATACAGAAGTGTATTTCAAACTGCTTTTCACATACTTTTGATTATGATTCATCTAATGAAAGGCGTCGAAAGTGAAACCACTTGACTATATGCTAATAATGGTCTTTGAAAATTGTCAAACTTTCAATATCTGCAAAACTATTCTATATGTATTCCAGCCCTCACTTACGTGTTACTCATTACGGTCCATCCAAAATTATGCTGTTGTGTTTTTTTGTGGTTTTTGTGTGTGTGTGGGGGGGGGGGGGGTAAGACCAGGTATTTTATGCAAACCTTTAGCTCATCTTGACCATGGAGACAACTGTGTACAGCTCCAGGTTTTAACACAGTGCTCGGACAGACAACATGGTTAATTCATTTATCTTGGTTGTAAAAATATACAGGTATGTACATACACGTACTCACACACATATTCACACACCCACCCACACACACACATATATATATACATATATATATTTACATATATATATATATTTGTATATATATTTGCATGCATATACTTACATATATATATATATATATATATATATATATATATATATATATATATATATATATATTACTTGCTAGTTACTCTTTAAATAGGTAAATTACCACTCTTACTACCAAAATGTGAGTACACGAGATGGTTTGAAACAAACTAGCCATATCTGTGTTTGGCAGAGAGTGCTGCTCAGAGATCCAAGATGTGTGTTGAACACTGAAGTTGCACAGACGTGTTCAGATCCTCTAGTGCCTGGATGAACTTTCTCATATTTAACTGATTTTCTAGCAAGTGTTGTTCAAATTTTGTGGTTGTCAAAATTGGCTTTGTAGTTTTTTTAAGATATGAAGTTTTGTAAACTTTGAATGCAATGGGGCATACTCCGACACAAATAAAGGTGAGTGATAACATATAGCTGATTGGTGATTGTAGTTATCATTTGATCACAATTGGAGAGAATATTTGGAGATATCTCAAATACTTAGATTTAATTTCTAGTCCAACTCTCTTGTGTTATTTTGTCCAGCAAACAAACAAGGTGTATAAAGGAGCTGCAGAATGGCTCTACTACACAATAAGTGTATAGAGTTGTCAGATCGAATTTGTCTTGTACATAGTCAAATTCAAAATACCATCCTAAGTCTTACAGTTGCCATAAATAAAATTTGCTTCTATATTATGAAACGTTCCGTATTTGCACCTACTTAAGCATAGCTGCAACAGGTTTGGACAAAGCGATTGTGAACCAATTTGAAGGTCTCATTTACATTCCTTATCGATGTGTTAAATTGGGCTCTATCCTCTCTCTTTTCTTTCTCTCTCTCTCTCTCTCTCTCTCTCTCTCTGTCTATCTATATATCTCTATCTATCTCTCCCTCTTTATTACTTTCGCATTATTTGGTCTGGAATTGGTCTAATGAACTATCGTAGAGATGAAATGTGGCGTCACCATAAACGTATCAGTGGAATTTCTTCTGCAATATGTGGAAGGAGTTTGTTACTGAAAACACTGTGATAACAGGCGATTTAAAATCAGCTGGCGGAAGGTTGTTTAAAGACTTCTGTGCAGGACCATTTTAAAATCAATACTTTTCTGGATCAGTAACCAATTAAGTTGTGTATTGACTCCTGGACATCTATTCTATATTAATTGACGTTCGAGCATTTTGTCATTATTATTAGGGACATTTCAAATTTTTTAATGTTGACTATATTCAAAACCGAAACAGATAGAGATACTACTCTAACTTCGATGCATTTGTCATTAAACAAATGAACTCATAAAAGATGTTACGTTTTTAATTTTGCTAATCCGCATCACTTTATGTATTTTAACTGTACATTGCATCTGTAACTAGCTCTTGTTTTTGTACCTGAAATGTTTTGATATAAACAGTTTTTAGTAATAAGCTAGTATACCATAGTCCCGTAATGTCCAAAATTAGCAATTCATTTTGTAGACACTGGATGGAATTCAAGGTGGCCACATGTATATGATTGAACAAATGTTACATTTTCTACATTGCTTGACTATGACACGATTAAAATTTAGCAATTTCTATATCAAGTTTTACTCTATGTTTTGTTGATATGGGACATGCTGCTTATGATCAAGTGTACTCAAAATACATCTAGATGCAACTGGTTCAAGAAAAAGTCCTTAATTCTGTTGCATCGAGCTTTTGCTTTGAGCTCGTAAATGTTGATATTTTCCCTCGATATCATACTCCTGCCATACCCTGATGAATGTTTATACTGTATTACATTGTATGGTAACAAAAAACCAAAATTAGCTTAATCATATGTTAAACCAAGCTGATGACTAATAGAATATAGTTAAAGGGGGTTCCTCTCCACGGTGCTACACTATACTTTGATATATTACGTCACTGATGAACACCCAACTCTGAGCCAAAAAACTAAGACTAAACTATGCCTTCAATATCTGTCATAGAAAATGCCACAGTACCTGAATTTTTCTTAATCTCAGTCAGTTCACAGGTAGAACACAAGGGATAGCTCTTCAGTTCCATCATTCCTGGAACTAGACTCTGTAATTCTCAACATACTATTGTAACACAGTCAAGCACTGGAATAACACATGAGAAAAAATCCCTGACCGGCAGATCCAATTGTAATAGAATGAATAAGTTTTTTCTCCGAAATGGAAGAGCCCCCCCCCCCTATCCAACTTTTTGATATCACAACACAACTTGTGATGGTGTGGAGGGATGGGATGAGATATATGAGCTGGTGTCGCCTATGAGAGGCAGGTTCAAACTACCCCCACCAGCCTTCAAAAACAACATTTTGTTTTATTTCCATTTTAGTGTGTGTTTATGTTATACATTTCCTCTTGAATTAGCATCTGATGTTCATGACACTGCCTCTTCATTGTCATATTTTACAACTTTTAAGAGTTAAACTACAAATGAATCGATTGTTTATTTGATACCCCTTTAAGCCTTCTATTGGCTTTCTAGGGCCATGTCCCTTTATATACTTTTATATCACTAACACTGTTTTTATGCTGTGATATGAATTGTTCTCCCAGCTACTGCCCACTTACCAAAATCAACCAGTCAATCGGATAATCAATCAACTTGATGTTCACAGAGTATAACCGATTTATGAACGAGTGGCCAGAGACAGAAGCATATTGATATTTTTTCAAGAAGGACTGAAAAAGTGCTCCCAATTAATCAGATATATATTTTTTTTCGTTGTAACACAAAACACCAAACTAAACACCACTGTCGCTGTGCATAATACATACATAAAGGAACCCAGTTCATGCCTGGCTTCGTGCAGGTATGAATCTTTCAGGGTCAACAGAGGTGAAACTTGAACCTCTCACCTTTGAAACAGAATTTCATTATTACAGAATATTGATGTGTCTAAATAACAAACTTTTACCAAAAGGGTCAGCAGAGTTTTTACTGCTTAGCTAAGGTTTTTGAACCACCTGTATGTCAGAAGCTGCCTTACATATAATGTTACACATAATATTTGAGATTTACGTCAGGTTCAAGAGGATGAATATTACGATATTGCGTGTAGTTTATGTATTTTGTTAACAAGAAATTTCTTCACATCACAATTCGCAATTATATATTAGCATGCCCAACGTGCCTGTTAGAACTTTGAGCACAACACATCCGGATATCTGAACATTTTGAAGTCTGTGCAACATCTTCTCAATCATAAAACACTGGGAGGGAGTTAAAAACTTCTTCATGACACTGGAATGGCTGTGGGCAGTTTCATTTTCATCATTTGGGGAAAAGTTAAAGTTACAAAAGCTTTATTTGGTCTTAAACATACATGCATACAGTAACAATACATTACAAATGTTCATACCAGGGAGTCTCTATACTAAAACTCCTCAAAGGGGCTGTCGCGCGCGCCATTCTAGCGTTACATTAGCTTGTACTACATAGGTCATACGGTTGTAGTTTGCAATTAAACGATAGGAAATTAAAGTACGTAAACCACATAACCATGATTATCATTATGTGTTACAAATATGGCAATACGCAGTTTTGCAGTTAGTTTCATGGTTGTTGAAGATACATTTTTAGCATATTGAATAAATCCTATGGCAGAATGTACGTACGTTTTGAACAGGACGACCTCAGAGAGGCAGCTGTCATAAATTCAGTCTGGAATTTTGTGTCTTATGCGTGAGCGATATAGCCAGGTAATATATCTCTTTTGAGTTCACAATACGTTTTCATACAAGATAACGTTAACACGTCAGTGAATTTGAGCAAATTAAGATCTTTTTAAAGATTGCAACTGTATGTGCATTATATTTACTATTACTGATCAATCTTATTGCTTTGTGTTTTGCTGTTGACCAAGTCTGCTACAAGAACGAAATCCCCACGCGGTTATTCCATAATTCACATGTGATAAAAAATAAGCATTATAGATTATTTTAAATATACCTTTGGGTAGTAGATGTTTTAGTTTGGAGGGTATACCTCTTACTCGTGATAATTTTGTCGGATATAAGATTAACATGTTTTTCCAGGCAATATTTTGGTCAATTACAGGGATGAGAATTGGTTGCCATTTGGCAACTTTCAGCCAAAATTGCGCTTCTCCCACAAAACAGAATGTTCTCAATTTGGTCTAATTTCTTCAAAACTGTTAAATTCCAGGGGTGGGGTATAGAAGGTTGCCAAATTGATCCTGGAGTAGCCAAAATGCACTCGGATCATTCTCATCCCTGCAATTAATATGCCTAGGAATTTGAAATACTCGACTCTTTCAATTGGCCGACCATTTATCATTATATCCGGTATTTTCAGAGGGGGTCAGTATTTCTGTTTTGTACGGAATATCATAAATTTAGTTTTTTTATGTTCAAGGAGACTTTATTCACCGCTCGCCAACCACTAACTTTTGCTTATTCTTTATTTATTTTATCGGAGGTTTGGGGTGTTTCCTTAGTAAGATTGCATAATGTACTCAACAGGGTGGTATCATCAGCATACATGATTGAAAAAAAATTGCTAGATGTAGACAAAATGTAGATCAGGAATAAAAGAGGACCCAAAATATGTCGTTGGGGAACTAAGGTGGTAATTCTCTATAAAGACGATTTTATATTATCGACTTCAACATACTGGGATCTATTACTTAGGTAGCTATTGAGCCACAGACACGTTTGTATTTAAAATTCCGTAGTGTTCAAGCTTTTTACAAGTATTTCAATTCTATTGCATCAAAGGCTTTGGAAGGATCTAAAAAGAAGGCAATTGGATGTTTCCTCTCATCAAGTCCCGTATGTAATCTGTCAATAAGTTCTACCACTGCAATTTTCTGCAGAATGGTTTTTCCTGAAGCCATATTGGTGATTGTAAAATAAGCCATTATCTGTGAAACGTTGGAATAATTGCATAGGTATAACTGTTTCAAAAACTCGAGAAATAGAACTTAAGAAAAAGTTTTCCAGGTATTTTGAATATTGTTTTTGTGTTTGGCACATTCAGTCTGATGGTACGCATATTTTGCTCTTCTAATCATAGCGCGGACTTCATTCGAGCATTATTGAAGTCTTCTATATAGATCATTGTATCTTTCATTTTCAGATGTTATGACATGGACTTTTTTTATAAGATATCTCTGTGTTTAATTTTATAAAAAATATCTTGGATGATCCATTGGGTTTTTTCTTTTTGAGAAAAAAAGTGTTAGTTAATCAAATCCTCCAATTTAATTGCGAATTTCTTATTATACGTTATTTGTGAGTTTGCATTAGCATTATGATCAAAGACAGATTTCCAGTCTATGTTGCTTAACTCATCAAGAAAGTCATTGGATGCATTGCTGGTAAAGGGTTTAAAGTTGTTTTTTTATTTATGTGATTTGCTTTTCTGTGAAGATTTATGGCTGAGATTGTTGCCATTTGATCGGATCATTTATGAACTCAAAAGCCAGTTTTAACAGGATAACAGGAATTCAAATTTCAACCAAAAATGTTATCACCCAGTGTGGCGTTTCGTTCGGACAATGTAGCGGGTAGTCATATATATATATATATATATATATATATATATATATATATATATATATATATATATATATATATATATATATATATATATATATATATATATATATATATATATGTATGTATATATATATATATATGTATATATATATATATATATATATATATATATATATATATATATATATATATATATATATATATATATATATATATATATATATAGCGTACATAGCCGAGGAAAAAAGAAGAAACACATGCACAATAAATCGGATCTATACTGTTTACATTTTGAGATCCTAAATGAACCAACCTGTCAGAAACCTTTGTCGTTTGTTAGTAGCCCTGTACGGAACCGGAGTTCCTCTCAGGCATAAAAAGGTACTCTGCACAAGGTTACCAACAGATCAGTGACTTCTGCAGAGGAGAGAAAGTAGAAATCCTTCCTATCTCTGAAATCGACAAGGCTTGATATAACTCCTGCGACATCAGTGTCCTCTTTAAACATACCTCTCAGGGAAACAGATTGAATGTTCTCTATTATGTCATAGAGGCTGAGACAACTAACGTTTTACTTTGGTATACCATATAGACTGCATATAAATGTAAGTGAGTTGCAAACAATTGAACCACTGCCTTGTAGAGCCAGTCTGCTACACAATTGAAGATATATGTTCGAACAAGTGATACTCTGACGAAACAATTTCAAAACTCTGAGGTGTACTTGGGCTTCAACAGGCATATCCTGACAGAGTAAGCTTAATAACCTGCAATGAATATTGGTTGGTATATTAAATAAGCGCCTGATACATTTCCTCCATGCCGTGTAAAATTTTGTGACATACGAATGGGAGATGTCCCACAACACACATCCGTAAGGTGACTTACAGTAAGTCTTAAAAAGTCTATATTTGATATTTGAAAAGGCGTTACCGAACTGGGCAAGTAACAAAATGCACCTAGTGTACAAGTCAGAAACGGCATGGCCTATTAAACTTTTATAAAAGTCTGTGACAAATTCAGTACCAAGATATTTATCACACTTCATACATTTAATCACATTGTCATCATAACGAAAATCCTTACTGCTAACTATATCACCGAACACTAATAATCTACTTCTGTCAGGATTAAATGAATCCTGATATTCTTTACCATATTCCTTACAAATATCCATCATTTTCCGCAAAGCAACCTTAGTGGGGGCAAGGAGAAGGATATCATCGGCATAACTTAAAGTCCGAAGAAAATCATTGCCAATATGGCAACCAAAGCCACATTTTTTCTTTAATCTGCTAGGTAATTCTTCATAATATATTGCGAACAAAATTGCTGAAAGGACATCGCCTTGTTTCACCCCTTTACTGACAAGAAATGAGTTCCTCATAGCATCTGACCAGCGGTCTCTTACTTCCTTATATTTGGTAATACGTTATGTTTGGTTACAAAATCATTAAATTCTTGGTATTTTCCATTATTGTTAATTTTAAGATCAATGTTATAGGTTCCAGCTAAAATGAGGTTATTACTGTGGTTATCAAAATCAGCTGCATGCTGCCCGTGCAGTGACAGGAGCAATGAAAGTAACATCATCAGGCAAACTATATGAAGAAACTGATTGGAAAACGTAGGCTTAACGTCGTCAAACGGCCAAATTTATTTTGAATGTATAAACATGTTCATAACATAGGGACAATTTACATTTGAAACATTTTCCATACATCCCAGAAGATGGGGTGAACTATAGTCATGAAACCCGGCTGAGATTGGACATTCCTCATGTTTCATCGATCATTTTCTTCCATCTGCAACCAGATTGTGACCTGTTCTCCCCTTAGAAACCAAAAATGCCTCAAGTCTCTCACACTCACAAAATTGAATCTAATGTTTCTAGTCCAATCATGCATGATTGTCTTCATTATGTTCGAAATAGGGAAGCTGCAGTTCATCATGCAAGATTCAAAATGGGCAACAGCCAGCTATGATCTTATAATCAGATACTGTAATTACGAGTATTAAACGATCTGCAATGCAACTTGTATTTTCCAATTATGCTCGTTTTCTTTTGCAAATGGCACGGGGAGGTATCATGGACTTCTAATCAGTTTTATGGACTGAATTTTAACTACAACAAGTAA
This sequence comes from Hermodice carunculata, assembly GCA_964020975.1. NCBI lineage: Eukaryota > Metazoa > Annelida > Polychaeta > Eunicida > Amphinomidae > Hermodice > Hermodice carunculata. The sequence goes on from OZ026614.1 coordinate 18,095,871, forward strand.
CACATTCCGATAAAAAAATTTATGTTCCATACAATGGGCAACTTATAAATAAAAGCCACCAAAAATCCCAGAAAATATTTTCACATGGTAAAAAGATCATTGCAATATAATTATTATACAGACCAGACTATACATGATGATTTTAATTCACATTGTCTTGGGTGGCCAATATGAACACTTCCACCTAAAATAGGTCCTAGAAATAGGTATATATCAGTAAAGCCCACATAGATTCTGTAAATCAAACCTCTGTCACTTCGTTAAGTTCAATTAACAAGGTTACAAATAATATATCCTTGACAAATTATATGCAATGATGATAAAGTTTGGCAACTTAGCCACAAAATTGGTTCAGAGGAAGATCTTGTACCATTACTGATGCAAATAACACATTTTACAAAGATGGCGCCCTTCTTCTTTCAAGATAAACAGTTAAACGCCTTACTCTTTCTGGCCACAATTTTATTCCAACTACTTTTATTTGCCGTACATTTGCAGCATGATGTTTGTAGTTGTGTATGGGATTGTTTTTTAAAGTATATGCTGTTATTCGGGTCGATTGTGACATGTACAGTTGTGCCATTTTTAGTTTTCTGCAACAAACTTCAATTTTAATCCTGGGTTTGTTTTGCGTTTTTATGAGGGCCAGATGACAAGGAACACCAGCAAGGTACAATTTTAATCATGATTGAAATAGCATTTGGAAAAACGACATTATATTGCTTGATTTACTATTGTACCCAAATTTCCCCAAAGCGCTCATTACAATTTTTAATTTATTTTATTTTTTGGGTGGAGAATATCCTATTTACAGCGGTATAATTAGCTAAAGTGCATCCAATGAAACATATATATTCACAAATAGTTAAAAATGTATACACAAGCAATTATACTACTGAATAAAAGATATATACGGAAAAACATAGATTAAGAAAAATAAATTGTATAAAACTTTGACAGCATGGTAACAAAGAAGTGGGGTTTCACTGGCAAAAGGACCGGTGTCCCAATGGCCAGTAACCTACTAGTTGCAAATTACTCATATTAAATTTTGTAAATGTAGGGCGTATCTATGAAACGGGCGGCCTACAGTTTCAAAATTATGATAAGGCTCGTGTGGTTTACTGAATATCTGAGAAGCAATAAAGTTCTGCAAAACATAAAACGGAAGTGTGTTTTGCCTGCGCTTGCTCTCTTTGGCCAAAAATGGTAAACTTCTGTTTGACTTCACTTCAAACACAATCAATTCAACGTACAAATTATCATCATCTCTTATATTCTTATAAAATTGCAGCCAAATATAACATAAAAGATGTGCCAATATGAATGCAATGTAAAGACACCAATAGACGATACAATTAGTGGAACTGGGGCAAATATTTTATCAGAAAGATACCAGTAACTATATTAAACCACACGAAAATATTATTTCCATGTTACTCTCCATCATTAACTATTTCAGAGGATAGTAAGTGTCGCCCACTTGTGATTCCAAACAGCGGTGTAACGGTGAAGACAGAATCATACACTATCTGAATGTATGCCCTTGTTTAACACGGACACAGACATCGAATTCCATTCATGCTGCGTTCGGGTCAGTAGTCGCATAAAAACAGAAGAATGTGATTTTGGTACTAACCATTAGCTAGTAGTTGATGTAGCTGTCTCAGATATGTGTAATCAATATCAGTGATATAATTTGAACCGTACTGATTTTTCATGTCGCACATGTACATGTATTTCACCTTTTTAACAATGAATCATAGTGCGACTGCCGATGGGTTGAAAGAAAGACCACATCTATGAAACGTTTTGTTGACCTGCTTTAATGTTTAAACCTTGGGTTATTTATTATGCCTTCGCACAAAAATGTATAGTAGTATTCAAAAGATAAACGTGCTAAAGTGTCTGCTTCATGTTGACAGCTTCAAGGAGTTTCTTGAAGACTCGTTGACCAAACAACTACAAGAGACAGGTAAGCACTTGTGCAACGGGCTACATCTGCCATGCCTTGCATTCCTCCCACACATAGGACTACAGGAATGATCAAGATTTTTGCTCAAAAATATGTATGTAGCAAGTGCAAACGTATTATGAATTCATGCATGCAGAACGTGTAGACTTAATTTGAAATGCCTTTCTTCTCTACATTCGTCGATGAAACTTAAAGGATAAGCCCTGGATCAGGAATATTGCTGTTTCACTCCAACCTCACTTGACGTTGGGTGTAAGGTTATGCAGTGTTTGACAGCTCGCCACTTTATTTTGCTTAGTCTGGATATTTAATGAAGAAACGACGGGATACGTAGTTTATGGCAGATGCGACACGCATTCAAACACAAAATATCTTATGTTTTTTACAAGCTTAGCAAACTCTTTTGCCCGTGTACAGTCCTTGTGATCCTCCTGTACATGAAAGCTAAGATACATACGTATCTTAACTTTCATGTACAGAATGATAGATAGATAGATAGATAGATAGAGGGGCGGACGGACGGACAGACAGACAGATAGATAGATAGATAGATAGATATATAGATAGATAGACAGGTAGACAGATAGACAGACAGACAGATAGATACATACATACATACATACATAGACAGACAGACAGACAGATAGATAGAGAGAGAGATTGATAGATAGATAGATAGATAGGCAGACGGACGGACAGACAGACAGATAGATAGATAAATAGATAGATAGATAGATAGAGAGAGAGAGAGAGATAGATAGATAGATAGATAGATAGATAGATAGATAGATAGATAGATAGATAGACAGGTAGACAGATAGACAGACAGACAGACAGATAGATAGATACATACATACATACATAGACAGACAGACAGAGATAGATAGATAGATAGATAGATAGATAGATAGATAGATAGATAGATAGATAGATAGATAGATAGATAGATAGATAGATAGATTACTAGGACTTCAAAGAAAATATTTTTGAACTGAATTTCTCTTAATTTTCATACTCATGTTACAATACTATATTTATAAACAATTACAGAACCCGAACACAAGTATTAAATTCAGTGTTCTTAGACGCCTCACGCAATTTAGTATTCTGGCCCAATTTTACCAAAACATGCGTGATCAGAATCCAGACGGGTAGCCTACCTGAAGGGAGACACTTTATGCCACAGTCACAAAAGTCTTCTTCCGTGTAATCTTAACTTGTGTCTCCCCATATTCTTCATTTATATTCTCTAGTTTTACAAATCACATTTACATTTGAATTCCTAATAGTCCTATATACAGTGCAAGGTTGAAGATACACACACAATCAGAAGTTGACCTCGCATGTGATATAAACATGTTTTACGTCGAAAGCTCAACTTACAGGGAATATGATTTGCTAAAATGTTTATGGAGATATGTTCCAATTACAAGTAAGACCTTGTTACAATTAGTGTTCAACAGTCTATATTCGTGTGATAAATTCGGTTCATAGGAGAATTTCCCTACTGCTGGACCACTCTGACCACAGCCTCTTGTTTTACCCGTACGCCCATTACCCACAGCCGGCGCCTGGCCATCACACACAGCAAGCGTGCTATCGGGATAGATGCAGCTATGCTGCCTGCATGTATATCTCTGGACACTTTTCTTCTTTTGACAGCAGTTTTGAAATGGACTCCTGCTAAGCAATCGCACGGTGATGTAACGGAATATTGTCTGTCCTTGCATTTGGAGTCAACTCTTATTTCCACACCCACACAGTCTTATTGTACACAGAAATAAGCCGACAGCTGTTTTCACAACAATAAAACAAGCTCTGCCTGTCGGAAGAATTACACCAGCTACTGATTTGCCACTTGTAGGATGCTACATTTGTTTAAATATAATTCATTTAACTCTTTAGAATTTTTTTAAGTATTGTGCGACCGAACAGGCCTTTTGCAACCAAATAAATTGGTCCTTTGACTGACGAAAAAATAGTCGAATTTAAGTTTGAATTTCATAAGCATTAAAGTACTCATATACCCGAAACTCTGTAAAGCTATGTTTTGTACTATTAAGACAAAGTTGAAAATTACAACACATTGAAAATAATAATAACAATTACTAAATAAAAACAGAACGTTTTCGCAGTTCCAAACTTTTTTCAACATATATTTGTATCAATACCTATATATATATATATATATATATATATATATATATATATATATATATATATATATATATATATATATATACCTAGTTACAACCAACGGTCGACTAATACAACTATGAAATATTCCAGCCTAATTATTTAATTATTTAGATAATGCATTATAATTTCAAGCAAAACTTGGTACCGTAATAATTTGTTTTCAAATGAAGGACATCAGTTTGCAACTTAAATGCGACTGATGAAGGTTTCATAATACGGGGTTCCTGACATTTTAGACAAGCCATTTCATGCAACTTACCGTCTTGAACAATAAAACCTATTTATTAACAGTGATAGTAGAACGTATTGTATTGTAATGTATTGTAAATGTATTCATTTCATAACTGGATTACCCAGTAGCCACATACGTGGCTAATCGAAAAGTTCTCCAGACATACACAAAGGCATAGAATTCTATACAAAACATACAGGACATCACACAAAATACTGTTTCCAAGCAGACCTCAAAACAAGTGGGTTCATACATCAGGCATAAGGAGATAGTTCGTAGCTATAGGTATCTAGCTGCGTGTGCATAATATTAGCAAAAGGAACGCCAAACGTAAAGTCTTTTGGAATTTTGTGGCTGAAAAGTACTTGTTAATTTTGCCTTGAATATAGAGAGTGTGCGAGACACTTTAACGTCGTCAGGTAGGTCGTTCCATAAGCCAATGTAAGACGGCAGGAAAGATTTGAAATAACGGTCAGTCCCACACCTGATTTGTCTAGGTCGAACATCTGAGTGGGCGGCCTGTTTGTGTGAATACGTAATTTGGAATTGTATCGGTAAGGGGGCGTGAGTTTATTTAGTATTTTACACAAGAGAACTAGTTTAGAGAATGGTCTGGGGGTGTGTGGCGCCTCGCAGCCTATTTCAGCGAGCAGCCAGTCAATTGATGCAAATTCCGTAGCAACAGTACAGATTCTGGCTGCTTCATATTGAATTCCTACCGAAAGATCAGAAAGCTCTTGACTATATTGATCAAAAAAGACATACCTATATTCCAAAATTGGGCAAACCATGTATAAATATACTTTTTCCAAGGTTTAGTTCTAGAAACTTTGAACTTAAATCTTTTCAGGAGAGAAAGTCGTCCGCTTGCTTCAGTGATGATGCTATTTACGTGTAGGTGCCATGTTAGGTCAGGACAAAGAGTTATGCCTTGGTGGGTGTGATTTGTAGATTCGGCTATTGCAGAGCCGTCGAGGTACAAAGTAGGGTGGTTTTCTCTACTTCTCTTACAGGAGAACAAAACCGAGAGAGATTTAATGGCACTAAAGTCATGCGCCACATCCGACCTCAGGTGTAAAGGCGACCAAGATAAATATTAATGCGGGCACCAGAAGTTTCACGATCATAGAAAATCTCAAGAATGCAAGCGTCATCAGCAAAAAGCCTGGTGTATCATCAACGATGTCATTGATGTAAATTAGGAATAAAAGAGGCCCAAGCATAGAGCCTTGGGGCACACCAGCCTCTATGGTTAACCATGAGGAGCACTAACCGTGTATGACAACCCTTTGTTGGCGATTATTGAGATAACTGTGGAACTACTTGATAATGGGAGGGGTGATGACAAATTGCCGCTTTTAAAGTGAAGACTAAGATGCCATACAGAGTCAAATACTTTACAAATGTCAAGAAAAACCACCTTGGCCTCTTTGCCAAGTCCCAAGCCCTTGTATATTTCATGAACAATGCTAACTAGTGGGTTCATTGAGGAGTCGTTGGAAACGAAGCCGGAATTACGCATGGTCAAGCGGTTATTTTGCATTAAATATTCATAAAGTTTGTTGTACACCAGTCTCTCAGAAACATTGACACATTACAGAGTAAAGATATTGGAATGTAGTTAGACTTAAATTGCATATCAGATTTCTTGTGAACAGGACAATGTTTGATATCTTCCATTTCCTAGGCAATTCATACAGACAGTGAGCTATTAAACAGTCTACTTAAGGACTTAGATATGCCAAAGGCAGTTTGTCTAAATAGGATATTACCCAGGCCATCTGGACTCGGTAGTAGTTCTATTAAACAACACATGCTGCGTACCTACTCTACCAGCCTTGGTTACTAGGTAACACAGCTATGCCTCCACCATGATGAGGGCACGTAAGCAGGAAATATTTCGTACCATCTGAAAATAATAGGTTTCTACCAAACAAATGGCACCTTTTGAATATTTCAAGCTTCTTGTATGTTTTGACAATAACTGATAATTTCTCTCGGGTTCTTTGCCTATTTAGTTGTCACTTATTTTAGAACAACACGTTTGGACCCGCTTAGTACATGCATGCAGGTATTATACATGTAATAACTCCATGGTACATTCATCTGCCCTCTATGACTGGGAATCACCAGGTGTCCACGAAATAATAGAACAAATATATTTTTATGCTTAAGTGTGAAGGTGGTTACTTGGCTGAACGCGGGCATGGGAATTAAAAATAACACAAATAAAAAGCTCTGCACAAATATATACAAACAAACATGAGCCGTGCAGGTCAAGACAATTCATACGTCATCCACACATAGCTAAAGAGCCGTCCTAGTTACAAGGCATACTCCTGATTACACAGACATCCTTCAAATTCCTTGGAGGGAGACAGGGGACAACACAACGCCTCAATTAGTATGAACACGCCCGATTTTACTGACAGAACACTTGTTCAGCTGTGCAACTTAAGCTCTTAGAACGTAGACCATTGCTTTATGTCAGGTATGTGTCAACAAAGATCTTTTCCATATGACATACTGTTTTACTGACGTAGCAGTGCAGACAGTAATAATGGTGACTAAAGTGACCTGGAAATTTTGTAAGAAAGCAAAAAAAAAATGGGCCAAGAGTAAAACCAATACATAAATTTTCCTTAGGAATGGAGCTCGAATAAGACTTATGTACGAGTAATAAGTGCACACAAGTCTAAATGTATGACATATTTATTTTTTTCATCCAGGATTTACCTCTATTTAGAGCAGGGTGCCTCACACTAGGGAAGTAATGCACATCCCATTGAAATACATAGGCATTAAAAATAACACAAATAAAATGCTCTGCACAAATATATACAAACAAACGTCAGCCATGCAGGTCAACATAATTCATACGTGATCCACACATTGATAAAGAGCCGTCTTAGTTACAAAGCAGACTCCTGAGTCTCAAGGGGAAGCTGATTATGGAGCGAGAACATCTGATAGGAACTTGTGACCAGCAGTATCGAGCATTTCAAAAGCATCAAGTTTTCTTGTAATACAATGTTATCTGACTATTCAAGCTTATTTGTATTTGTTGATCCTTCTTCGTCAATTTACATCGTAACTACCAGTCAGGTAATTGGTACCATGCTATATTTGATATGACACATCCGTGATAATGTTGCTCTTTCTCTTCGATTTGCACGTTTTCCATCGCGTTTCTCACCCACACCTTCAATTTTGAGTGCCTAGTGGTATAGCACCAAGCAACGACAATTTCAAGAGTAGCAAATTAAGTGTTAACAAATTGATTTTTTTTTTATGATTTGCTATGACAGTTGATATGGTGCTCTTTGTTTTCGTTGTTTCTGCGTTTGCTGTTGTTGTAAATCGGAAATTTTTCTTAACTTTAAGATATGTATCCTCTTCAGAAGTGTCTTTATCGTTGACTTGACAAAATACTATTTTCGTGTTTACCCTATAATTAGTCACTACTATCATGACTTTGGGTCATCTGTTCATCCGGTGGCTCGGCGTTTCCTGCATATATCCTTCAAACATAAGTTCTCCACGCACACATGATTCTGATATGTGTTGATGATGCCATGACGTTTTTCGTAAGTTCAGTGGCGCATTGCACAGCAAGTTTTGAGCTCGTTTGTTAAAGCTGTTCTGAAGGCTTCCATACTCCCAGCGTAAATAAAAACATTGACAGCAGAGTTTGCCAACATACACAGCCTTACTGCAGCCCTGAAATGGCAAACATACAAAGCCTTACTGCAGCCCTGAAATTGCAAACATACACAGCCTTACTGCAGCCCTGAAATTGCAAACATACACAGCCTTACTGCAGCCTTAAAATCACAACACACAGCCTTACTGCATCCCTAAAATTACAACAAATACAGCCTTACTGTTGCCCCGAAATAACCACATGCATATCATAAGAATTATATTACAAAAGGCACAGTCCTAACACAGCCCTGAGAGTACCAAATGCACATTACTGTGAGAATTACGTTCTAGCGATAATGTTTGAAAGCTCTACTGTCTCTATATGTATCTGATTATTTGGTGATTGATGTAAAGGGAGACCCGGGTAATACCATACAAAGTTTATTCATCTGACCCTTTCCCCCGGCTTCAACGACATATACGAGACCAAGTGTCAAATGTCGTCGCGATTAAATAGAAAACTTAAAGACAGATTTAGATATTAAGACATAAATAATACTTCAAAGTTTTAAAACTATTACCATTTTTGTTTTGCTGCACGAAGCGACAGGTAAATTGAAATTCCATAACTTTCCTGACACAAATGCACAGGTTTTGCAAGCTGTGCTTTCAAAGCGTAGGTCATGAAACGTGTAACAAGGGCACATAAATCTCCACACAAATTTCTAATTATTAGTCAGCGGCTAGTGTGTGGTAATTGTTATTGTTATGTCGAACGTATCGGTAAATTTCCACCAGAAATCGAAAAAACCGCATAGGTCAATTATTTAGCAACGGCATTCAATAGAAGAGGTACACAGCAGATGGTAGCACCAGGTAATTATACCTGGTATCTAACTGTTACAGACCCTGCCATCTGGGAGATAAACAAAATTAGCTTGTCCTATTGGTCGCCCGTTTCCAATAGCAAGTGGTATGTCATGATATTGTTCCCTGTGTACCTTCCCCTTTTTTTGGATTTTTGCCGCCCAGTTAAACACATTGCCCTTTTGCTCAACATAATTCAATTGAGTACATCCAAATTGTGTGATACATATATTTTTTTCTAACAAAATAATGCAAACAATATTTCTACTCATAGAAAAGGTTCCAGTATTTTTTTAAAGGTAACAATCGCCTTTGGCAAAAGAAAAAATGTATCATTACTTCGGCTGGAGTTTCATTAAACGCAAGGTAATCCGTTCAGATTTGTCATAGTTTGACTTCCTAACCATATCTTGTACTAATATTAATCATTGATGGTAGTAAGATCGGCGGCTTCACCTATCTGACCCAAGCTGTTTCGGGATAAGAGTGGCAAGGGCTGTCTCGGCAATTTTGTTGGTATATCTGTCAATAATACTGGTATTTAATACAGTAGGTCATCTGACTCGTTGCTTTTTTTCAAGGCCTGTTCTTTGATCCTGACGTCTCTAGATTAATACAAGCATACAGCTGTATAAAGACTGTTTTGATCACAAGAAACTGTTAAATGCAGTTGAGATCGCAGGCTTGATTGTCGCCAAAATAAAACTATTGACAGAAGGGGTTAAGGTTGGTGTCTCTTTGAAGACCAAACACTTAATACTCAAAAGTACACAAGTAGAGTAAAAGACTGCAGACAGGAACTGAAATCTGAGTAAGTCATTGATGTAACCACGGCCTCCTTCGATTTTGACAAGTTACCAGACACCCCTGTCTGTACATCAAATCCAATGGATAGAAAAAATACCACTGGCTCCGATACGAGAGGGGAGTCCCGTAGAATTCTACAAAGATAACACTGGTACTGACCCAATAGATTTACAAAAGACGAGATCATATGTGAAGTGCCGTAACACTTCAAATGATGGGCCTCCAATACGTTCTGGGGTCAAAGTAGGTTCGGTCAATGTGAGTTAACACAGTCAGTGGTCAGAAGCTGAGGTACACTCGAAAAAGCCCAACTGGTGGTTGGCGGACACCTGAATCCATGCAAGGCATACCTGGACAATCTGAGGAAAGAAATTAATATTAGCCTATCGCTACTTTTCCGATCCTCGTTAAAGAAATAAAGCATATCATTATCATCATCAGCAGCAGCAGTAGTAGTAGTACTAGAAGTAGTAGTAATAGTGGTAGTAATGGCTCCCATCACTGTCAAATTAACACCCACCCACCCCCAAGTATTACCCCTAATGAGCAGTGACACACATAACTACAAAGTTCACATTCAAACAGTGACATTGTGAATATGTGGTCAGTATATGGCCCGACGTCATACATGGAGATCAGCCGACGTCTGCAAAATGCCACGGTCAAATACCCTACCCTGATGTCACCGTCAGGATACAAACTCAAGTACCAGGCACCGGACTGGCTTCCTTGGCTCTGAAGCTGTCCGAGAAAGTTACTCTCACAACTGGCGTCCTTGGCTCTGAAGATGTCCGAGAAAGTTACTCTCACAACTCCTTTACGTTTCAAAATTATAACCTGAATTACCTGCAAGTCACGGTAGGAGGCCATCCCAACCCAATTTGGGCATCAGAGGCAGCAAGCTGTACACAAACAGTTACCTGACTTTATTTACCCGGACTGGTAAATGAAACACCCGTGGTGGAAATAGCATATATTCGACATGATCATCTTAATGACCATTGTCATTACGTTTAATATTGGCCAAGCAAAGCAGATGCAGGATATACTGCGTGTAAGAAAGGCAACATAAAAGTCAGGGATGCCAACATTCAAAGTGTCACTTCAAGGACAACTCATGAAGACCATCAGGGACGTCAACCTTTGCCAACAATGGCAAACATGCTGATCTATATAATTTGTCCTGATATCATTGATGTAGACAATATTTATAACGTGTCTCTACAATGAATGACGGGCAAATAAGGTCGGCATTAATGCATACCCTCTTGATGAGACACTACTTTTGCGGCATTTATCATTCAGCCAACCTCCTATATAAACTTGACCAAATTCCGAGCCTGTTGATTGAGAATACAAGCCTGCTAAACATGGGATAGTCATGTGTGTTTCAAGACAAGGACTTGTGAAATCCTATGAATCCTTTGGACACACTCCACACTGCAAGGGTAGGAACTTTATAGGATACCAATGGACACTATCACTAGTCATTATGGTAGAAACAGGGGAAACAATGATGACAGAGTGTTTACTTTTATTACAAAATATTTCAGACTTAAATGAAATAATAAAGTTATGAAAATGCTACTTATATGTATATGTGTGTGTGTGTAACTATTGATAAACCTGACCTAGTGTGAATGCTGTCCTGTGTGTTGTTGTGTTGTCCTGGTGCTGTTTTGTGTGTTCTGCTCTTTGGGATGTTCTTTTTGCTGCTGTACCGTTCTGCGCGGTCTTGTGTCCTGTTTTACTTGCTGTTCTGCACGCTGTTGTGCTGCTATGTGCTATTCTTCGTGCCATTATGCTGTTTTTGTGCTCTCATATATGGTTCTGTGTGCTGTTTGACGTTTTTGTGCTGTCACGTGAGCTGTTCTTTGTGCTATTTTGATAACTGTTTTATGCTTTTCTGGACCCTGGTGGACGGTTCTCTGTGCCGCTGTGCTGTTCTACATGCTTTTGTACTCTATGTGGTTGCATATTTATGACTAGGTTAAAAACGCTAGAAGTTATACATAAACAATTCCAAACAGTGAGGATGGGAAGAAAAAGAAAGCATTGCCGCATTTGCGGTAAAACTGATCCGTTACCTCTGTATTTACATCTACATGATACACATGGTCTCAACACTCAAGAAAGACAACGGCTGGGGGCCCGCAATAGTTTGATGTGTGAACCTTATTGTCGGTATACTTCGCTGTCGAAGGATACCAATGGACACTATCACTAGTCATTATGGTAGAAACATTCTTACGCCGACCAAGGGCCATCTCAGCATATCTCATCAAATTTCATCTTTACACACCCTATTGTCATGGTTGTCACAGCCCCTGCCGGTTTTGGGAAGATCGTGTACGTGTACAACCCATCAAAGAACGCTACCCGGACCACTGAATTCCACCTGAGAGAATTAATCATCTACTAACTCATGTAAGCAGTCTTCTTATGACGAGATGCGAGATACCATTTAAAAACGTCGAATTGCATTTGAACAGCAATTGTCATTATTTGTGTTTAGGCAGGGCATTACAAGTGTCAATAACCAGAACTGGGGTATTGCATTTTGAGCACGTTCTCACACAAATTCAAAGGCTGTGTGACCACGTGTTTTAAAAAGGACAAGTTGGGAGTAAACATCTGGGAAATTTATCAGCGTCTTCCATAAACAAGGGATACAGCCTAGGTTGTCGCAAGGATATACATTTTGCGATTTTCCGTAAGCGGCGAGTCGCATATGGTATTCCAGGGTAATTTAAAACATGATTTATAAAACGACACTTTTACTGGGTCTACTGGAGCCCTAACAAACTAAGCGTACATGTGCCTCATAAAAATATCTCAATCCAGGTGTAGTGCCAAAATGTCAAACTGTATTTTCATCATCCAATTGCCGCGACGACAGGCTTGGTGCCATTTATTATCTTTTGTGGCAAGTTGTTAGTTATGAAACCGATCAATATAGATGCCAAAATGTAAATTGGAAGCATTTAAGACCTGACGTTTAGAGAAACGTAGTTCCATTTTCTAAACTTTTTGTACGCAATGATCACCTTACAATTTCACAAACCGAGCAGTATATGTGCATGTGCATCTGCAATTGCGGTGTTTTCGCTGCACCGCGGGAACGCGGCGCAGACAAAAATGCTGCTTTTTCCATGATTCCATATTGTTGTTTGGCAGACGGAACTGAAACTGATGAATACATTTCAATGAACAACCAAGTGATTTGTATATAATATTATTGAACAAGTAGAAATTAAGCTGGAGCTTTAGCTTTTATGATTACTATTTTGATTCCACGTATGCCTAATAATGTACATGCTAGGAGAGCACGAATGGACGGACTATACTGACTGAGCTAGGTCAATATGTTGAAATGGGTAAATTTCAGTCAACAGTATCAGTAACCAGTAAAATACAATTTTGCCATCCATATTTATCATACTCAACCTTTAAGAAATAATGTCATTAAATTGCAGTTGCAATGAATTGCATCTAAATATAATTACGTAGAAAATCTATCAATTCTGCTCCCAAAATAAACATCGAGTATTTCCGAGTAAACGGATATATAGTCGTTGTGATTCTTATTAATGGGCTTTATAAATGCATTAATATTGATTTTGTTCATAACGTACCTATACAAATACAGAGTAAGTGCTGTACGTCAGCAATTATGGAGCAGTTCTTCCGTTTATTGTTAGAATTTGAGTTGATGTATAAGGCTTTTTCGTATTTAATCTTTCGTTAAGGTTTATAAGCATAAGGCTTTTAAGTCAGTCCTTGCATTTTATGCTAGATGGGTGAAAATACATGCCAACACCTTATTCTACACAAATCAAAGATACTATATTTGTTTTTCAGGAACCTCAGTATGCGCTGTTTTTATGGAAAGTGGTTCAGTGTTTTCAATTTAACCAGTCCCTTCATTGAAGGAATCTTATATGTCAAGATACCGAACTCATGCAAGAGAAAAACACAGGCATATATGTCAACGGTTAACTAAAAGCCACTTTATATCGCAGTTTTAAAAACGCATCAGCAGTTTCAGATGCCCTTGATATATGTGTAACAAAGCAAGATTTTAAGGCTGGGAACCGACTTCTTACGATAAAACGAGCTGTAAGAATACTCGCAAGTAACTTGGGGATAAAAAATTAAACACTTCTGCTCACTCAACACACAATTCTTCCAAAAAGACCAATATTAACACTTTCCTGGTCAAACTTATATACAGCGACTGGTAATTAACTTCAAAGGTCGTCTGCTTCATTTTTGTTTTTTTTTTTCAATTAATATTTTCAGTGGAAACTAAAGAAAAGACTTACTCGGGTAACCTGTCAATAGTCAACAGCTTTCCTCGGCGCACGCTGGCCGCTATCGCCCAGGGTGCCCCGAGGAAAGCTGTTGACTCAATCCAATAATATAACATTTGCAGGGTTAAGCACAGGTAAAATAAATATGGAATTACGTGCTTTTCTTGCTGAGCTGCAACACAGAACAGAGACATCTGTATAAGGTAAATTCCTCTGATGAAATTAATATTTGAATATTCAGTTTCTTTACTGTTAAATAGCAGTATTGATTAAAAACGGAGAATTGTATCATCTTTCATAAAGCTAGAATGAAAAGGCACCTGAGTACTTGCCTGATGTAGCTGTTAATGTGGCAGCCATTACAAGCCGCTTCGACCACCAAAAAGACCGTAATTGGTGTCCAGGCGACAAGAGCAAAGACAATGAGCATGGTGGCCGTCCTCATAACTCGGAAATTCCTTTTATATGGTAACGGATTGTTCGTGGTAGTTTGTGAGTTTTTCTTCTACAACCAGTAATGTAAGTTAAAACTTCGACATTGCATAAAGTACACCATGACAGTTGTGATTTGGTGTCTTGATAGGCTGCAAAAGATTTAAGCTAAATTCCGAGGGACATTAATGAGAAATGAAGTTAAACTTCATTGTAAGCTTACTGCGTGATTATTAGTCAGCCTTAATCAAAAATAAAACATCCAGGCTCTTTTTAGATGGCCAGGCATCAAATAAGATACCGCAATCAAGTCTTGTGATTAAAATTGCAAATACAGAATTTGAAATCAGAACTGTTGTGTATATCTCCTTTTTCATGTCCGGTGCACTGATCGTTACGTCGGCATTAGTGCTTTTGACACCAGATAAAAAGCTTAATGTGTGTGTGTGTTTGTTTCTGTTTATAAGTTTCCATATTTCTTGCCGACCAAGAGTCGCATTATGATATGCAAATATTATTGCATTGTCCACATTTTGTCTTTCATCATACACGGCACGTTTGAATTAATAACTACATGAACTAATGCTTTGTGTGCTTGCAAAGCACAAATAGCCACCTGAAACCACCATATCCACGTCACTGTATTTCAACCCAAAAAACATCACCCGGAAGCCCATGAGACCAGCCTGTGCACATCAGAACCTACTCATGGTATATCGCGGGTAAGTTTGAAGAGAATCTGGTCATCTTAGTTACACTAAATAGGCTGCCATCAGATGTTTCTTATCGACCTCTACGAACTTTTTTCAAACAGACGTAGTTTGAAAACAAGTATGTTCACGGTTTCGCAGAAATCACTAATATGTATACATTTACACAAGAGAGAGGATCATGTTAACAAGGCTAATGAATTATCTAATTGATCACTATAGCGCCACCAAGCAAAACATTCGGCAGAGCTCAAGATGACGTCTATTTCCACAAAGCTTGAAAATCCCGCCGGCATTTTGGAGAATAAATTAAAAGGTACAAAAATCAGAATAGCCCCTGCATAGTTACAGTGCAACCGGACAAGCAATTTCAGAGTAGAGGCTTTTTTTTCCTTTTTCTTTCCAAAAATAAACCGAAAAAGTCATTAAAATTCCAAATGTACGGAAGAGTGACCTGTTGTGCACACTTGTCCGAAATCCACCCAAGGCACAGATTCGTCAGGTGTAAAAAGAAATTGGCGCACACGTTGGATGAAAGTATATAGACATGCATTCACTCTGGAATCCCTTTAGAAACAATCTTAACATAAACATGAATTTTACTGATCATTACATGATATCTTGAGCTCGTCAAAAATCAGAAAATGGCAGCAATACCACCTTATGAACATTTCAATATAAACTCAGTCAAGCCATATTCCCACCGGTTCGGAGAAAATACAACCAGCAATTTTGGAGACCAAAAAATAGAAAAACACAAAATTCATCATCAAAATATGAAAACAATCAAAGTCCTAACTGAATGTCGAATAAAGGGCCAGGAATACCTAAATATGCTTTATATTTTCATGGCATATTGTCCAAGCAGACCTAGAGAAGCCGATTTTTTCAAAACAATGAACCAAATCATTGGTTAAAATTCCAGGGTCACGGGGACCTAGGAGGCAAGATGGCCTCCTTGATGGAACGTAACACTTTGAAAAAAAACGGGTAAAAAATCACCAAAGGTGCCTTCCCATCAATTTTGAAGAGGACCTGATCCACGGATTTTTAATAGAGTTGTAAGACCTAATTGTCGACGGGCGTATGAAGGACGATCAACCTATAAGCTTAGCTGACAAGTCAGTTCAGTTGAAAACGACGATTCATTAAATAATGAACTTACCTGTTGATGCAGATATACGGAAAGTCGTATGTAGAGGATCAAAATAATAAAAATCGGGGCTACCATACAAAATAGGTATATAAGTGCTTCACTGATTCCATAGATAAGCTCTGTTCTGCAGGTCCCATTATATGTCCCTAAAAGTTGAAAAGGCACACAAGCAAAAGCTCTAATCTTCTATTTAATACTGCCCTATCCATTCACATTGCTACTGATAGCAATATTTCAAATTATATGTTTCACGTGTCGGGAGACGTAATATTGCCGTACATTTTAAATAATTAACCTAAATTAAAGATTATGCAAAGACTTTGTTGCTGTTGACGGTTTCTTTTATAAGGAATTGAAGCTAGTTGCTGGTGCTTCAATGTCCAATGCCAAATCACAGGCAATTCAGAAACAAGCAGCTATCAGATTCTGCGCAACTTCCAGAAAACGTACAATCACATTAAAACGATCTCCGTCCGTATCCTCCACATACCATAAATACAGTTTCAATACATGTGTAAGGGTTTGAAGCATATGGTACGGCCATTTCTCACCCTTTACAGTGGGCACCGGGAACAACATCTGGCTATCTTTTATTCGTTAAAATCAAATGATAAGGTTGAATTTTGTGTCAATTTCTGCCAAATAAGCTACAATAATGTGTTGATTTGCTTCTATAAACTTAATCAGAAGTTAGATTGTCATCTATACATAACAGTACAAATGTCAAGAAAATTGCAACGCAAATTTTTTAGGTATGTAAGTAAAACGAAACTCTAAAACTGAGGTTTCGTATTTTGTTATATTATATGCTGACATTTATACACAATGACCAGCTTTTGCGTTCTGTAACCTACTTTGTACCGGTGATATACTTTTTCTCTCTTTGGGGTGATTGAACGTTTGTTTGAGGCTGTGGTGGAAAAAACAATGTACGTGTATTAAGCTACCTTATTTTGCCCTCGAATACTAAATAGCAAATACGTGCCTACTATATGTGCAAGGGTAAAAACAGACCTGAATTTTCAAAGACATGTTGTTGTTTCACAAAGGAAAGATTTCACGTAAATAATGTTAAATATAAACATTTTTCTACCTTGCTATTTAATTTTCTAATTGATTTGAAGATTAAGAATACAAATAATACACCATTGTCAATCATTTCTGACAAGTAATTCAAAATAGCCAATGTGCGGAGCAAATAGAGTTTTATGTGTAAAGGTTTGGAAAACTGTGAGAGGTGTGTTCGGATTGTGGCACAACCGGCTGGCTACCCCTTTTAACTGAGTTTAAAAGATGTCAAAATTCGAAGTTTGGATATCTACTAATCAACTTTGTATGTCTTTAAGATGGCCGAATTACAGATATCTAAAATCGTTTACAGATATTTATGCCTGATTTTTTGTATTTGTAGTTGAATTATAGATGTCTGTAATTCAACCGTGTTTGAAGATATTTGAGATCGATTTAGATATCTGTGATTCCAGTTTTGGATATCTATAAATGATTGTTAGATATCTATAATTTGGTCATCTTTAAAGATATATAAAATTGATTTATAGATATCTTTAAATATGGCCGATTTGGAATACCCTGAATACAATTTATGTTCCCTTCTTGCATACACTCTCAGTGGCAAAGCATGCCGCGCATTACAACTAACATGGCAAAGAGAATTGGGTCCAAAGCTAAATTAGTTGCTTAATTGTTCGTACATTCCAAGAAGTAGCATCTAGGACCTCAACAGGGCTCATGTCATCCATAATCTCCTGTTCTTACCACAGCTCGGGGGAGGATCCGGTTCATCACAATAAAAGTTCACTTCGCAAAACAACGGCCAATTTTATAGATATCAATAGAGACGACGCAAGTCGTTTTAATATTTAATCCTGTTTTTTTCGGATATTCATAATTTGAAGGTTAAGTAACTGTAATTCAAATTAATCATATCTAAAACTGAATTATAGATTACTATTGTTCGAATTATAAATATATCTAAAAATAAAGTTTACACATGAAAATAGATGGCCGATTTATAGATATTTAACGTTGGATTTAAGATATTTAAAAATCAATTATTGACATCTATAATTCATTGTCAGATATCTAAAAATGATTTTAGATGTCTATGAACGATTTTCAGACATCTAAAATTGATTTATAGATTAATCACATCTAAAACTGAATCATACATTACTATTATTCGAATTATAAATATATCTAAAAATAAAGTTTACACATGAAAACAGATGGCCGATTTATAGATATTCAACGTTGAGTTTAAGATATCTAAAATCAATTATTGACATCTATAATTCATTGTCAGATATCTAAAAATGATTTTAGATGTCTATGAACGATTTTCAGACATCTAAAATTGATTTATAGATAATCATAAGTCGAATTTCAGATACCTTAAAAAGATCGCAAAAAACCGATATCTATACATCGATTATAGATATCTATAATTCATATTCTAGATATCTATAAATGTTTTTTCAATACCTATAATTCAATGTTAGATATCTAGAAATGGTTTTAAAATATCTAAAAAAAATGTAATATTATCAGGATCTAAAAATTCTGAAAATCATATTTCTTGGTGCCTCATATAAAGATATGACACTTGACATTTTCTACATTTGGTTAAATATAATTTCTTTAACTTTCTAGAATTTTTTCAAGTATTGTGTGACCAAATACACCTTTTGCAACCAAATAAAGTGGTTCTTTGACTGACGAAAAAATAATCCAATTTAAGTTTTAATACCACAAGCATTAAAATATGCATATGCCCTAAACTCTGTAAAGCTGTGTTTTGTATTACGAAGACAAAGTTGAAAATTACAACACATTGAAAATGATAATAACAATTATTAAATTAAAAAACAGAACATGTTTGCAGTTCCAATCTTTTTCAGCATATATTGGTCTCAAAACATATATATATATATATATATATATATATATATATATATATATATATATATATATATATATATATATATATATATATATATATATATATATATATGTATATACATATATATATACATATATATATATATGTATGTATATAGATACATAAAGACAGAACTTGGCGAAGTGCTGAATATACAGCTACAATGAGGCACTGTATTATTAGAATTAGCGTAATTATCGGTTTAGTAAATAGCTTACCTGATTGCGGTGCTAGACGAAGAAATACCCCACAGCTGGTTGAAAGACACGCTGTCCATATGGCCGCCACTAGCACTCTACATCTGATTGGTGTCAACATGGTAACGGAACTGAGCGGGTGTACCACCCGGATGTAGCGAGTGAGAGTAACGGCCACAAGGTTATACGCGCAAGCCATTTGAGCCCACACCACCAGTGTCAGAATAATGGTGCAGCACGTCCACGAACCTTCAATTCAATGCAAAAACCAGAAACGAAAAATGAATGTTATAGCTCCGTTATATTTTGGGTATATTTTCATAACATAAGAATGATCACGCCTATGAAGCATAATATAGACAGGCCATCTTAGATCATGCTTCAGTTGTTGCTTCCAGTGAATTATCCTATTGTTTTCCGAGGTCTTGACATCTCTATAATTTTTCATGAAGGGCGCATATATGAACTACAAATGTTGATCTTTGATATGCTGCAGGTGTTTTTTAGACTTTCGAGGAAATGAAACTTGACGACAAAAAATTAACCTGCGTTACATCCTGATAGTGTTGTCCCGGGAGTAAAAACATTCTTCATAATACAATCCACTTGTTTTATTCTCATTACTGGCCTTAATTAAATTTCCACTGACACGTTATTTCCTAAGGACACCAAGCTCCGTATTATCCTTGGTCCGCTCCATGTGAAAAGTTATTACTGATATTCAAAAATTGAGAAACTTTTTAGTAACTCATATTAATGAGTTACAAGGATAACTGAACATACATCAACGTGTCTAGACCAGATTTTAAGCAATATACCTAAATTTGTTGGACGTACAGCTGTTTTAACTCCAGTCGCGCGCGCAAAAAAATGTACTGTGTCTGCAAATTTACTATTCCGAGTTAATGTGGATAGGTGTTATGACAGGCTTATATGGCGGTATTCAAAAGCTAATTTTGACTATTTTAGAAAAAACTAATTCAAGTTAACTGGGACGCCTGCTTCGACTCTCCAGACACTGATGTGCCATGTCCTGCTTGGACTCCCAAATTCATCAATGTTGATCAACTTTGTATACCGAACAAAACTGTCCAGATAAGGCAAGACGACTCTTTCTGGTATACATCGAAATTACGATGTCAAAAGCGTCAAGTCCACGAATTTGAAGAGCCGAAGGCCTCAAACGAAAACACCTATCTTTGGAAGTAATTCTGTGACTTACATAACCAAGTGATTTAAGGAAAGCCGAAGACGATTACAATGATAAACAATGTAATCTTGTAAATGACGGCCAGTCCAAAAGTAAAAACTGGTGGAAAACGCGTAATAACTTTAGGTCTGATAATTCTAATACATCGATTCCTTCTATACTACCAACCAATTAGGTCTTTTCTTATAATATTTCTAAAGTTGAAGCCTTTAACGAATATTTTCTAAAACAATTTGACGTAGACTCTTCCTCTTTCACTCTACCTAGCAAAACTCTAGATTTGCTAAATACGTTTGAAACTATTATTTTAGATGAAGATAGTCTCCAAGATTTTTTTTTAATCTGTAGACACGGATAAGGCATGTGGGCCAGACGGAATTAATCCTTTGTTGTTATATGAGGCAGCCCCAAGCATTGCCTTTCCCCTTACTAAATTATTGAGCCTTTCTCTTTTGAACCGTAAGTTTCCAACAGATTGGAAAAGAGCACAGGCAATACCAACCCACAAAGGTAGTGTATCAGAACTGTGTAATAACTACAGACCTATTTCTTTATTAAGCTGAGTAGGTACGGTGCTTGAACGTACAGTTTTCAAGCACTTCTTCAACTTTTTACAAGACAACTTTGTACTATCTGAAAATCAATCTGGATTTCTACCTCTAGATGGGACTGCCAACCAGCTTATATATCTGTATCACGAATTTTCAAAATCGGTTGATCGCCAAAAGGACGTAAGAGTATTTTTTGTGACATTACCAAAGCCTTCAAAAGACTGTATCATCCAGGGTTGCTACAGAAAATGAAAAAAGTAGGCATCTGTGGCCCACTTATCTCATAGTTCGAAGATTATCTTAATGCAAGAACACAAGGGTAGTCATCCAGAGTCATGCTTCTTCTTGGGGGAGAGTCCAAGCGGGGTCCCACAGGGTTCAGTTTGGGGGGCCACTTCTGTTTCCTGCATATGTAAACGACATTTTACAGATAGTAAGATCTGAAATTTGTCTCTTTGCTGACGGCACAACACAATTCACCACAGTTGATAACCCAAAGAGGCAGCTGTGACTCGAAATCAGGACCTTGAGTCAATATTACGTTGGTCAGATCAGAGGCTCATTCCTTTCAATCCTAAAAAAAAACAGAGTCCTGGATAGTAAGAGAGGAAAATGTCCCCGAAGACCCTTTCCAACCTGACCTTCAATAATAAGACTCTTGAAAATGTAGAGGTGCGCAAATATCTTGGTCTTTGGTTTTCCACTTACTTCTCATGTTCAGTACACCTCAATCATGTTATTGCAAAATCAAAATTTACAACAACAACAAAAAAAACTAGTCGGTGTTTTGAAGCGCCTGCAGTATTACTTAAACAGAAAATCTCTCGAATCTCTCCATTTTTCATTTCTACTTCTATGCCTGGAGTACCCCAGTGTGGCTTGGGATGGATGCATGAACTGGACAAGGACAGACTTCAATCTGTTCAGTTAGCTGCAGCCCGAGTTGTAACAGGGGCATTTGCAAAAAAGAATCTTCAACAATTCTACATCCAGACAGGCTTGGAATAATTAGCCGAGCGTACAAAGCAACAAAAATGGTATTCCTATCCAAATTATAAATGGATTAGCCCCTGCGTATCTCTCAAAAACAGGAATAGTTTGCGAACGGACCAAACAAATTATTGATGCCAATAAAGCCACACTTTACAACTCTTTTTCCCCATCAGCCATTCGTGAGTCAAATTCATTATCCCGAGCAGTCAGGACCATTGAGCATATGGACGAATTCCAAAGAGAACTTAACAGAACTAACCCAAAACGTAAGGACCTGTACTATGTAGGAGAAAGGAAATATGCCACAATTCAATCTAGAATGAGAATGGGCTACAATCAGCTGATTAGTGATCTGTATAAAATTGGGGTTGTTGAGTCTACATCGTGCTCATTTGGAGCAAATTGGAAGACTGTTCATCACCTTTTCTTTGAATACAACAAATATGTTACGAACTACAATGTAAAATAATCATTATTTCGTATTTTTACCTTAAACCTCTTTTATTTGGTATCGAAATAAGATGAATTACTAAATGTCCTAATGTAGGCTGGTCAGTCTGTCGGCCAATTATGTTTCCAAATAAAATATGTTTAAAACCATAAAGTATCACAGAGCAAAACACGTTTTGGGGGTAGAGCTAGCAAAAGTCTATCTGACGAACACACACCCATGGCCACAGAGATTTTGGATACATTGGACGACTGAAATCATTTAATGGTTTTACAAAACACGAATTAAATGAAGCCCCACGAAGTCTACGTGTGAGGTGAATGCAAAGATATAGCTTTTGAAATCTAGATTTCCTGTGTGACTTGGTCGCCTTGTGTGATAATGTTTCCCGTTCTTCCGTTTCTATCCACTAATCGTATACTTATATCATATGCTTCATGTATAATATATTAAGGCTGTGTTGGACCTGAAAGAAAGCATACTGAGACAATTTTTCCATCTTCAGCAAGCAAGGAGCCTAAATTACAATCTAAGCTTTTTGGTAGGTCCAACATATTAAATTATTATCACTCTAAAAAATCTTTATCCTTCCAAATCCACAATTCTGTATGCAAAAAAAAACTTTTATATACAGTGCATCTTTAATACAAATCTTTTTACGACGTAAAAGCCTGACAGCCTGGCTGTTTGAAACCTTGCAAAGTTTATATCGCAGTGACGGGTTTACATATTTTGAACATCGGTCTTTATATTAGAGTCCATTGGTCGTAATACCTGCTCTCTTGTTACATATTTTCAATGTTTGTTAACGCTGGATAATATTTCAAAAATATGTCTGTCATATCCACCCACCCACCCCCTTTAATTGTTTGTCTATAGAAAAAACTCTCCGTCATCAGATGTAACGGAGTCAGGGTCTCCGATCTCAGAATAAAGTTTGAGTGATCATATTTTGATCACTTGTCATAATAAACATTGTTTGCCTTTCTTCTACGCAGATGAAAAATGAATTGATAATCACAACAAATTCACTTGCACACAGTTACATATGTTTATCTGTTACTGACTACGTCTTATACCACATGATCCTCTTTTTTTTAGTGCGACGGATTCACAATCGTTTTCTTCTGCTGTACTTCTCGGCATCATTAGCAGTTCTCTCAGACTAAGTAATCTTACAATCTCCATATCCACTTTGAATTGTAAGTCAACATTTACCATTGCAAGCTGCGGGAAGAAGGTCCTGAGAGTAGAACGCGTTGGCATTTCGCGAAATCACTGTTAACAAGTACCAGCAGCTTTGGCTTGAAAGTTTATGGTAACCAAAATTCAGATTTTACTATCAGTTTTTATGGGTGAAAATTGAGCTCAGAAGTCAGGACGTTTCAGGTGCCGTTGACTGTGTGGCATTGTTCCATGCCACGTGTTTGTGGTGTCACCAGGCAGAAGTCCACAGTACCGGCCGGGCCGCTCACTCCGCCGCGGGAACAGAGTATAACCTGAGACGGTGCCATCCCATAGACCCTGCTAGCAAAATCCCGGCATAGAGTTATATACGTCCCTATTGCAGGTCGGCTAAATTACGGGACGTGATTTATCAAAAAAAATCAATAAAATTGGTGATAGGCCAGTAATTCGTAACCGTTTAAATATTTCAGTTTCACAAAATGTTCTCACTAAGTGGGTAACAAGAAAATTATTATAAGGCTATGGAGGCGAACAATGTGCACCTGTGATCAGCCGCTGATGCCATTTTGTTTTCATTGCAATGCCCTACTTAGTTTTAGCTTGAATATATATATATATATATATATATATATATATATATATATATTTATTCCAAGTGGTCGAATCCATAGTACGTCGAAATAACTAAGTAGGACTCTCCATAACATGGACACACATACATTCTATACATGACAAACAGGACAGCACAATCGTTACCAAAACGATTATCAGCATTACGTAAGAGCATATTGTTAACATCAGTCTTATTATGTAAAATTAAAAGATACAATATTAGACCAATATGAAAATCTCAGTATTAAGCTGCTGTAAAGGAACACGTAATACAACTAATTCCAGTAATAACCATCGACCACTGAAATTACACACACACACACAAAACAAAATTAGTCACTGATCCGTCTGGTATCTATAATAAACTGTTGAAAGGCTTTAGATTTTAGAATATTATGACGATCAGATATATCATTACTGCCATAGAGGAATATCTCGGCTAGCCTATCACTGCCAATATGAATAGTAAGTTTAAGGCTATCCCCAGCAGCAATTATGGGAATAACGGTTTCGATTAATTTCTTTCTCTAAACAATCCGAATTGGACAGGACAAAAAAGTGCTTGAAGTGTTTAGAGGGGGGAGAATAGGCACAAGATGGGTCTGGGAGGATGTTTACTGTGCAAAGGTTAGAATTTAATCTTGAATATCCGAGGCGTAATTGGGTATGACAGTTATTAGTAAAGCTAGCACCATGAAAGTATAGGTCAGGAACACGATCTGTGACAAGAAGAGAGGACTTCACATTAGATTTAAATATTTTTAAGGAAAAGGGGATTCTCTAATGTCTGATGGAAGGTTATTTCGGATTGCACCTGGCAGATAAGTGTTGCCCAAAGGTGACGTCCTACACCTAATCAGGCGAAGAGACCTTGAGAGTCTGAGAGCACAACCAGGAAGAGAAAGACTATCTTGGCTTCAGCTGCTTATTTTGCGGTTAGGAAGCCTCGGGTTTTAGTAATTGTGGATAAAAATATTATCATGATTAGTGTGTACATATATCTGTCCATGCTTTGATCTTTAATAGACCTTCCAGTGCCGAAATATCCCCATTAGTCAATTCATTATATTCTATGTGGCGTAGTTCAACACTGTGGGTTACGCTAATGTGGCCAATGAATTTGAGTCACTACCATTTACAGCGGTGACACTTCTACCGTGTCCTAATAAAAGTAAATAACTAGATTAGAGCACCGTGTTACGTCATGACCCTTGATTCGATCAACCCAGGAATATTTTTATCATTGTGAAGAGCAAGAATAGAAGGTTCACTCAAGTCAGGAGGGCTAGAGTTGTGTTTTCCCATTACTTTCCATTGTAATTTCGAACTTAAAAAAACCACTGCACATATAGGGAAACCCATTTTTATGATAATAAATTTAGACGTGTAACTTCAACAATTCTTCAGTTAGGGGTACACTGCCCTGTATGAAGCCAGGCTGGTTATATCTTTTTTCACTTGCAACACTGGACTGCTCTGGCGTATGTATGTGAGTTGTTTCTTGTTTAGTGGTGAGATACTGCAGGCAGGCTTTCAAAAACCCACTGCACATATAAGGAAACCCATTTTTATGATAATAAATTTTGACATGTAACTTCAACAATTCTTCAGTTAGGGGTACAGTGCCCTGAATGAAGCAAGGCTGGTTATATTCTTTTTTCGCTTGTACATTTTATATGGCTAAACGTGTCTATCAGTTTAAAGCGTTCAAAGTTTGTATTCAGGGAAAAAACTATGCGATAAAGTATATAACTGATGTCCATAAATTCCGTGTTATTTATTTCCAGACTATTTCCAACTTAAGTGATGGTCCGGTACATCACAATGCATTTTTCATCAACACAGGTCTTGGTTTCGTTCGTTCGTTTGCTCATTACTGATCAACTGTTTTTTGTTCTGATTTTCCATAGACAAATGGTTGATGAAGTAGTAGTTTGTTTTAGTATGCTTGATCAGAGATAATTGGGATTTTGATATCATATGATTGTACAAGTTTGAAGAAAATCAGTCGTGAGTTTGTCTTTTGTCAGTGGAATAATAATAATAATAATTATTATTATTATTATTATTATTATTATTATTATTATTATTATTATTATTATTATTATTATTATTATTATTATTATTATTATTATCATCATCATTATTATTATAATATTTTATCAAACCCCGTTAATAACTGGGAAAATAAAACGTATACATGCAAATAAGGCTACAGGACTGCACATAAACACAAAGATACACACACTATGGGTGAAAGACTCGCAAAGATGTAAATAAAGGTACATAATCACAAGAACATAAATCACATTGAAAATTCTTGGCACATATGTATAATTATATTCATAATTATTTAATCCTAACTAGAAATTAAAAACATGTCATGTACGTAAGCGAAGCAATTATGTAAGCTATTACCAATACAAAGTCCGTATTTAGATTTCCACAATTCGATGAATGATTCATCTATAAAAGTATTGAACAATCTAAACTTCGATACCATAATACAATATACAATACTATCATCATCATCATCATCATCATCATCATCATCATCATCATCATCATCATCATCATCATCATCATCATCATCATTATCATTATCATTATTATTATTATTATTATTATTATCATTATTATTTTTATTATTATTATTATTATTATTATTATTATTATTATTATTATTATTATTATTATTATTATTATTATTATTATTACACCCATTTGTTTACTGCTATTTGATGCCATAATTTACAAAAGACACCATCGTGTCATGTGCTGTCGAACATTTACTGGCGTCTAAGCTGCCTACAAGGACGGGCGAAGCATTAGAATTAGAATACGATAAAATATCATGTAACATGAGAGCAGATGAGGTGCTCCTGTCCTTTCTATTGCCAAACTGAACATCACAAACATCATCATCGGGTAGTAGACATATCTCAATAAGTTTTGAGCAACGTGCTGGTAAACCTGCAGAAAGATATTCTCTCTTTACCAGTCACTCGCTTTCAACGGCAACGTAAATTTCATCCCTCCCATTTGCCGTTCGAGAAAGCTTCTGTACACGGGCTGCCTCCACAGGATCTCTCTAGTTTTCTGTTACTTCTTGTATACTCTCGTCGGGCCCGACCAGCGCCCACAACAGATACCCTGTAGCAATAGCGAGTCTGCGGGATGCTTAGGAGGCAAGTGAGTCTCCTTAGTTTCTGGTGTGTCGGTACTCATTATGATTGCTGCCGTCTAAATTACCTCACTACTTTTTAAGGGAATAATTCTATGTGTAACTTGTGCCTGTTTCATCTCTGGCTTTCTTGTTTATATTATTTGATACTGGCATCAAATGCAAATATCATATTTTTGTATGATTCTATTCAAATTTAAGTCTAAACTTAAAAAAGTTAATTTTCTTCGATTAATTTTTCAAAGGGGCATTTGTTGCATTCCATTCAGACTGCATCCATTACTGTTTTGATCTTATACACGTCATCATGTTCAACGTCTTTGAACAGATCGTCTGCATCAAAAAATCACTCGTTTGTTCTTTGTGCCTTCTGAACAGGTTCATATCATTGCATATTTATGCAACCTAAAGTACAAGAAAGAACACACAATTTACGCCGATATAAATTATAATATGAAAACAATTGTTCTTAGCGCCAAAATAAATATATAGAGACAGACAGACAGACAGACAGACGTTTATCACTGTTATCACAGTTTATATTTTGTATGTTTTTCAGCCTCCTCAAATTCGTTTCTTGACCATGGACTATACAACAACCATCGATATTTTTATTATCTCTCTTGGTACTGTACCCAAACCATGGTAAGGACGTGCCATCTTAATTGTAGACAAGTTGCTCAGTTTGATATTTCTCTCTGCAGTTCTGGCGTTCATGTACTTTAAACGACTACAAAGAATATTGGAAGCAAGTAAAATACTAATAAAGTCCGCATAAAGAGTAGTTGAACACATACAATAAACGTCCGACGGGTGTGCTCACGCTCCGTCGTCGGTCAAGAGACTGAAAGGATTCTGTCCAACATATTTCTTTATCAAATTGCATTTTGTCGTTGCTAGATACAGATATATCTAAATGTACATTCAACGCGTTACTAGACGGGTAAAGTGACTAACTTAATACATGCCCTAGACCCCTTAGTGATTGATGTTATGGCAAACCGTCTAGAATGCTCTTATAAATATGTTGTCTCCATTAGGTCCCCCTAGATTGCTACTGTTTCTGCTATGCTCTTGTCGAGCCTTAGTGGCATCCATAACCTTGATGTCTTGCGAAAACAATGTGGGAATGCGTTTTGTTTTGAGACGCTTATTCGTTAACAATTTGTAAGTTAGGCTTGCATGTGTATATGTTAGTGATATCTTGTGACTCTAAACTACGTGCATGTACACAAAGCAGGAATTACCGGGAGCAAGGACATCAAACCTGACACAACAATAAAACCTGATGGATTGCTTCACCTCTTTTGAAAGTATTTAGAATACTTCGGACGTAACTGGGTGTCTCCTGTCGAAGATACACCCTCAGACTTTAAAGTGATGAAGTGGCATATAAGGCTGAATTTCAACAACAGAAGTAAAGGCGCCAAAAACCTAATGCCATTTTGCTGGGGTGGATGGCCCTGTAGAATTAAACTTGCCATGCCGTTTAGGTCTTTCAATTCTGGATAGTTTTCCGCAACTTGGTAGTCTCTAAATAGTCTCTAAATTGCCATGCTCATATGTAATACCACCTGCCATTACAACTATAAAGCAATTTACAGGCGGCACAAAAATACATCATATTTATTGGTTAGTACGTACTTTTTATTTTCCTCCAGTAAGGGTGTAAAAAGATCTGTTTTCCTTGTGATAAATTATCAAATAATGAAAAAAATGGAGTACAATGTTTATTTGTTGATACTGAATACATCGGTAAAATTGTTATACCGTACGTTAGTTCACTTACCAAGTGTTTTTCGTATCCGTTCATCCTCAATGTGTCCTATCTGATATAGCGGGTATATTACTCCATGAAGAAAGTCGGAAAAGGCGAGAGACACCAAGAAGTGGTTGGCAGGAGTCCGCAGGTTGGGATATTTAAGGACACATCTGATGATTAATCCATTCCCAATCACACTTAGAAGTGCCAAAATAAACAAAGGGACGTAGTAAAATACATAAAAAGCAATATCAAAGTTGCTTTTGTTATTTGATGGCATCTGGAGGTAAGTTAAGTTGAACACAGTCAGTGTCTATCCTGCGTCTGGTTGCAATATACGCTTCTGGTAATAATAAAAGCAGTCGCCAGCTGGTAGCGACATAATTTTGTACCATGCAGTCTGAAGAGCACGATCAGCACTACATGGGTTTCACATTTTCTGCCTTCGATACCAAAATTTTTCCTGTATATAACCTTGTGAAATGAAGCTGCTGCTGAGATACAAGTTTTTTTTTACATGTGTCTGACTTAAGACAGCATAATTAAAAAATGCGTACCGATCTGAATAATACAAAATATCCGTTGTGCACAGCTGTGCGCCAGACATGACGGCTGTTTAATCAATGATACGGTCAGACGCTAGGCACGGATAAAGTAACCATGCATTTCCTTTCCGAAAAAAAATTCACTTTCCTTTTTTTCCAGCAGACGATATACATGATAAATACAACAGGGAAGGGAGATCCTTACGACGGAGAGAAAACCATATTCCGTATGAACATAGGGAGACCAGTATCTACTGTCTCATTGCCAAGAATGCTGCAAAATTTGAAGAGCAAATTCGATGACCAGTTAGACCAAATCTTGAATTCAATCATTTTTTGTATCATTATCTTGTTTTTTGCTCGTTGCGCTAGAACTGATTAATTTCATAACGCATCTCACAAAATCAGTGATAAGCTGTTAGCTGGAAGAATGCATGGTTGTAAACTATTTTTATCAAGTAGATAACCACATATCTTGAGAATGTTTGGAATCAAAGTTCCATTTCACAAATAAACTTTCCATCCTTGGGATAAGACTGGGTCAGTTGTTTGCTTGGTATCTACGTGCACTGAGTGCCGTCTTCAAGCCAAGTGGCAGTGTGCAATTCACATAATGTTTCCTCTAAAGGTGGGGAGGGGCGAATCTGTTGGAGTAGTTAAGCACACACCACATAATATCAGGACACCCAAACAGGAAAGGGTTGGTAAAAAAGTAATCGCTAGGTTATAGAAACGTGTGGGCTAATAGATACCGTCGCTATGGTGCGGAGGTCTGTCAGAGCTACACTTTAGTGTGGTCTGACTTTTACTACCTGGACCAAGATATGAATTTACCGGGAACTTTGCCCTCCTGCCGCTGCAATAAAAATCAGATTCTGGATCAGGAAAGTGACCTGTGCAATATAAATTATATGAGTAACACAACTTCCTCTTCTCTGCAAACATTTAGGATATAGCTCATATTAACATCGTGGCCAGAGGCAACAAATGAAAGCAGTCATGGAAGAAAATCATGATTTAAACTCCTTATTAACTATTATGGCCACTACTGGACACCGAAGCACAGCTGTAAGGGCATATAAGCATCCCCCATAATACCCTGGACTCAGGTTCTAATAGCATAGAGCCTCTACGCCCTTAAGAGTTAAAGCCAGATACCGCAGTCAAAGATGAGAAGGCAGAAGAGACCATGCATGTTCCTTTGCAGCAAATTCCATAGACATACCCCTGCGACAGGCCAGTCTGGTCCCAGGCCTGACCACCTAAAATGAAATGATCGAGGTACATGAGAGTGGAGCTAATTGTGTCTGGCCTTATGTAAACGAATTGAGACAAGGTTTCAATAACACAGGTACAGACTGTGCTTTTTCCTCAGCACATGATAGGTGGCTCGACAGCTTCATGAAACTGTCCCTTGAGGGCTATGAACTTCAATTTGTTTCCATGAAATCGACACCAAAAAGTCCCTGCATTGGTTCAGCCTTTTAAAGTATACGACTTTTAGTGACAGTATCTACTTAATATCAGCAATTTTAAAAGACCACGGTTGTCTTGGACTTGGTGAAGATAAAGGTGATGCATGAAGAAGATGCAGCGTTGAGTGCGCGCGAGTAGGGACGACACCATCCCTCACTTTTTAATTACATGCCCTGGCCTGACAGATATTTGTTTAAAACACTGGAACCAACTGCAGAAAGGGTTGAGTGAAATTGATAAGTCCTATGTTTGACATTCTTTTACAGTGTCATCCACAAAGTTAAGTTTTCTAATTGGTGTCTATGGAAACAGTTTTGATAGTGAGATCGGGGACCTGTTTGACATAACAGGCTTGTAGGCGAGAAGGGGAGGGAGGAGGTCAAACGAACCCCCTACCCGCCGTCAGCGATTTTAACAATGTTTCCTTAGGGACAAAGTTCCTCCAAGTTGAGCCTAGATACAGGCTAGCTATAATCAGTCAGTCTGGCATCCAATCAAAAAAACTATAAAGCGCTGCATGCCATTGTTGTGCCGTGTAAAAGCCTGAGTCAACAGCTTTCCTACGGGCTGTTCGCAGACATCATGCTATACTGGTGCAAGTTGGAAAGGTCCATTCATGGGCAATCTTCATATGCTAGGTTGATAATCATTTTAGCTATTGAGGATAGAGTAATACAAATATATTGACATATTGCAGAGGCTCCAAGTCTCCCGATTTAGCAGAGGATCTCCCAATTATTATTACTTTTTACCAGTCTTTCGATCAATAAGAAAAATCTCCCGATTTTTTTAAGGCGCCCATTGGATTGAAGAGCATTTTTATGTAAATAAGTAGGCGATGCTGGTTTGGGTCAGTTTTCAAGCACCTCACGGACACATCACTTATAGGTAAGTTGTAACGTGCCTGAAATGCCCAGAATGCAGCCAACAGAGCATACATTTCAAAACTTTTTAGGGGAGGAATGCCCCCCAGAACCACTAGGCAACCTTCGAACCTCCAATGCTCTAAAAAAACTCTTCCTTTTTGCTTCCGTTACCTCTAATTAGTGACCCTCTGTAAGGTGGAGCAGAAGTATGGTCGATGAGGTTAGGATCGACCCAGCTCTATTCTCTCTCAGATGTTACATCAAATATAATGAATGATTTTCCCTCCTTCAGCCAACCTTCCATCATAGCATGCTCACAGGTCTCCCGCCAAAGGGCCGCAACATCCCAAGTTATGTTCAACTAACAAGTGGCTTCAAAGGTTAGTCAGTCAATCAACTCCTAAGATCAAAAACACATGCTCTTTTATTACGTATCCATAAATGGTAAAATTCTCTTAATTTGCGTTAGGTGGCACTGTATAAAATAAATTAATTTTGTTACTATCAAAATACAATAAAAGATCATATGTCATACAAAAGGCTTCCTACCTGCCATGACACTGTACTGTAGTTGCAGAAAGCAAAAGACCCCATCAGTTATCTTACGAATGATTTTTGAATGCGCCCTCCATAGGTTTAGCTTTTCGGTCAAAATAAAACTCTTAATAGTCGTTCTGTGGAGATAATCTTTCACCCCAAGTTGTGGGCTTCGAGAAATAATATGATAACAAGAACAGCCAAGGATAGCTGGGAATTACTATAAGCTGAAGAAGTTTAACCACTTGTACAAAAAATTTACCAACCATACATGTTTTTTGCTCGCACATTTAAATTTATAATAATTCTTCTGAAAATAAATTGCAAATTAAAAGTTATGGCAACGAGAAAGTACATCTAGGAGAAAAATTAGAGAAAATAGGATTAGTGGATATAAAAAAGGAATATTACACATATGAAGAATCCATTAAAAGGGATAAAATAAAATATGAAAAATTAAATAAAATAAGAGAAAAAATGAAATAGAATAAAATAAAACTTCCTCATATGTTAACAAACAACAAAGATGACAGTATTTTTGTTGACACATCACACAATGCACCATTTATTACACTTTTTTTTTTACACTTGAAGACAATTATCCTTCAGGGAAAGGTTTATCTCTCCATTGACAGTTTCACTTCCAATAACTGGCACCTGGATCCCACATCGTTCCTTCATACTGATCTTACTTGGTCTTCTTGTCAGCCTTGTGTTGTTTTTCTTTCTGCTTGTTGACCTAGTGTCTTTTGCAACTCTTTCTTTATTTGTTTCCTCCTTTAGTTTGGCGTTGGCTTGTTCCTAGGTTTGTGTCACAGGACTGACCAGATTGATGTCGGTTTTTTTTTTTTTTTTTTTTTTTAATTCTGCTTTTTTTTTCTTTCTGTTCAGTTTTGAATTAGGAGGCACTCTGTAAAATTTATGGGATGTGTAAGGAACTTTTCCTTTGGCCACGTTGTTTGAAAAAAGGTGACCCAGTTTGAGCAATCTGTCTTGTGTGCTATTATGCAATGCATTTCAAATGTGACAGGCAGCTTAACTGGTAATCTGTACGAGTTGTAAGTCTTGATCTCTTAGTTACACGTGAATCTTATGTGCTTGATTCTGTACGATTTTAAAGTAATAGTGATCCACAAAGATGAGGTCTACATCTTGGTTGACTTGTAAAGGTATATGATCTCTTATATACATGTGAATCCTGTGTGCTTGATTCTTAACGATTTTAAAGTAGTAAGGATCCACAAACTTGAGGTATACATCATGGTTGACTTGTGCGGGGATCTGTCTCAACATGGGCTACTGTGTATCAATAATGATGTCATGTCAGATGTGATCAGTCACGTATCGTCCTCTGCATGATGTATCCTAAATAGATCAAAACTATGAGTTTTCTCAGCTCCTCTTTCCAATGGTCAGTGACCTAGTATGTTGAGCTCCTGCTTATAACTTTTGGTCTGTTTATGGGTGTGTGGTCTACCCTGCTTAATCATCTGCTTTTGCTCTGTTTCAGGGAGAAGATTGATATTGATTTGCTCATGTTCTGGCGTCTCGGTTTTGAGGTCTGCCAGTAAACAGCCATAAGGCTTGGCTGTGGCTGTACAATGTATGTAGACTTTGCTGGCACTGTGTGCTTTCTCCAAACCCCCACAACAGGGTCCATAACGAAAACAGGGAGGTAAAGTTGGCTTCTTTCGACACTTGACTGTATGCACCATCCAGCAATGAGGTGTGTTTTTCAAGGCAGCATTACACCAAATGCAAGTAAAATATGATTGGAATATTCTGCCCTTTCATGACATGGTTGACAGCTGTTGCATGTTTTTCAATCCATGTTAAACTTATCACAGCTTCAGAACCACTGATGACCACCTCCAAAACCCACCCTGTTGCATACAACGTTTTGATGTCGTCAAAAGCCATGTGACTTTTCCGTCTCAACCAGTCTTGAACTCACCTTCCCTGCGAGGCTATGATTTTTTAACACCCCCCCCCCCCCCCCCGTGGAATGTGAGGGATATCATTTCTATCCATTGTGGAATGTGCAGCCATTATGTATGATTGCTCGACTTGTGAGTTATTGGAGTAGTTATAACTCAATGAGACATGGTAGGAATGTATTTTTTGCTTGAGATAGTTGTTGGATACCTGTTATGATTATCTTGCTGGTTGTAAAAAGTGTAAAATGTGTATCCGCTCTTTTAAATGTGGCTGCTGGAAAAAGTTCTGGTATGTATAGAGTACATAAGTCTTTTGCCACCTCCAACAAGTTCCCATGTGTACTCAATGTATGCACAGCAGAGATGGTGACCACTCATATGGTCGTGAGATGTACATTGTTGCCAGCTTCTGGATCAGTGGGGCATAGCATCTTATCCCCTTCTTGGCTTCAGTGATAGAGGAAACAGCTCCGTTGCACATCCTCTTGCCATGTTCGGAAAGCATACAGCTACCTCTAATCTTCTTGTGCCTCCAGATGAGACAGTTGTGTTTTTGGGGATTGTACTCGACATCTTAAGTTACAGAAACAAATACTTCAAAACAATCTAACCCTGGAGTTGGGTTAAGCACATCACACTCTTCAGCTAGACCATGTTGTACCTTTGCTGTCTCACTCAGAATTTTCACTTGCATGCAAGCATCCTACATATTAAAAACTTAAGCAATCAAAATTCAATTGACAATTTAATAATCTGATGACACAATGTAGAGATAATAATATGCATGTACCAGGCATAATTCTGGTCAACAACACCATAACAAACATTAGTGAACAACTCATCAAGGTCATCAGATTCAAGGTCATAGTCCTTTTAAATGAGTCATCAAATTATTGGCCACATCTTGCATCCTTTGTGACAATGTTGTTGGATCAGTCTGTTGTGGTGGATTGTCTATTTCCATACCTTCAAACACCCAATTAAATCTTTCCATCAAAAAATGTGAATGTCATTGAAAATTTATATTTGGAAAGTACTTGTCCACTGCTGCATGCCAGCTCAGCAAACGACCTAAATCAATGTCCTCTGTTTGAGTAGGAGGTTCGCAAGCAAGATATTTCTCATCTTTTGTCATCTTAATGTTAATAATAAGACGACATTTTTTTTACATATAGCCATCGTAAAAGCTCGTCAACAAAAGGTAAGGGTAGTTTCCTGGTCACAATAGTGTCTGTAAAGTTGTTCATTATGTCTGGATACCTTCCACGGTAATCAGCTAATCTGTCTTTACATTGCTCTTCTGAGAAGGCCCAATGGTAATCTTGCTCATAAATAACACCATCCAAAATGACTGATATATTCCGCCATTGGTATTTCTTCAGTATGGGTTGATTGATTTCAGGTTTTTGTTTCACGTTTTGTTTTTGTCTCAGTTTCTTCTCTGATATCTGTGGTATAAGATCTTTTCAGAGTGCCATTTTGCACGAATGCTAGATCCATGGCATGATTGTTCCCGTGAATGTTCCTAACATGGTCAGTCCATTCTTCTAGGGAAAGATTTGGTCCACGGTCTTTCACCCACCCACCCTGAAAATTGACACCGTGCATTCTCACATAGTACTTGTCGTTGTAACTTTATACTGCCAACAGCATACGTCCATTTACCTCCAAACGGATTTCTTTGTGTAACGCCTCTTTGACGATACTTAGCCACTTGTGGTATAAATGTAAACAAGTTCTGCCAGGCTGTAACTGATAGGAACAATCCTCCAGTAGATTTTCCCTGGATTCTCCCAGAAGCATGTAGGGAGCTCCATTGTGGTTAGGTCACACCTCCGCTAAAGCCTCCTCACTCAACTGGAATGTAGTAGTCATGTTGAAAGGTCTTCTCAAAATTTTAAGTCTGCTTTCTTGGACAGCTTCAAAACAACTGATTGATATTTCAAAAATCAAGCCTCTTTAATTTGTACACCTCTGTTGACCTCACGTTGCTAAATATAACTTGAATTTGCATATTCTCAACTTGTGGTCATTTGAAACCTTGTCAAACCAAACTGAGGCATGATTGAATTGTGTTTGAACATGTCTTAAAACGATACGGTTTGTTATGTATTATTGGCACACATTAGGGTTTAGTTATGTAACAAAGTACAGACAAGTCAATTAATTACCGTTCAAAAGTCTGATTTAAATCTACCCGCCCAAAACATTACCCAACACATTTCACATCTATTCTTAATCATTTTGTTTATTGCTGACTCTATAAAGACAATTACATTGCTCATATATGTGGAGAAACTCTCTCAATATAGGAAAGTACATCAATAAAAAATATATGAATATAGGCATTAAATGATTAAGTAATATATACATAATAAAAAATAAATGCATAATAATTAGCCAATTAGAGCACGAGTAAGTTCCAAGATCTCAATGTATTGAGTTTTCAAGGAGACAGCATATACGAGGAAAGAACATATTAAAGTTCACATTATAATCAAAATGCATACCGGCCCCCGATGTTGAGTTTACATGGCTCCAAATTATCTGTGCAGCACATTGACAGCTAATCCGCACTGAATATTTAACATAGCGCAATTTTTTTAATTAAATTTGTCAAGATAAATAAATGTGAAAGGATAAAAGATATAAAATTGTACATGATTAATAAATATATACGGTAGATATATTAAAAATAATCAGTTTCGCAACATCATGAAAATGTTCGCACGGAGGAATAAGAAAAAAGTAAGTATCGATAAGAGTATAAATCCATAGATGTTAAATGATGTATATATTAATAATCTGAAGCTTCAGTTCCGACGAATGAACCACGTTGAATAGTAGTAATTCCTATAAGGCGGCACACGTGTATTACATACATATAGATCACCAATAAGTAAGAGTAGTCACTGATACAAACACGGACGTAGACAGTGATATATAGAGGCTGGTCCCGCCAAGTGCGCCTGGCTTAATCCATTACACTGGCCGTAATATAATCCACATTGTTCATTGTGATATATCCATAACACTTTATGGCACGTGATCACATCTCATCACTTACAATCCTCAGCCAGAGAACTGTCGAAGTGTCTGTCAATCTGGTTTTAAAGTGGGATATATATGATCCACCTGGGAGCCAGCATGATTTTTTATGCATTACTCCAGCACTTGAATCAGGATCAAACATAACAGACGAAAAGCAAGGCGTTACAGTCTAAGGGGCACAACAACGTGCACTGATAATGATTTGCATGCTTAATAACCACTTTTAAATTGGATGGATGGCGCAAGAATCGTTTAATACATCAAGTCTGAAGCCAAGTTAAAGGAACCAAAAGTTGGGGTTTATATTCCACATTGGAAACTATGTGTTTTATGCTGACTTAAGGCCAAGCAAGCTTAAGTTTTGGAAACAAAAAGCTACAAACTTGATGTTTATGAATGTTGCCACCAGCTCGAAAATGATATGCTGACAGACAACCAGGAAGCTTCGGGAAAGCAAAATATGAATAGAATGATTCCTTTTTATGTGGTTGCCAAATACGCACTGACTGTATGATGTCAAACAGTAATTTAATTGCTGATATCGACAAAATAAACAGAACATAAATATGAAAGTAAGACTCAGAACAGGACCGAAAAATGAGCATTTTCAGAACAACCATACGTAAAATTTTGTGATAACGTGAAGAATATTTGAGGTTTATGCGTGAATACTGGGGCAGTATTGAAAAGTTGAGCGGCCTTTGTATGGGAAGCAGAATCTGAAGCAAGAAGACACATATTGCTCGATAACGATAGTACAATATGCCCAATCCCACCAAAACAAGAACAGATAAACCAAAATTGATATGAGTAATAGAAATAAAGGAAGGCGAAAAAAGTATCTGGATCTCGGGGCTATAAGATGGTAGAGTTAAATAAATTGTGAAATACTCATTTTGGGGTGTTTTTTTACAGTATGTGCCAAATTATTTAATTATCTCCACGCTGCTATATGCCCATACAGAGATATTGAAATCACAGGCGTTTCTACTGTGTCATCCTGAGATCTGAAATTTAAAAATTATCTGGCTTTCTGAGTGCATGTTTTGTGAGGAAGTGAGTAAAGAAGATGTGCAAGCATTTATCACTATCTGCCATAAAGATCTGTAAAGAAAGAGAAACGAATGAAATACTGAGAGGGTGCGATAGGGTACAGCATGCTTGAATTTATTTATAAACGCAGAAAGAGCCTTTAAAGTTAAACGGGAGAGGTCTAAATTAAACAATAAATAAAAATTGACAATGACAAATTTAAGTTTTAATTATGACGGACCATTAGCCATCTGCATATGCTTCTTTCTCGCCACCAGCATTGTCAATGCTAAAGCCAATGTCATGCTCATGGTAACCCTCACTGGCCCTTCAGCGAAGGCTTCACTGCAACCTGTAGTGCTGTACTAGTAGATGGGTTACCGGTCGTTGGGTCCTACACAATAGCCTACCTTCGTGTTACTATGAATTGACCGTGATTCCATATGTTATTTTAATTGTGATCTCGTATTTCAGTCCATGATCAGATCAGATCTACTTACAAAGATTGACCTGTCATTTAATAGCGTATTTGAATATGGTATAATTGTATACATTGCTTTTGCATATTCTCGTTGGGAAATCCCGGCACCGAAATCCCATGACGCGTTACTTCGGAATAAGTAGGCCAGTCATTTATTGATATCTAAAATTGATTTTTGGACATTCAACAATGTTCAATTTGGGATATCCATGAGTCTATTTTGGATGTCCAAAAATCAGTAGCAAGCTAGAGCATTTCTTGATATCAAGCAATCATTTTTGAATATCCAAAATTCAGGACTAAATTTTGGAAGTTAAAATAAGTTATGCCCCCTTTACGATTGTGATAGCTGATTGGTGTGTGTCAAATTAGAATTTTCAAAACCAATGTTTTATTTCTCAATTCGCAAAAAAAATAAAATAAATAAATAAAAATAAATAAAAATCGTGTGTATGTGTCCAGGTATTGGCAGTTTAGTAAAATTTATTGGTACATTGCCCTTCAGCGAAAACGTGTGAACCGCAACTGGAACTTCCGGTTCCGCAACGTCTTCCACCGCAGCCAGCATGGGCCATGACCAGCATCTGAGACCAGTTAAATGATTGAGTCTTTGGAAGATGGTAAACCCACTACAACTGTTAGCCTTGGAGGCTGTGGATGTCACCAGAGCCATGTTTCATGGACACCATCTACGCACAAAATATACAAGAGGGACCATTCATTATCACAAACGTTCATTTCCATATTTTTGATTATCGAAAAATCATTTTGGATATTTGAAAATCATTTTCTTGATATCAAAAAACATGCAGCTAACTTATTATTTTTGGATCTCAAGAATTGACTTTTAGATCATCAAAATGGGTTTTAGGTATCCAAAATTGGATAATTGATTTTTGGATATCAAGAATTGAATTTCGGATATCAAGAATTAACAAAATCATAACAAAATTTTGGATATCAAGAAATGAATTCCAAATACTGTAGTTCTAGAAATTTTCGCCCTCGACTTAATTTCGCGCTTTTCGCGCTAGTACTTGATGTGCGATAATAAGGTGAGCCAAAATTAATTGACATAATGAAAGGTTATATATAGAAAAGCCACTATGCGCGAAATCAAAATATGCAAATATTTTCTACTGTACGGAAAAACAAGTTTGTGCAAAATTAACCATATGCAAACATTTCTAGAACTACAGTATCTAAAATGAATTTTGGGTCTCCAAAAATGATTTTTTCATATCGAAAAATTGATTTATGGCCATTCAAAATTCAATTTTGAGCTTCTGGAAAAAAAGTCGCAGAGAGCGCTTTGCTGCGCGGAGATTTTGAGAGTATAGTAAGTGTGCTCCCAGTCATGGTTTGTAATATAAATCTCTGTCTGAAATAAGGATATGAAAACGTGTAGCTCTGTGAATCTGAATCAAGGGGAACTGCAATTTAGATGGTAGTTTGAACATAGAATTGCCCAAAACATGTGCATGATGTTCATCAGAAATACACACTTCAGTTAAACCTAGTTAAGGGGATTTAACCGTGTGACATCTGCAGACTGATAATTACAAACATTTAGCAGTATGGGCATAAACACAACTTGTACGTATGTGTATATATATATATATATATATATATATATATATATATATATATATATATATATATATATATATATATATATATATATATATATATATATTGCATTGACATGGACAAAAGTTGCAACCAGGAATAGTTTGGATGTCAGATTTACATTGGAGTGTGACCTGTTTCATATCACTGATAAAAAAGGGTGCACTATCAATTTGACGGATCAAATATATACTATAATTCTGCAGAAAATGGATCTCGCAATGTTTTAAAATATTGGGTTTTTTATTGAGAACACAAACTACAAATGCAGGAATG
Source organism: Hermodice carunculata (assembly GCA_964020975.1). Classification (NCBI taxonomy): domain Eukaryota; kingdom Metazoa; phylum Annelida; class Polychaeta; order Eunicida; family Amphinomidae; genus Hermodice; species Hermodice carunculata. Next base: position 18,137,144 of record OZ026614.1, read on the forward strand.
GATATCTGCTGGAGTGAAAGGATGGTCAAGGTCAACTGTGAAAGGATGATGATGTGTGCAATGTGTATGTCTAACTTCACGACAATCAAACCAGTCTTCTTCAGACAGACTAATATAGTAGTATGGTGTATGTGACACAGCGAAATATTGTGGTAGATTCACGATTTTTGTTTCCTGTTGTGACATGGCATTTGGAAGGAACAGGGAATGCATGGACCCGATATATTTTAAAGTGTGTTTTAAATTAAGAGATTGGAATTAGTAAAGTAACATGTAAGGACTCTTTGAGGCGCACATAAAGAAAATCAGCATGCATATGATAATAATATAGGGACCTTTGTTTTGTATGAAAAGCCTTGTGATGATTTGCGAGAATGGTATCTATTTTGTTTAACTCTGTCTCAAGCAAATGTGATTGTACAATTTCAGGACTTATGTTGTAACAAAAGGTGGTTGCCACTTAACAGGTCAGATAAATGATTGATGAGGAAAGACTCATCTGACTTCGGTAGGACAGAAAAAGCTATAGTAGCCAACAAAGCTTGCTGTAAACACCAAACATCATTGATCAGGTTTACCAACTGTAGCGACTGGTTTCGAATTGCTGGAGCAGCTTGATGCCAGCTGTGTGTAATGCTGACGCAAATGCATCAGATTGTTTCATAAAAGTTGCAGCTAGGTTATCGGTGTGATGGTCTATCACTTTAATCTGGTTGTAAAACCTTTTGTACAGCACTTGCCCTAGATGTACCAAAAATAAAACGAAACAGTTTGCCAAATTGTAAAATGCTGCATTTATTGACTGTTGATAGCATTTTGGTTTCTATGTCTGGTAGCAACTCATTGATTTTCCACTAGATACTATTTGCCTGTAGAGGTGTATTGTTATACAGTGTGGTATTATGCCAAATGCCATGTTGAAATAATTTACAACGAGAAAGATCTTGATTCTTAAAATGTTTACCTATACCAGCTGTGAAATTTATTGGATATAGTACATGCAACATGGGCGGTCGAAATATATGCCCCCATGGGTCCCATGTAAAGTGACTTGTCCCTACTGAAATCAGGTATACTCCATAATTAAGGAACAATATCGGTTTGTTTGCAGCCATGGCACATGACATATGCAAGGCTTATATTCCACACAGAGAAAGTATACGTAATAAAAAATTTATGAATGTTAAAAACGGGGATAGGCCTAACTGGCTTCTTTTTATTTTTGGCAGAAGTAATGAAATTTGTGTTTGGGGTGATTAGGCCTATAGATTTTGGAAAAGAACTAGTGTCTGCAGTTAATGATGAATATTTCTAAGGTTGAGAGGACCGGTTTAAAACCACCAGTTGCCTTTATGGGTGACTGCCTGTCTCAAGTCAGGAGTGAAATTTGTTTCTTGACATTGGTACTGGAAGAGAAATGTTGATGCTTTGGCAGGTCTGAAATCTCTTTGCTTTCATTGTTGGGTTTGGAATTAATGAATATGGATCATGGTTTTCTGTACTATTTGAATGGAAATGCCTTATGACCAACGACCAGAATCTGGTAATCTGCAAAGGAGGATGGACATAAATAATGATGAAAATTGGAGAGACGTCCATGTACTGGAACATTGGTTTTAACAATTTATAATATTTCCATATCAATTTGTTGTAAACGGACCCAAAAAATTAAATAAGGAAACGAGCAATCATATCCAAAGGGACAGTACAAATGCGATGTTAATTAATAGAACAAATGCTATTTTATAAGCAAAAATATTTTTTAAAAACAAAAACGTGGAGTCAATAATACTTCCATAATTTCCAGAACAAATGGCCACAATAGTCATTAAACTGCTGAATAATACATTTTTTCATCACTGAGTCACCTGGTACTGCCCTAAACAGATGCTACCACTTAATGATATTTACTGTTTGGAAAAATATTTAAAATCAGGGTGTTTTCGCCTGAGCCCAATTTTTTTAATATTTTGTATGGTACTCCTAAATGAGTGCAGGTGCAATATCATTCATTGGTATCCAACTGGTTGGATCATCATATTCCCATTGTAATGTGTAGAATCGAGTGGGAACAATAGCTTTTGTTCCCAACAAACGATCCATGTGATGCCATGTTCAGGCCTTCTGTAAAGTTTGATTTTCATTTTTGCCATCCGTATTTTTAATTAACATTAGCGACTGGAGCATCTTGAGATGCTTGAAGTGTACATGACTGTAGATCTATGTAAGGTTTTTATCTATTGGCATTTACTGGTGAAGGATGTACCTTATGTGTTTCCTAAGCATAAGGAGTATGTATAATTTGGTCCACATTTAACATTTTTACTATAGGCCAATATATTTATGCACCAGTTTCTTTTGATTTAGCAACTGGCATACGGAAATTGTGCAATAAAACTCTATCCCCAAGGTTATAAGGAGCCTCGCCTATGTTCCTGTCATAATAATGTTTGTTTGTGGCCTGTGCCGCTTAAAAGATTGTTTGAGCTATGTTTCGTCCAAGTTTCAATACTTCCAGTATTTGTTTGAGATATGTTTGGATGTAAGAGTGTAGTATTTGTTTTGGAATAATAGTGACATCAAAAGGTAAACTCATTTCTCTTCCACATAAGATGTAATATGGCGAGTACTTTGTTCCAGCACTAGGGCTATTTCTGTAAGCCATCAAAATGCCTAGAATAAGTTGAGGCCAATTGTGTTGTTCTTTATCACAGTAGGCACTCATGGAGCTAGCCAAATTACCACCATGTGTTTTTACAGCACTGTTACTTTGAGCATATGAGAAAATATGTGCTCTCTTCACCTTAAAACGTTTACGAAATGCTGTTAACAACTCAGAGATGACGTTCTTACCCTGTCGCTGACTAGTGATCTACTGAAGTCAAATATTGAGAATCTGTTTTTTTATATGAAGCATTAGCAATACTTTTGGCATCTTGGTGTGTTCAAGTGGAATGGCAAAGGGGATACGGGAGAATAAATCGACTACAAATATATATATATACATATATATATATATATATATATATATATATATATATATATATATATATATATATATATATATATATATATATATATATATATAAATACTTGAATGCTGCAGACAAGGGACCTAATACAGCAATATGCAACCTATCAAAGGGGCTACAATTGGCATTGGTGTAAGTGGTGCTGGTTTATAGTGGTGGTAACGTTTTATCCTTTGACAAATATCACATTATTTGATATATTTCGGGATGTCAGAATACATTCATGTCCAGTAGTACTTGTTTTTAATTGCCATGAAAGTCTGATCAAAGCCTACGTGACCACCAACTGTCATGGTATGCATTTAACGCTTCAGCACGCATTGTCTTTTGTAATGCCAATTGCAGAACACACCTAGAGTGATTAACTACCTTTTTGGTTATTGGGGTATAAATATGATACAAAACTCCCATCATCTAGAATATACTGATCTGATTCGGCCACAACCTTTATGGATGCTTGTTTATTATCTGGCAGTAAACCCTCTGACAGATATTTGTATATATCTTTAACGTCAGAACAAGAAGTCTGGGCTTGTGCCAGATCTTGTTTTGATACTGACTGCAGCCATGGCAACGGCAGTGAATCCAAACCATCACCAACTGAGTCAAGAAGATTATTGTCTGTTTTTGTTTCTGATGCCATATTAACACTTGCCTGTTCAGCATCAATATGCAACAGTACTTTTTTTATCTAATACAGCAAATGAGGGGTCATTGTCATGTGGACTTAAAGCCCATCCAATTACCTGAAACACCCCTGGACACTTCAAATGGCTTTGTATGTTCTGGAAATCTTAGAATGGTAGCAGTAACTAAAGACGTCTTTGGAGTTTGAAATGCATGTTCACATTCCAAGGGTGCATCTATTTGAGGCAATTTATGCAATTGTGCTGCTGTCTTGGCATACCATTTACAAAACGCCTATAGAAGCCGGTACAATCGAAGGAAACCTCTGACCTGTTTTGAAGTTCTGGGCCAAGACAAACATAGAATGCACTTTCGTAGGATTAACCTCAATGCCCTGCAGGGTCAAAATATGGCCCAAGTATTGGACCTTCTGTGTTGCAAGTGTACATCTAGATGGTTTTAGAGTCAGATGTGCAGCACGTTATCTATCAAAGACTTGAGATAAATGTTTAGGATGAGATTAAAAGTCTTTTAATAATATCAGAAGGTCGTCAAAAACATTGTGCTATATTTGACAGCATGTCTTTGAGCACAAGACTCATTAAGTATATTGCTTGGGCAGAACAATTAGTCAAGTCAAATGGCATACACCAGAATTCATAAGAACCAGTTGTTGTTACAAAAGCAGTCTTATCTCTAGAAGCAGGGTGCATTGGTACCTGCCACAAAAAATAATAGGTCCAGAATAGAGAGCCAAATCAGTTTTTTTTTCCAGAAAGTCAATAATACTCTGTATAGTAGGCAGTTGAAAGTTTAAGGGTTTTGTTATTTTATTGAGTCTAAAATAATCCACAGCAAACCAATACTCATTACCAGATACTTTCTTAACAGGTACTACAGAATAGCTATAAGGAGAAATGGATGGTTGTATTGTCCAACATTTCATTAGGTTGCCTATCTATCTCTGCTCTAATCTCAGCTTAAGTTTTATAAAAAGCTTGTTTTATGGGAGGGGCATCCCCTGTATCAATAGAATTGTACACTAAATCAGTGCAGCCTAATTCTGACGTATTCAATGAAAATATATCTTTATAAGTGTCAATCAATTTTGCTAGGTCATGTGTTTGTTCTTCTGAAATATGAATGGGTTGAATCAATCCCTAATTCACCTTTAACTGTGTCAGGAATTTTGTTTTGGAATCTCCTTTGGAGAGAAAATGTTACTATTCTCTTCCTGAACTGCATGCACCTTAGCCTATGAAATTGAGTGAGCACTGTCTATTCTCTGAACAGGCTTTACAATAACTGGTGAGTCTGTAGGGTTTAACAATTGACAGGTGGCTCAGCCATAATGGACATAGCTTACAGAATGTGCACCTAGCAGTGGGCATGGAAATCTTTAAAATGGCAGAATAAGCATCATATATGATCCCCTACAATTGGACACCCTTGCCGGAATTACCGTTTTGGGGGCTAACTTGTATTATTTGTTCACATAATTCCACTAATACCTGGTGGTCCACAACAATTTACATTCACATTGTGGGATGGAATTTGTCAACCTTGGGCTGAACAATCAATTATACAACCATGCATATTTAAAAACTCTGAGCCATGAATCAAATGGTGGTTTAATTTTTGAAAAACATAGAAATAACTTGAAAAAGGTATTTCAGTGCCTAAAATTGTGTGTGTTTCAGATCCAATTTTTTAAGGTTTCAATTTTATCTGAGGCAAAACTGATTGTAAAAATGACTTTTGGATACATGAAATAGTGGCACCTAGAGCCAATAAAGATTTTGTATCACACTGACCAATTCGAAGTTCTATGAAATTTTTATTCATTAAAGTTACCATTGAAATATATGGCACAAACAGAGACTAATTGGTCTGGGATAACCTCGTTTCCTTCAGACCGGTACTCAGATGGCCGTGATTCTGACAGAACAGGTGACCACCCCTTTTTATCATTTGTTTATCAGCAGGCTTGCTTGTCAACAGACTGCCAAGTGCCCGACACGCCCACAGTTAAAGCACACAAGAAATGTGGCAGGGCATTCAAATGAAGAAACGTGATAGTTACCACACTTCTGGCATTTGTTCTGGGGTCGATTGCCAATAATTTATTGACCTCTTCTGATAGCTCCATGGCTGTCTTCCAGTATACTGGTTGAAATTCTGAAATCCATTCCATGGATAACGCCAATTGTTCCATGGTGCAGTATTTCCAACCTGCTATGTTTGTATTCCCGTGGCCATAACCGTTTTTTCACTTCTGTCGAAAGGGATGGTAACTGGACCTTGACATGTTGCAAAGCAGTGTTGATGTTACTATCTGCTGATGGTCCACTATTTTGAGTAAGTTTTCTGCCTTGGTCAAATCTTGCTAGGTGTGGATATCCTTGCACAGCAGAAATGGCCTTATGGCCAATCTACTCCATTTAGAATGGCCTGAATAATTTGCGGCTCAGGCAAGTTTAGCAACTGTTGTGTCTAGTAATTGTGCCAATGGAGTCCAGTAGCAATTCCCCTGGGGCCTGTACCCGTTTGAAGAGGTCCGCTACATGACCCACAAGCATTGTTAGATTCAATTCCCTATCTGTCCAAGAATACATTCTTGAGGTCATCATATTTAGATTGTACCGGATATAAGGTAGCAAACGACGTACTTGCATAATCATGCAGAACAACAAGAAAGTACTATTTTTTTCTGCTTCACCCAGTTTTTTTGTATGCAGTAATTACCTCGAAGCGAGATAGAAAGGCATGTGCACCTTCCTCTCTGGTTGCAGTGCCCGTAAAGGGCTCCGGTGCTAGTAAATCATTTGTCATTTCTAAGTCTGTATTGTAATTTTCTATATTATCACACCTTAAATCACATATATTTACGTGCAGTTGTTGCTCATTTTCCAAAATATCTGACTGTTCGAGTTGTACTACTTGTTTTCCGTCATGTTCTACGTGCTGAGCAAACCTCCCTCTGGTGTTGAAAGCAGATGGTAAGGTGTTATTGAATGTATTGTAATGGTGGCACTGTTTTCTGGGTGGTACATATAAATACCGGATTGTCACTTATGTGTCACTTCTAACTAGTGACCCTCTGTAAGGTAGAGTAGAAGTGTAGTCCATGAGGTTGAGATCGGCCCAGCTTTATTTTGTCCCTTAGATGTTACATCACATATAATGATAGAGTCTCCCTCCTTCAACCTTCGGACATAACATACTCACAGGTATCCCTCAAACGGCAGCAACATCCTAAGTTTTGTTCTACTAACAAGTGGCTTCAAATGGCTGGTCGGCCAATTAACTCCTGAGACTAAAATCACATGCTTTCGTATTAAATATCAGATAAATGGTAAAATTCTCTTAATTTCCGTTAGGTGACACTGTATTTATATAAATGAGTTTTGTAATTGTCAAAATACGACAAAAGATCATATGTCATAGAACAGGATTCCTAAATGCCATGACACTGTACTGAGTTGCAGAGTGTGAAACAAACCATCAGTCCTCTTGTTAAAGACTTTTGCATGCGTCCTCCGCAGATTTAACTTTTCCGTAGTAATAAAATTCTTAATAGTCTGTCTCTTGAGATAGTATTTTACCCCAAGTGATGGGCTTTGAAATCACAAAATGATAACTAAAAAAGGTGATTTGCAAATGTAGGTGGGTAGCAAATCCGTGTGTGTGTCTGTGTGTCTGTGTGTCTTCACCGCTTATCGGTATGACAATGTACAATTGCTATTTCAGTACTAGAGTCTATTATCAGTATGACAATGTACAATGGGTACTTAAAGTACAACCCTGTATGATCTATATGACAGGAGGGAGATTGTGGGGTGGCCCCACCGGACTTTTTACCAGTGCACATGTAAATGAAGCTCTTTCTTGGATTTTCCTTGTTACTATTCCTTGAGGTTAAAGACAGCATATTACTACAAGCCATACTCCATCTTCCACCCATTCCCTATGGTTCCATTTTCACTTTTGTGAGGTTTAACTGTTATTTTTTTTTCTGACAGAGTCAACCTTCGCACTCTATTGCATTTCAATTTCTCTCACCAGGTGTCATCACCTATCAAAGAGCTGAACAAATCCGTTTTGTGTGCATACTTTTGAAATAGTATAGAAAAACATGACCCATACTCATTAATCCCAAACCCAACAATGACAGCAAAGATATTCAAGATTTGAAATTTTATATGCCCCTATGTTGCACAATTCAAATTTGTGCAGCCTTCGTTACCAATTCAAAAGATGCGTACTAGTCCATATCACAGGAGTAGAAGTTGGAATGGCATCTCTATCTGTTATAGCTTTGAAGTTATTCAAGACTTAAGTTTTCTAGTGGTGCTACTTATCATAATTAAAATGCTACAACTTTTGATGACCATTGCAGACCTAATTCATTAGGGGCGCAATGGTCATTAACCCCCAAGTAGTAGTTGGAATGACATCTCTATCTATTATAGGTTTGAAGATATTCAAGATTGAAAATTTCAAATACTGCTAATTAACATAATTTTAATTGCTACAACTTTTGTTTTAGATACATTACATGCGCAATGGTCAATACCCCCCCCCCCCCCCAGTAGAAGCTGAAATGACATTATCTATAATAGTTTGGAAAATATTCAAGATTTAAAATTTCAAATGCTGCTAATTAGCATAATGTAAATTGCTACAACTTTTGTTTTATGTCCATTAGATGTGCAAAGGTTAATAACCGTTCGTAGAAGTTGGAATGACATCTCTATCTATTATACTTTTGAAGATATTTAAGATTTAAAATTAAAAATACACCTCATTTTCATAACTTTAAACATTTTCATTCCTCTGTATAAAAAGGCAAAATTCCTTGTGTGATAGTACAATGATGCACGTATGGAGCTCCTATGTATAATAGTGTCAGAGAAAAGTGTCAGACAAATTCACTGATAAAGAAAGAAAGAAAGAAAGAAAGAAAGAAAGAAAGAAAGAAAGAAAGAAAGAAAGAAAGAAAGAAAGAAAGAAAGTGCTGACACATACACTTTAACAAGAAGAGACAAATATGACAAAGACTTACTCTAAGCCGAAGAAGTTGAACCACTTGTACAAAAATTGACAAACCGTGCATGTTTTCTGATTCACATTTAAACTTATAATAATTCCTTTATTACGCCTCCATCTCCGGAGTTCTTCGAATTTTGCCTAAGTCTACTTAAAGACTCTGATATTGATGTGTGACACAACCAGGGGAGTGTGTAGTATTTTATCATCCTGTTTATTGTATTGAAGCATTGATGAAGAACACCTTCGAATGTTTCCAGGATCGGAAAAAAAAACGTTTTTGAATACCTATTTTTCAAAAGTTTTCGAGATGTCCGTGGATCCACGGCTTCGCACTTACGGCCCTTGCATAGCACATTCGGCGCTGATTTCCTCATATTCTTCCCAAAAGACGTTTTTTTTGGGGGGGGGGGAATAGCTGCCACGGGCCTGCACAACATGGAAAGTGTTTTTAGTGGAGGCATGGCACTACACGAGAGATCTGTCTGACATTCCTCCTGTGTAGCTGACTGCAAGATTTTAGGTCAAGACAGAGATCCACGGCTATACAAGTGTTTTTAGTCTCTATTGTGTCTTTTTTTTTTTTTTGGTTACATGTGTGACTGACGCACCATGGGTTCTGCCCTAGCTGCTTTCGGTGCCCCCGATGTAAAGGGTTAGATTAAGGAATGAATAATAATAATTACAATTCAAATATAATTATTATTATTATTATTATTATTATTATTATTATTATTATTATTATTATTATTATTATTATTATTGTTGTTGTTGTTGTTGTTATATTATTATTGTTATTGTTATTATTATTATTATTATTATTGTTGTTGTTGTTATTATTATTATTATTATTATTGTTATTATTATTATTATTATTATTATTATTATTATTATTATTATTATTATTTTTATTATTATTATTATTATTATTATTATTATTATTATTATTATTATTACTCCCCTGTGCCGTTATTATGGAAATTACTCTTCCAAAAGGTGTGGACAAATATCACAAAAGTTGATCGTTGCATGAAGATTACCCTTATGGACTAATTGATATCCTTTAACATCTACCGCTGGGGACAAAGTTCTATTAAAACGCAGGGGTTATGGTTTTATGGTGTCCGGCTGTACATGTACATGTGCATGTATACCAAAACTGTAGGTTGAAGTATTGATTAGACTGTGTGTATTCCGCCATCTCATTGGTCCAAAACATGCCACTATAATAGAACTAGGCCTACGGTATTTACAAATCAATGTGCACATCACATACGTTCCAGTTTATAACAATCCAATACACGCATATTTAGAATAAAGATAACTTGATTGACATAAACCTTATTACAGATATAGTCCACTACACAGTGATACATGCGTTCATACTGCTACATTTAGGGGGAAAAAGAAGAAAAAATGAGAATAACAAAAAGCGAGAGATAAATATATGTACATGTCTTTGTCCATGAAATTTTCAAATAGGTATACTAGTTCTGTGTCATGCAGTACCATAATAAATTTAAACATACTCTGATCATCATAAGCATGCGAATTACAAACTATTTCGCGTATACTCTTAAGCAGATTTTCTCTTGGATTTTGAAATTTGGTACATGTCATAACAAAATGAAACTCATTATCAAGTTCTTGGCAAGTGTCACAAACTCTCTGGCTAACAGGAACTTTGGTAGGACGCTTATGTATTCCTGTTTCGATATGTCAATTATGTGCACTTATGCTTAATTAAGTTATATTACTCCTTGTTTCCAAATTTTTTACATCTAAATGTTCAAATTTAAGTTCTGTCTTAAAAGATGTATACGTTCCCAATTTAGATTTGTTATTTTCATTCAACATTTCATTTTTCCACTGATTTCAAATTTGTTTTCTGTTTTATTGCGGAAAAAATTAGAAGGAAATTCATGAAAAAAAATCTTCTTGGTTATCCCAAAGTTCCTGCAGCCCGAGCAAATTAAATGTATCTTTTACTAGAATTTAACCAGGTTGATTGTTTTGCTTGAGATAAGTCAACATTACATTTGTATGCGTTACATAATAATGAATTTAGCTCCATACTGAGGATTTTAAACCAGTTTTTACAGACAGAAGATAATATTCTGAGTGACAAAGGAGTCGTTCCTAATTCTCCGAATACTGCAATATTGCATGCTTTACTATGTACCCCGAGACAACATTTAGGAAACTTTGTATAGAATTTTTCGAGCACAATTTAAAAATAACCAGATATATTATCTTGTACAAGGATTTTCGACGGAATTGCAGTATAAGCGCCCCATATGTCGGATGCATATATTGGAAAATTGGCTGTATAACTTTTTCGAACAGAGATAAGTATAGTTTTATAGTCGCATCTCGCAGTAAAAATATCCTGTTTATTCTTGCCAAAGCTTTATTTGCCTTATCACACAAAAACTTTATTGCAGCATCAAAGGAACCAGTTAAAGACATTTGAATTCCAAGATAAAGATAAGTCTTGACAATGTCTAGTTTAATACCATCAAAAAAGAAATTTCTATTAATTAATTTGCCCGTTTTGTTAAAAATCATGACTTCAGTGTTTTTAATGTTGATATTCATTTTCCAATTTTTGCAATAATCACTCAAAATATTTAGACAATTTTGTAGTCCTGATTCGGTTTCAGATATCAGTATTAAATCATCAGCATAAAGAAGACAATTGAATATTTTCTCGTTTAAAGATACTGGATCACACGATTCATTAAATTGGGTTGGTAAATCATTGATAAAGATATTGAATCAAGTTTGGCTAATCACACATCCTTGTTTCACCCCTCTTTGAATCATTATATTGTCCGATAAACCGTTAAAAAATTTTATTTGTAAACTTGAATCATAATACCTATCTTGAATTACTCTAAACATATAACCACTAATACCATTTTTCGCTAATAAGTAGTCCATCATGCCAAACAGTATCCAAAGCTTTCTGAAAGTCTACGAAACATACAAAAAAAGAAATTTGTTTTTTCCTAATAATTTTGTGTATTCATCAATAAGAGTTCTCAATACAAAAATGTGATCACTAGTTCTACATGCAGAAGTGAATCCTATTTGAAGATCTGTCTGTATACTATTTTCTTTTAAATATTTCTACCTATTATTATTATTTAATATTTATTCAAGAAACTACCCCTTTACACCGGGGGCACCAACGAGCGGGGCAGAACTCGTGGTGCGTCTGAAACACAGAATTTTCACAGTTTTCACAAAACGCATATTGACAAGTTAAAAAGACACCCATTCACAAACAAGTGTCACGTGGAGCGTCACTGCTTGCGCCCGCATTCAATATACATAAAAACATGTCTACATAAATGTCTATTTACAGCTGCTATTTACAACGTACAAAAATAAATAACTTCACATATGATTCCTGCCATGAACTATACAGTTTGGTCAGACTGGTGGTCACTGATTGACTGCGTCCTAAAGTGCCAAGTTTTAACTAAAAAATCTTTAGAGATACGATCAAAAGCGTCGCCAATCTCAGGGCCAAATTGTAGAGATGCTCACCAAGGAGCCAACAAATTTTATTGTTCAAGGAAGAGGCCGAAAAACGTTGCCAAACGTGGTCAAAATATTGCTTTCTGCACTCTTTTTCTAAACATACATACATTTCGGATCGTATTTGATTGAGTGCTGGACATAAAAATAAAAAGTGGGGTAAATCTTCCTCAGCACTGTTGCACAAAACACATTTACCATCAGAAATATTCCATCTTTTCAAATCTTCACCTAAACCCAAACATCCTGTTCTGGCCAGAAATTTCAATCTTACACCAGCAAAATTGTCTACACTAAATAGATATTTCTCACCGAAAGTAGACCGTTTAAACATTTGGTACCAATTAAGCGGCCTTTTTGCATCAATTTCCTGAAAAAAATGTAATTTATACTCTTCGATGGATAATTTTACAAAACGACGTAACCAATTTGGATTTGTCGATCGGAAAACATGGTCCATACATACATTATTAAACGTTTTTCTCATTTCAGCCACATACGGCCATGCATCAGAAGCATTTCCACTATTAGGCTCAAACAAAGAATCAAAGATTTGTTTACACAGCCTTGTGTCCGGCAAATCAAATTTCATCCTGTGGAAGTACTTAACTCTGATGTGTTCCAAATAAACACTGAAAGGCAACCACCCTAGCTCACCTATGGTCGCGGCCATTGAAGGCGAAGAGTTAACCTGCAAAATGGCTTCAGCCATTGCATATTGTAATGATTTTACAAACGCCTCAGATTCTTTCGTGTTACACACCCAAACTGCAGCACCATGTGAAATAGACGGCAAGATAATGCTCTTCCATATAGTATTACCAAAACTTACACGGTTTACATTTTGATGGGATGAAAGTATGCTACTTGAATATCCTCTCAAACATGTCCCCTTGGGAACGAGCAGTTCTTTTACATGTGGTGAGTCTTTCAGGGAGCTTGAAACTATAATGCTTAAGTACTTATATGTTTTACATTCGGAAATAAAGTTATCACCCAACATCTATTTTTTGTTTAAATCTACTCTTTTACCTACAACCATGACTTTAGATTTAGAGCAGTTGAAAGTCATATTCCATTTTGAAACAAAAAATTGGGCAATATTTAGCATACAGTTCAGTTGGTCTTCATTTTCAGCCAATAATGCTATGTCGTCGGCATATAAGAGACAAGGAATACGGTCATTCCTACAAGGTATACCAACATTTCTTTCCTTTAACAGATCAATCAAATCGAGCATTACGAGGGAGAACAATGTGGGGGAGAGGATGCATCCTTGCTTAACTCCATTTAGCGTCTCGAACCACGAACTCTCAAAAGCGCCGAATATAACTTTGTTTTCAACCTTATCATAAAGACCCTCAATGAGACGCCATGCTTTACCCTGAATTCCTTTTTCCCATAGAAGTCGAAAGAGTCTTTCCCTATTTACGGTATCGAAGGCTTTAGATATGTCCAAAAATGAGATCCAAGTTTTCAATTTTTGTCTTTTCCGTAAATTTCAAATTCCTTTTAAAATAAATACTTGATCCTCCAGTCTTCGATGCTTGCTATAGGCTCTATTCATCTCCCCTAATATATTCTCATGTTCTAAATACCTCATAAATTGATTTTCGATTATCGAAGTGAATACTTTATAAATATTGGATGTGACAGTAATTCCACGATAATTTGACAAAATTTCTTTAGATCCTTCTTTGCGGATCGGTTTTATGTACCCTTGAAACCATTGATCTGGATAAACTTCTTGTGTCTTACACATGTTAAACATATCAACCAGGGAAGTAATCAAAGCTGAACCACCTTTCTTCAAAAATTCATTGGGTATATGGTCTACCCGACAGGCTTTGCCATTCTTCAATTTCGAAACTGCTTCCGTAACATTATCAAAATGGATTTCAATGCTCTTCAAGCCTGTAGTATCACCATTGTAACTCATAAGCTTATCCATCTGACCTTTCATAATGACGTTTATGCAAGAACTTTGAATTTTGCCATTTGAACCAATATTTTTCCAGTAATCCGCAAGAGTTTGACTAATTTCTTTCGGGTCAACTATGGTACGTGTGCAAGCTTTTGGATCTATAATTCTTAGTGGAAAGTCATTGTTCTTATTTAGGCGTCGTAGCATTCACCAATACGCCTTTGTGTTTTTTGTTCCTTTCCTCGAATTTTGAATGACCACCTGAATCTTATTTCTCACGCTGTTGACTCTAATCTTTTCTTGAATCTTATGTTTGTTTGTTTGTTTGTTTTTTTTTGACATGTAATCGTCCCAAAGCTCTTGCAGAAATTCCGGAGAGCATGCGCAATCATTGCTGCGCTTAGACCAATAACGATAGAAGCGATTAGCCTGTTTTCGGCTTTGAATTAAATTGCAAATCTCTTCGTCCCCAGAGTAATTAGTCTTACCAGTGCATTTCTTTTTACCAACAACGCTGTCTCCCGCTGCCATTAACATATCGCGCAGGCTACACCAAGCCTCATTGACTGTATTAAAAGCGTTACAATTCCAATGCACGAGACCAACGCGAAGTTTGTCTCGAACAAATCAACAATTTAGTGGGCCCACGACCACTTCCCTTGACCCATCGTATTCGTAGATTCATGTTGGTTTTTGAGTTCCACGTAAATGCCATCCTTTGACTATCAGATTTGGACTTTTTAAGGTAAATATTCAAAACTTTGTACACAACTGAGATTTACTAGAAATTCGGGCGATCTTCAATGACTGATAGAGTACAATAAAATAGAAGCCTCGAGCACAACCTCTAAACTTAAAGTGAATACCATTCTTTTAATCTTTTTCCATTTTTTTTTAATTTTGGACATAACTGTTAATGTTGATATAAGTATACAATTCACATAACACAAGTGTAACCAAGCAATTTATTACTTATCAAAATGTCAATATTTCGGAGTATCAGATTTTTAGAAATCACCTCACTTCATGCCACCATACCTGACCATCTCTCCTTCAACTCACCACCACTTCAGCTCAATTTGTGACCTCACCTCATCCCTTTTTATCTCAACTCACCGCCATGTTACTCACATGATGTCACTTCATCGCATCCCACGTAACCGCTCCCCATCTTGGTTCTCCTCACATCATCCTACCTCAGCTCATCTCAACACACATCACCTCAACTCACTTCATCTCTTCTCACCTGACCACCTCACTTCATGCCTCACCTCTTTATTTTACCTCACTTCACCACATTCACCTCACCTCATCACCCCACCTCACCTCGTCCCATCTCACCTCATTTCACCTGACCTTACCTCTTCTCAGCTTACCACCTCACCTGACTACATAATAACCTCACTTCGTGTCTCTTAACTCGTTACTTCACCTCACCACTCACTTCATCACATTCTTGACCTCACGTAGTTCACCTTATCGCATTTCACCTCATCTCATCTCGTCTCACCTCACCTAACCTAACCTCACCACCTCATCTCAACTCGCCATCTTCTATTACCGTACAATAACGATAGTCCGAAAGCCCGTTGATCCAACAGTCCCTTCCGAAGTTCTATTAGTCCGAAGGTCCATTAGTCCGAACTCTCATTGGTCCGAAACCCATTTGGAGCGGACCATTTGATACTGGGGGGGGGGGGGGGGGTATGTATCTTGTGAAAAAAAAATAGTTTCCTCAGTTATCGCTGACAAAAAAAAATATTCAGCTTACAAAACTGGCTGGGAAAAAGTTTGTTCACAGAATGTTGGGGAAAAAATAGTTTGTCTGTTGAAGCAAAAATGTGAAAAAAAAATCTACGCTCTGCTTTTTAAATGTATTTTGACAACAAAGAAAAAAGTCACATTAATCTCAACCAGAAGTATCTGACAGCCATACAAGCAGGTGTGCTCAAAATAAAAATAAAAGTATAGAAATATTATGTATAAAGCGGGGAGCTTCTTAAACTGCAAAAACTGCATGTGTGTTACAAAGAAAATGATCGTGCTCAGCGAAAAACAAAAACAAAAAAAACAAAAAACAACAACTGCACAGGAGGAAAAATGTGTGTTGTGCCGCAAATCACCTTTTCTAGTTCGATTTTTTTTTCTACTCTATTGCAAAGATGCCACTTTTCAGGACTTAACCTGAAGTCAGGTAATTTGTATTGAACTTTGGCAAAAAATACATTTTGTCAAATCATTTCAAATCTGGTAAACATATGAGGTGGAGTATCAATTTCAGGAATGGATTCAGCATTTGGGTATTTTCAGACAAATATCAGTGGCATCTCTGCCTGGCGTATGAGCAAATGATAATAGTCTTGGTGGAGAACTTTAATATGCTTTTAACTAATTTCACTGCAGATAGATGTATGCAAAATATTTCGGTCTAGGGGACACCCCCCCCCCCCCGCCCCCAAGTGAATGAGAAATCTGTGCCCGGGAATCCAGAGCTTTGACTGGGCAAAGTGAAAGCACAACATACATGTATTGCCTTTTCAACATGAACATATGACTGCCAAAGCCCGTTTTCTGAAAAAAAAAAAAATTTCCCGGTTCATATACATGTAACTGAACGGTAGATGTGATTCGATTGGATTAATACTTTACAGCATTTCAGGTGCGGAGACGTGTCAAGGCGGGTACATCTTGTCCGTGTGAAGAAATCGGTAGGTATTGGCGCAGAAATTCACAGTTCATAACAGGAACTTGTTCAAGTTCAAAATCATCTCACTATTCCATGCAGAGGTGGGTATTTGCATCGAAATTAAACATGACATCAATACGTAATCTGCATTAAAAGTAAAAACATTCAATAGTACATGGATAGATACAGTTTTGTATTGCCAGTAATGAAGGTACATATTGATGACGATTATCAATTTACTGGACTTCGTTTTAATTTCTAATATATGGTCCTTTCATCGTAGCGCAGGGGGATACCAAGATGTTTATGTTTGGATACATCATCCAGAACATAACCTTGAAATACAATTTGTGGACGGCTTGGAGATTTAGTTTTTCGGGAAATTAGTATGGATTCTGTTTTCTGAGGATTAAATGTCACTTAACAATCTTTGGACCATTGTTCGATGTCAGAGAGATTGGAATTAAGAGCTGCAGTTAAAGGATTCTCGACAATAAGATACAGACAGGTATCATCGGCAAACATTTTGATTTCAGATCAAACAATATCCACGATGTCGTTGATAAAGATCGGGACGAGTAGCGGCCCGAGAACAGAGACCTGGGGCACACCACCTGAAACGGACCCCAAAGAAGCGGATTAACAGTTAATAACCACTCGCCGTGAGCGGTTTTTAAAAAAGTCGGAAAACTAATGAAACCGGTTGCCAGCAATTCCGGATTTCTTAAACTTGTGAAGTAAAACAGAATGCCAAATTTTATCACAAGCTTTACTTATATATAGATTAATAATTCGGACTTCCTTCTGTCTGCCAACAGCAAGGCAAAGTTGATCATAAAGGGCAAGCAGTTGGTTTACAGTTGAAACGCCAGGAATAAAACCAAACTGGTGGGCCGAATTAATTATGTTTTCGCGGAAAAAAAATGAATACATGTTCAAACGCATTTTTTTCAAATACTTTTCCCGTGCAACGAAGTAGTGATATTGGCCTGTAATTGTTACGTAAGCTAACAGAACCTTTTTGTAAAGTGGGGTGATATTAGCTTTTTTTTTCCAGGATGAGGGAAACTGCATTTTAGTGAGGGAAAGATTGAAGATTTTAGTGAGGGAAGAAAAAGCTGGCGCCGCCACTTTTAGGAATTTTGCACTCACACCGTCAGGACCAGATGCTTTTATCGTATCTCTACCCTCCTTGGTCGTATCAAGACTAAGAAGAGTTTCCAGTACTTCTGACTCCATCATAGTTATGGAGTTAAGACAAGAGTGAGGTGTATCAGAAATTCCAGATGGAGTGGCCGTGCTTAAGTCCATATTGCATTGTTGTAGAAAATATAAATTGAAAAAATCCGCTTTGCTTGTGCTATCAGAAATTATCTTGCCATTATGAATAAGAGATGGTATGTTACTTGACCGATTAAGTTTGAAAAAATATTTAACAGTTCACCACCATTTGTTGTTCTTAGAAGAATCATTTAAATCAGTCCGCAAGTTATTAAAATTCCGTTCAGCGAGCTTAAGTTGATCCTGATACAAATTCCATGAAGCCCATGCGTTATGTTCGAAATTTAAAACTTAAGCTTGGTTGTATTTTCTTTTAACTTGCTTTTGAATAAGCGAAGTCTCGTGTTATACCATGGTAGATCCCATAGTCGAATTTCAACAGTTTTATTAGGAATCGTACAAGTGACAGCTTCCATAAAAAGTTCAGACCACGAATTACAAGAATAAATACCATGAACATGAAAGCATGAAGACGTGCTCTAAAATTATCAAAGTTTTGCTCAACTCTGTTGCCATATATGACGTTTATATGCTGTCTATGCCAACTGACGAAACTTTAAAGTGGCCCTGACGACACTATGGTCTCAATTTGCAATGGGAGGCAACAGGCAAACTATTTGATGAAGGCAGGTTACCGAATGAGGGGAAATACAAGTAGCTTCATTGACGTGGACAGTAAGGAAATTTTAGCAAAGTTAACAAGTTTATCACCAGACAAGTTGTTAAAATCGGAATTCAGATCACATTATATTATGTATTCCTGTATAGCGCGGCAGATCTAAGTATCTTGGAATTTGTCCCAGAAGGAAACCAGTGAATTTGGTGCACGATAAATAACGCCGAACAGAAATTGATCAGTATGTAATCTAATTTCACACCAGAAAAGTTCCAGATCAGCTACCTCCTTGTCGAAACGTCAATACAGACAATAGCTAATTGACTGATGGTATATTCACCAGGAGTTAAGCCAGACTGCTTGGCAGAAATCAACAAAATGTCTCTGAAGAAACTGAAATATTGCTTGAAAACAACTTTTTCAAATACTTGGTCAATTCATCTGAGTAAGGAGACAGGTCTGTAATTATTGCATATGTTATCAGCACCTTTTTCATGAAGTGGAGAACTTGGAACGGCATCTCTATTGATTATTGCTTTGAAGTTTTTCCAAGATTTAAAATTTCCAATGATGCTACATAGCATAATTTAAATTGTTACAACTTTTGTTTTCAATTAATAAGGTGCGCAATGGTCAATAACCCCCCTGTAGAAGTTCGAATGACATTTCTATTATAGTTTTGAAGAAATTCAAGATTGAAAATTTTGAATACTTCTAATTCGCATAATTTAAATTGCTAAAACTTTCGTTTTAGATTCATTACATGCGCAATGGTCAATAATCCCCTAGTAGGAGTTCAAATGACATCTCTATTTATAATAGTTTTAAAAATATTCAAGATTTAAAGTGTCAAATGCTGCTAATTAGCATGATTTAAATTCTTACAACTTTAGTTTTAAATACATTAGATGCGCAAAGGTCAATAACCCTCTAGTACAAGTTGGAATGATATCTATTTATCATTCTTTTGAAGATATTCAAGATTTCAAATTTCAAGTCCCTAATTTGCATAATTTAAATATCTTCGTTCCTCTGCATAAAAAGGGGAAACTCCTTATACAGAGGTACAATCATGCCAAGTTTGGAGTTTCTATGTATAATAGTGTCAGAAAAAGTATCAGACAAATTCACTGGTAAAGAAAAAATAAAAAAGTGAGAGAGGGGAAGAAAGAAAGAAAGAAAGAAAGAAAGAAAGAAAGAAAGAAAGAAAGAAAGAAAGAAAGAAAGAAAGAAAGAAAGAAAGAAAGAAAGAAAGAAAGAAAAGAATGAAAGAAAGAAAGTACAAATGAACGAAAGGAAGAAAAAGAATTTTAGGAAAAACAGAAAAGTGTGTGTTGATAGACTATCAGTCATGTGTTTGTCTTCATGCAAGAGAGATGGAATAGCAGCTGTATGACTGTAATTTAGAAAATACTGGACACATAAATTACAAATAAATTCAATTTTATTTACATGTACTTAGATTGAATTTATTATTTGCACAATTAAACTTTAACAATTGCAAAATTAGACATTAACTTTGCTTTGAAATTCATACTTTTCTCCCCCCCCCCCCCCAATCACACACACACTCACTCCTTCCAACTCACAAGCAAAACCATTACTTATGGGTGAGAAAAGCTACCTAACCCTACCTCTTCTAACCACCTCAAACATCATCCAGTGTAGCCTTTCACACAAAATGTAGCTCATATAGACTTGCTCAAGTCTCACTGGACTGTCTTCCGTATTTTATTTAAAATCAAATTCATAGCATAATGAAATTTTAAGTAAACACACGTCGTAGCCTTATTCTGTTACAATACAGGTACGCCCTTAAACCTAACTAATTGGCGTGGAACGTGTCTATAACCAGATAGCATTGACTCCAAATGATTGGCGCTGGGCGGTCTGCATTGTGTTTATTATCACACAGACAAGCGACGGGTCATAAGGCACCCCTCTTCAGAAGCTGTTAATTCAGCTACTGTGTAATGAAAGATTAATTGCAGTGCACCGCGTCAGGCGGAGGGTGGCCAGTGTTGGCAGCAGGAGACGTCAGCTTTGTCTCGCTTGAGTGGCCAGTGACTAGCCATGCATTGATTCAAGACCACTTTCCACTCAGCCTTATCGCAATGATAATGGGATTAGAAGTGACTAGGACTCGATAGCTGCTACTGTTGAAACCGGCACAGCAACAGTGTGGACCAGTTCAAAAAGATAACAGTAGGACCTACTTAATAACACAGTGTAGTTGGTATAATATTATACAGTTAACTTTGTGGAGGGGAAAATGTATCGCACTTCTGAAGTTCTGGGTGGGACCACGGGATGGGAAAATACGGACATGCACCAGGGACTTGTGCAAGTCTATAGCTCACATTGCCCTGAATGATAAACAGGAAAAATAATGTAATCACCTTCATTCTCTTCACATTCTCACAAAGGGCAACTAAGCTCAGAAACTTGCATTACCTGACCCAGCAGTTGGCTTGCTGACTCAGAAGTTTGCATTCAGTTCCTATCACAGCTAAAAGGCAAATGTTGTCAACAGAAGCACTAAAAAATATGCGACTAGGCACTTTGGAACAATTGCATTTTTTTGTGTTGATTTCTGCAGTAAAATATGAAAGGTACTCCAATTGACATGAGCATCAAATCCAACACTCTGTGCACAATAATGATGGTAGGTGGCGTAGTGCATGGTCATATATATGACCATAAAATTATATACCTGCATGTGTTTATTTTATTCATGTTTAATGTCAATGTAAATCTTCATTTTCTTTGCATATGATAAAATGGACAACATCCCCGCATGAGTCCAAATCAGAGTGCCTATAAATAGTTACAACCTTTTTTTCTTTCCTTTTTATTTTTCAAATTACAGCTGATAATGTCCAATCCTTGGTCCATTAAGATCATGTGTCATCTGACTGGTCCATGTCTTCCTTCATGTCTTGTGTGTGTACTTTCCTCCTCTTTGGGGGTATATAGGACCCCATTCCTGCTGCCCTCTCTGCTTCTTCCTGTGTGTAGGGTTCAGTTTCAAGAGCCTTCAATCTGCAATTAATAAAATAAATAAATAAAAAAAAAGTGATTGCACTAGATCTATTCTAATTTTAAGCTTTGAGTGTCTAGGACGTTATCACAAGCATGTTCACTTGCATATGACAGCTATACTTACATAGGTCACCCTTTTTTTAATTTTGTGTCCTGTATATGTGATATAATTTTCACTGACATCCATATATACCAATAACCACATCAATTTTCATTTTCTTTTGGGACGCAATTGTGAACAACCATCTTTTGCAATACTTAAACTCTTCTAGTGCCAATCACATCTCAAGTCGATTCACTTAAGTCAGACAAGTCTGAATTATCATTATCATATATACATATACATATATATATATTTTTAGCCAAGCCTACTTGGCTCCTGCCACAACTAAACACAGCAGAGAGGTTTCTTGTAAAATGGTAAGCCAAAAACTTATCTGAGTTAGTTATCAATACAATTTCCCCTTTAACACTGATAGAAATTTATGTTGAATGTAAATTGAAGAGCTGAAGTTCCTTTCTACTGCATTCATCAGCACGTGTATGAACTTTTTGACAGGATTTTTTTTTTCATATGTTGGTAATCATGAAAAATCCCTATCAAAAAGTGCAAATGTTCACTTGTAAATGCAATGCACATGATGTTCAGCTCTTAAGTGTTTTTATTTTCACAGTTTTATGCCATCCATGCAACAAGCAAAAATAATGATTAAGTGAATTGACAGTACAAGAATAGGGAACAGGGTTTCAAATGGTCCTGGTGGAAAGTAAAATTTGAAATTCTTTTGAACAGTTTACTGTTAAGAAATTGTTATGGTCTTCACACATCTAAGTGAATGGAATCACATGGCACTCGCACATAACTGCCTCCATTGAGCCATTCTTTTTAAGAATGGGGATTTGGTCGAGTGGATACTTGCGTTTCCCATTTCAACCAGGCGACTGGTGCCAAAGGTTGCAAGTTAGAGTCTCACTCGTTCCGAACATAAAATATATGAAGATATACCACTGTTACATCACAAATGCACATATTGTCACGTCACACTTCAGCACAATGCCTCTCGGTATTTAACTTCATATTCCACTTAAGGACAGGTAAGACACCAAAAACCTTTGCATGGCCGATTTTGAGATTTTTACATTTTTTACATGATGAATGTCCTTTCTATTAGTTGTCAAAATTTCAAGCTTTTAACTAAAATAGAAATATTAGAAAAACGCCAAAAACCACACAGGCATGTGGACATCCGAACGTCCATGTGTCATTCATTTGATTTTCAGTCGCCAAAGGAACAATGCCACCCGTCAATCATACTTAACAGCCTGTCATGTGGCTGCACGTAGCAATGGCCCATGGCAAAAGGAGAAAGGAGAGTGGTATCACGGTGGCAACACGAAATCAGGCAGAATGCCGAAAGTATGTTTGTGGCCAGAGAAAAGATGCAAACATGCTAACGTATCATAGCCTTAGTGGTTCACTTTATAGTTATCTTGCTTGTTTGCATTCTAATGAAGGGAGACTTTAAATGTTCAAGAAGAGCGGGAATCATCAGACGATGTCCCTTCAAAGGCCATGACGGGATGGATTACCCCAGTGGTCCTGCACACCAAAGACAGGCCCCGAAAAAAAAACTGACACTTTAATCAACAATACCCACGTGCCTAGTAATATTTTATCAAAACCCAGGGATGAGGAAATAAAAGTACAAATTAATAATACATCGAAATAAGCATACAACGTGAACAGCAGAGAAAACACACAAAATAGCGTTACAAAACTCAGGTTGGAAAGAGAAATGAAACTCATTGAGAAAATAACTACAAAATAATGACAAGCTAGCTAAGTAAAGTGTACAGACAAGTGTAACAAGCTAACTACGTAAAGTATACAGATAAGAGTAAATACAATAAAACAGTATCCCAAAATATGGTATGAATAGGGGGGTGCGGCAGCTCAAACCCGCAATCCATCCACTGACCACGAGCGGCCGTAGGCCACCCCACCGAAGCAAGGCAACACACCTTTCGTTGCCAGGCTTGAGGTCACAGGACCCAACGGGCCACCCCCATGATGTCACACTTTGAAACCAGACTGTTGCCGTTGCCGTTTGACAGATCGCTGAATAATGTTTTCCGTACTTCAAAGGCTCTTTTGTTCATGTGATTGGCCAAGAATTGATTGACAACCTCACCAAATCAATGTTAAGGGACGATATTTACTACGTTTTGTACAATTATCAGCTCAACTTCAGCAAATGGTATTGTTTCAGAAGCAAACGATCAACATCAAAGGCCTTTGAAGCTTGTTTTCTCAGAAAGGATAATAGGACGAGAACCCCACCTAAGAATTGTTTTTCAAAGAAAACGGCTGGGCGAAATTTAATTTGGTTAACGTCTATTGATTCTGTAATGTCTGAACTGCAAAAACAACTTGGCGATTTTCTAAATTTTGTTTTGTTCATTTTCTATCAAATGAAGAAAATGAACATCCTGAGAACCAAAGGGAAAATTGAAACGTTAAACTTTGAGGATGGATAACAGAAAAACGAGACCATACATAAAAATTGCAGGATCGTTTTTTGTTGCCAATATGTCAGCATTAAGATGCAAGTGTAATTATGATTTTATCACAAATAACAAATGACATATATCAAAATTTATGGGATGGATGCTTTGCGGTCAGCTTTCAATTGTTTGTTCAACAATTAACATCACAGACACCCAAATACGGGACATATTAATTCTTTGGAGTATGACGATTACACATATATGATATGTTATCCTAACACAAACACATTTTGAGCTAAGTTTGACTAAAGTGGGATTTATTTTTGGTGTCTTACCTGTCCTTAACTTGTCCTGTTTTGCATTAGATGGTACATACTCCTTGTCCAAAATACCTTTGTGTATTATTTTATGCAGAAAAAGAACTGTCCCGAGATTTCATTTTGAATTTATGCATATCCAATCAAAAACACCCTTTTAAGCTTGTGATAAAAAGTGCCCTTTTTACCAACAATACAAGACAAAAATACCTTTCTTGAAGATACATCCTGCCCCAACTCAATTCTAGCAATTAAAGGGTGTGCCTATTACTGAAAAAACTGGTACAAGGTAAATATATTCATACCCATGAACCTGCCAAGATCAGTTATTCATAAATGAAACAGCTGATCAGCCATTGATTTGTTTTGTGGGACCATTACAGCCATAAGCTCCTTGTTAACCATTTAGGCTTTTTCTTTTTATGGTAAGGCTACTAAAATCAAACGTGTGGGTGTAACTTGAAAATTTCATGTTTCTCCTGTACTTGTCTCTTGCCGTTATATAAGTGACATTGACATTATAATGAGTAAAATCTATCAATTAATCAATTTTGAATACCCCAACATCATTATTGTCCAATATTCTGTACTGGTTGGGATACCATACATAAATAAGCCAAAACAAGAAGGCAAGAGTCGTGATGGGAAGCACAAATTTGCTTGTAGTCTCGACCGGTTTCAGGTGTAACCTTACCCTCTTCAGGAACCAAGGTATTGTTAGCATCTGTCAATAAACACTTGGGCATTCAGCACATATTCTGTGGTGTAGTCATGACATTGCCAACGTGTGCACGTTCTATTGTTTACATCAGATTGTAGCTTTGCTTTGGATTACGTCTGTAATTGCAGTAGATTCCCATCAAACTCTTTTTCAAGGAACCATTACTTTCTAAATATGGAATATTAATTTAACCTGCCATGATGGGTCAACTAGTGCATATATCTGGACCTAGTAGAGAACAAAGGGGGGGGGTCCCTGTTCATGTCCCCTGTTTAGGGGAATAGGGACACATCTAGCCTTCCTATAAACATGATTAAGAGGCAATGTAAATTCTTTTGAAACACCAATGTGCTAAAAAGTGTGAATTATCATGAGAAAGAGAGCTAAGAAAACAAAATTTTAGCATAAGACTGGTCAAGGAAGCTCACTTTCCCATGATGTCGAGGCCAAATGGTTCTATGGAGTGAAGCAGGTGCACCCAGTACTTTTTTCTTGTTACTCTAAGCTCCCTGCTGTGTACTAATCTGGGGGGAGTTTGGATATACTCTAACATGTGAACTTCAAGGGCATGTCCACTGTGGTTGGCTTGGGCAAAATGTATCCCCAAAGGTTATGTGGTTACAGTAAAACCTCTCTAACCGAACACCCCTGTATACCGAACACCTCTCTATACTGAACACCATTTCTCGGTCCCAAATATATACTTTCAATGTTATCAAACCTCCCTATACTGAACACCTCACTATACTGAACACTTTTTTCTGGTCCCAAGGGTGTTCGGTATAGGGAGGTTTGACTGTACTTTGTAATTTATATAATGAAAGTGCTCCCTTAATCAGTCTTTGAGTGGGTGCGGAGTATGCCCCACATACTGTTTGAAACATGTATGGTTTGGAGGAGGTAGACAAAGTTTGAGCTTTCACAGCAGCCTCCTCTTCAAACTCGATAAGACCTTTTAGGTTTGTGCACTGGTCACTAGCCCTGTGGTGTTGAGGCAGGTGTAATATTTGTAATGTTGTTTTTTGCATTCAGTTACTGATTTCTTATCTCAAATGGCCCGATTGTAATTAGCTGGTGTTTCTTTGATTCTGGAGTGAACCAAAAGATCACAAAGGTTCTGTGGTCATTTGAAACCTATTTATATTTCCTTGTTAATCAGTAATTCTGTGTTGGGAAAAGCTTCTATAATACTCCAGTGAGTTTGGAGTATTACATGGATAGGTGGAAGTGCCGGTTTGAAGGTTGTTATCAAGAAAGAGGTGTCTTGATAGTTGTTCCTGTCATCTTGGTGTGGTGCCAAAAGTGAGGCTCGATCAATTTGGTCAACTTTTTCTTTAGCTTCAAATTAAAAATTAGCATATACATATGTATGTATGTATAATATACATATATATAAGATGTTTTCCAACCTGCCATAAATGGACAAGAGGTATTTATGGTAGTGTTACCAGGATGTCCCACATTCTTTTTAATTGTACCTAACAAGACCAATCACTGCATACAGACTAGAACTCACACTCTGCACACACAGGGGTCCTGCGATCTTAAAAATAAGGTCAAGGTCATCAAAATGTGATCAGCTCAAGAAATGGATGTACTGCTAAGACACACTTGTGGTCAATTTTAGTTTGATGTGGACTGTCAATCATGAGATACTTCGTTCAAAAGAATTTTTCTACAGTCTGACAAGCCAAAAACAGTATATCTAGCCAAAGTTCACTTGCAGGGGATATAATGAGTAAGATCACCTATTTTACTGATTAAAAATAGTCTTTCACACATGACAGCAGTATTTTGCTACTGATACACAGAATGCAAAAAGAACAGCACCCAAGATGTTGATAGCTTGGTCTTTTAAAAGTTCTATCACAACTCTTTGAGTGCCACGCTTTGAACTGAGTCAACAGACTTTACTCCATGCTTTGGGCACAATGTGCCCCAAACACCAAGGAAAACCGTTGTCCAGGAGTATTTTATTCTATAACTACAGGCATGTGGTGCTTCAATGAAATGTCTGTTTACAAGGAACACAAATCTAGCACAACCATTATCATTCAGAGCAGTTTGTTTAACCCTCTGGACCCCAAGTATTTTGCAAATCAACGTATATAGAGCTGAAATATCAGCTCTTAGGGTCCAGGTACTGGCACTGAAAGAGCTAAAGGGGTACTTACTTAGCATGAAAACTTGAAGTGGACACTAACCTTCTTTTGTGCGGTTTACTTTTAAAGTGGCTCTTCAGTGCAGCTTCACTTATGCAGTATTTTCTGTAAAAACAAAAGTATGCTTTTCAGGACACAATTTTACCACAAAATCTCTACGTGACATTGCTCAGACTGATTAACAAACTTCTGTTGTCAAAGCCTGTTTATTATGTCTTTCACTATAGCATTAAGATAAGGTCCAACCTGGAAAAGTGATTTCACTTTTATGCCAAATATCACAAAAACATGTATCCCGACATAATAAATCTATGTACTCAATTGACCACAAGTTTTTCAGAATCTATCTGCACTAAAGATGGAACTCAATGTTCAAAGTTCTTGTTTAACACAAGCATTCTGCTTTGGGGTTTTTTTTGTTTTTTTTTTTTTAACGTGGTTTTGTAAAATTTTGGATATTTCTAGAAAAATATTCCACATAAAATGGTCAAATGTGTCCATAATTAATCTCAACAGATGTATCTGCAAAAAGGTACCAGTAATTTGTTGTAACTGTATTTGTTTCCAATGGTGAATACAAAAATTGGAAAATGGTTGTTTTTTTTACCTTGATAAAGTTTGTGGGACTCTTCACTTTGATTTGCATTTAAAAGGAAATAATTATTTCTCGGAAAATACCTGATACAATTTTACTCTTGAGAATTACTAGAGTAAATAAGTTTTATTTCAATCAGATCATTTGTTTTAGAGAAATTTATCAGTAATCTATCAGTACCATTATCAGTAATCTAAACCCAAAGGTTAACCCAGTCCATTTACTACCACATTAACATTGAAAATATTTTGTTAATTTCTTAAGATTGCATTGAGGCTAGAACTACTAAATTTGGACATATGATAGGCAAATTGGAGACATGGATCTGTCAGACTGTGCCCAAATTTTTAAATTAACAAAAAATGATCCAAAATCAGCTGGAAACTGCCTTAAAGCACAGGAACACAAGTTACCATGCACAAATTAATTTTAGACATCTCTGGTTAAAAACTATGAAGAGATAACTAAGTAAGCAACTCCAATCTCATAATGTAATGGGATCAGCTTATTGGCATTGATTGTGTTTATCCACATCTGGAATGCTCCTTATTCCATAAGGTGTTTCTATCACGTTGCCCTCCCCCCCCCCCCCCACCCCCACACACACATTCTTATGCACTTCTTGTATATCTGAGGGGAATAAAATAAAACAAAAAATCATTTTACCTTTGTAGTAGGTTCCTTAGTCTAATGTTACACATGGAGCCTAACATTGCTCAATGTGACTTTCACTTGCAGTGAAAGAAGATTAAAACATTTCACTGGCGAGCAACATTTATAACAGTATAATGTGCGTATTACATATACAGCAGCATGTGCATTTTACACTGCCCAAAAAGTGCCATCCAGGACCAGGCATGTGATTGCCCTTTCAAGGCAGGGTTTAGTTTTGTGCAAAATGACTGAAAATTGTCTTTATAACAAGGAAATATAGTCCTTTTGGGGTAAAAGAGAAGGGTCTCAGAAAAATAACTGTGAACAATTTCTGACTTTTGGAGGGTAAATCACATCACTGCAGGACAAGTAGAGCTTCGGACTGTCAGGACACATATGAAGTGCACAAGGTACTCACATGACCAGTACCAAGGATGTGTACAAAGATTACACCTTGCAAGCGAAAAACAATTATTCAAGTTGCTCACCACCAGGTGTCACTTGCAGACAGACAGAATTCACTTATTCGACCATAAATCGTAGAATTGTAGTCCATAGAATACAATGTTTGAAATAAAAAACTAAACTTGGTGGGAATATTTTCATAATGGCCCAATTATGCCGCTAATATGTAAGCTGCTCTAAGAAAAATACGTTTGAAACTTCAGACAGTTACAGTTAAGATTTGGTACTAAAGAATTCAATTTAGTTAAGTATGGCGTGCAGACTGGTAAGTATTAAAAGAGAATGAATATTTGTGATAAAATTACTTACAAGTGGTGGTCATGCAAAGTGATGCTAGACATGTTTACCATGCATTCATCTCGTGTCACTAAAAGTGAAAGGAATATTATAGACCTTCAAAGTCACTACAGTTTACCAGATACACTTACAAGTGGATGAAAGGCAAGATACCCCTAATAGCACATGACAGACTTTGGTCTCCCACTTAAAATTCTGTATACAGTGGTCCTTTTTAAAGAAACCAGTCCTTGGACAGGTCTAACGTGATCCTATAAAGCAGGTGATTTCTCATTGGAGGTAAAATAACAAGAAAACTTTGGGATAAGAGGAATGTAGTCTGTCAATGGAGTGATTTCTCAAAAGAGGGACACATATACACACACACACGTATGTAATAATTCATGGCCTGTTCCATATCAGTACAAGTATCAGCTCGGAGAACTTCATATCAGTCCTAGCAATAACCAGTACTGATATCAAAGTATGGAGTGCTGATATGAGTACTCATATGAAACAGGCCATGCATTAATATGTTTATAATATTCATACATGTATACCTGGTGGACCTACTGACCATTAACAAACACACAGCATATTGAAACATTGTCATACATTTATTGACACTTCTATTCTATGCAAGTGTATCACAGGCATCACTATCAGGTGGATGATCCCCATCACAGAAGAAAAGGACTTTTTTTTTTTGCTACAAAGTGTACTCATAGGACATGCCGAATTCCATACTGTACACGAAAACTGTGCAATACAGTGGCATGAGAGATATGATGCTCATTGAACATCACATATCGCATATACAGAATTTGACATATCTTTACTAATAACATCTTAGGAATATGATATAAATATATTTCAGAGATGCTACCAACCTGGGTAAAAAAAAAAAAAAAAAAAAAACTGAAACCCATGCGCCCCCCCCCCCCCCCCTCCATTTTTCATCAGATTTGAACTGCTTGGCCAAAATAGGGTAAAGTTTTGGAAATCCAAGTTCCGGACAAAATTACCTGAAATCAGGTAAAAAAGGTAATTACCTGAAAAGCGGCATCTCTGATGATTCATCCTTTATATATTTGCTAGTTAAAACAGATGTGTAGTTCATTTTGATATGAAAATAAGTCTGTGATAGATGTTTAAATTGCAAGGGCCCCCTCCCAATATATATCCACTGCAAGGCACTTACATACAAATAGGGGGCCCATATATTCTGGAACCAAAGGGCCCCCTTCCGATATATATCCACTGCAAGGCACTTGTATACAAATAGGGGGCCAAAATATTCAAGATCCACTTCAATGCATTTAGATACCAAAAGGGGGCCCAATAGTCTGGAATCAAAGGGCCCCTAGCTTTCCCATTTATAGCCACCTCAAGGTACTTCTAAAGATACTGTTGAGGGCTCAAGTGGCCCAAACATTCGGGAATCAAATCTTCTGCCCCCCGACCCCTATCTACATAACTGGAAATTAAAAGTCATTTATAGTTATCCTACAGAAGTACATGTACATGTAGTTTGGGTTAGCTCAGCTATTCATGAAAATTACTGGTCCAATTATAATTTTTATACTCAGATCCGAACATACTTGCATCAAAGTTAAATTTCCCATTTTCTATGAGAAAGGAAACTTAGGATCAAGTCATCTGGTCATAATTCCGCATCGATTATGTCATTCACATGATTCAGGACTACGTTTTTACATTTTGCACTGAATATATTCTCATGCTGAGCTTACAAAACACTGTGACCAGCACCTTTTACCTTTAGTCTACTGTAACATGACCAATTTTGCTATTTTGCACTATTAACATCATCAATGTTACGACAATAGTTAAGATGTCTCATGAAGTAGAACAAAAATCAAATATGAAAGGGGGCCCAAATATTTCAGAACGTTTGGGCCCCCAGGGGCCCAAATATTTGGGCCCGGGGCCCATCTGTTCGGGGAATGGATGGGCCCGGGGGCCCAAATATTCGTTGACACTAGTTCCAATCCTGCCAGCGCGGAACTAATATGTTTTTTGGGTTTTTTTTTCTGAAATAGAGCAGAGAGAACACTAGTTCTCCATCGCAAAATTCGAAGTCCAGCATTCTGGTCACAGAAAGTAGTTCTCATATACAAGAGACATCCACAGGGATTAAACTGGAAAAACTGCAGAAGATATCCCTAGCAGTGACAAAAGAGGCATGGATTTATAATGGGGAATATTGGCACCACTGGCAATGCTTGACTGACTGAGGTCAAGGAACCTCTGTGACTGAAGCTTCCAAGACTGTCTGGACCAGAGTAAAGTCCCTGTGGACCTCTGGTCTACTTTGACAGCCCATTTCATGGAGTTGCCTAAACTAAGCGTGGTTC
The DNA here is from genome assembly GCA_964020975.1 of Hermodice carunculata. NCBI lineage: Eukaryota > Metazoa > Annelida > Polychaeta > Eunicida > Amphinomidae > Hermodice > Hermodice carunculata. Next base: position 18,169,020 of record OZ026614.1, read on the forward strand.
CTAAAAAGTGGGAGCTGGCTTACGCGCAGTGCAGACAGTAGTGTTGCCCACTGCCTGGTTTGTCCAGATCTTCGTCTTGATTCAGCAGTTTCTCGGCGTTACCAGGTTTCATGTCTTCGTTTATTTCATCAAAGTCCTTCGTCTTCCGTTTGGTCCTATATTTCTCCTTCATGGGTTTATCCCCCTTATGTTTTCTTTTCCTTGCCACTCGACCCATTATTTGGACTTAAGTCAGGTATGTTAAAATAAACTCCAGTTAAGTGCTCATGTCGTGCTCTTTTTACCACGCTGTTGACCGGAAGCTCATATCCAGCAGGAAAGAATTGGTAAAGCATCACACCCGATGAAATGGTTCTGGTAACCCACGGTGAAATTCTGTCTGTGCTCACCAGATGTCGCGGTCTCTTTTTAGCAAAGAAAGAGAGAAAGAAAGAAAGAAAGAAAGAAAGAAAGAAAGAAAGAAAGAAAGAAAGAAAGAAAGAAAGAAAGAAAGAAAGAAAGAAAGAAAGAAAGAAAGAAAGAAAGAAAGAAAGAAAGAAAGAAAGAAAGAAAGAAAGAAAGCATCACGCCCGTTGAAATGGTTCTGCTTACCTACGGTGAAACTCTGTCTGTGCTCGCCAGATATCGCTGTCTCTTTAGCTAAGCGAGAGAGAGAGAGCGAGAGAGAGAGAGAGAGAGAGAGAGAGACAGAGAGAGAGAGAAAGAAAGAAAGAAAGAAAGAAAGAAAGAAAGAAAGAAAGAAAGAAAGAAAGAAAGAAAGAAAGAAAGCATCACGCCCGTTGAAATGGTTCTGCTTACCTACGGTGAAACTCTGTCTGTGCTCGCCAGATATCGCTGTCTCTTTAGCCAAGCGAGAGAGAGAGAGAGCGAGAGAGAGAGAGAGAGAGAGAGAGAGAGACAGAGAGAGAGAGAAAGAAAGAAAGAAAGAAAGAAAGAAAGAAAGAAAGAAAGAAAGAAAGAAAGAAAGAAAGAAAGAAAGAAAGAAAGAAAATGTTGAAACATCAGGCTATGCTCTAAATGATTGTGTTTTAAAGAAGAATTTACTTTTGGGACACTCATATTTAAACACTAACTGGTCAAAGCACACCATAAGATAAGCTCGGCTGACTAACAAGTCAGTTGATCTGAGAAACAAAAGAGATACAGGACAGTAGACATTTTCGCACCGAAAATTTTTATTACTTCAGTAAAGGTTTATTTACTGTACGTTACGCCTCTGATTCAGGTTGAGGTCAGGACATATTCAAATTCTTCCGGATTTGGGCTTCGGTAACATTTGTTATACTGGTTAAGAACTTAAAATTTGTACATAATGCCCCCCCCCCCCCCGAAAAAATTAAAACCAACACGAGGCATAAAATGTTTCACCTACCCCCCCCCCCCCCCACACACACACACACACACTTCAAAAAAGAAAGAAGACAAAACAAATAAGGAAAAATTTATGGATACAGGTAAATGCATCAAAATAATAAAACGTACAGAAAATTGAAGTGCACAACATGCAAATAAACATGTAGTCCCACACAATTATAACATATTACGATGATCACTGTTATTAAACTGCCTTATACTTACTTTATATCCCATCAGTCCACAATACTTACACAACAAATGAAGATGCGTTTCCTTGCAGGTTATGAATCATTTTATTTGGGCCAGCAATTCTGCATATCAGGTTATCTGTTTCATGATTATTGTTTTGATATCAAGGAAAGGGAAATATGTATGATCGACTCACCTATTTCCGATATGCCTCTGTTTCCGATAATTCATCAGAGCTTAGATTTACCAAATCACATAAGCTAATTTTCATCACAAGTTTCTCAAGACTGCTAAATGCACGATCATCACAATACCTTTTTTCATGAGGTGTAGTGTTTGAGGATATGAACAAAATAACTGACTTTTTGTGGTTTTTGTCTTTAATTGCAATATTAAGCAGAACTTTCGGATTTGTGAAAATTCCCAACAAAATCCAAATTTCATACAGCAGGTTTTTAAAGTACATGTACATGAAAGGAAGGGTCTACATCTTTGCAAGATATTTTCATGTTACCCTTGCGCCCTGATAACCCCGTGTCCACCACCAACCTTCCCACCTCCCAAACGTTTTTGAAACTTAAGATTTCCCAGTTGTGCTGAAGCCTTAAGTTGATCCATGCATTTCTATTTTATGCCACGGCACAAAACTCATTCCATTAAACATTTGGACAATCTCAACTTTGAACTTAGTGTATTTCTAATTTGACTGCAGATCGGCTCTGCTTCACACACGTGCTGGGGCAATCCTGCCACAAGTGAATGTTACTTTACTACTTCCTCTTGGCTGATAAGCAGGCTATTTCATTGAAATAGTTTTCCGTATTGGTGGTTACTCAATAAACACAATCGTGGTTCTTCATATATATATATATATATATATATATATATATATATATATATATATATATATATATATATATATATATATATATATGTATATGTATATGTATATGTATATGTATATGTATATGTATATGTATATGTATATGTATATATATATATATCCCATTTCAGGCAGGCGACTGGTGCCAAAAGGTTGCAGATTCGAGTCCCGCTCGTTCCGAACTATATTTGTGTGTGTGTGTGTGTGTGTGTGTGTGTGTGTGTGTGTGTGTGTGTGTGTGTGTGTGTGTGTATGTGTGTGTTTCTTTGTAATTTCTGACTATGCGTGTCATTCTGCACTGTTGACCAGGTCCAGCGCCTGGGACTAGGAATACAATAACTCTGCAAAATCCACAACAGACATGAAGTGCAAAATGGCTGTACTTTCTGTTCATCCAGTAAAATACAAATAATTGCAAACAAACAGACTGAGAGGGGTAGCTTTCGTGTTTTCGTTGGCATTAAATCCAGTACATAAGGACATATGTCTTCACAATACAATTATGTAACAATAGTGCCTAATAAAGATGACGTAATGACTGAGATACATATGATGAACAACGTTGACCAGAAAAAGCGAAACGAATAGCAAAATGTGATGCGAAACTAGCTGCCCACGAAAGTAAACACTGGTGCTATGTAGGCTATATTCCTTTTTACTTCCTTTTACTGTCGTTCTCCTTCCTTTGTCGTTTTTCCCTGCTTTTTCTTTTCTTTTTTCTTCTCCCTTCTCTTGCTTTTTCCTTCTTTATCTTCGTTTTTTCCCCTTTTCTCCTTTCCCTTTTGGTGTTCCTTTTTTCTGTCTTCCCCTCAAACCTGGTAGATTGTTCCCAGCTTATATATTTGTGGGCGGATTAGTGAGCGGGGCTAAATTACTCCAGGGACGTGTTATAGACACGTCCCTGATTGGTCCTACTTTTGTTCCAAGTGTCCCAAATGTTGTTCCAAATTCGCCGGGAAGATCCGTGGGTTTTGTTGGCGCGTACTTCCCCGTGCAAATTATTTTCTCAGTAAGTCTTTTGAGAAGAAAGCTAGCACCATGGGACACAAGCAGCACAAATATAACTCCTGGCCTGATGATAAGCAAATTACAAGCTCCATTTGCACAATTTCTTGCTTGTGGGGACTTTCCCGTGGGAATGATTCTTTCGGACAGTCTTTTGAGAAGAAATCATGCACCGTGAGCCACAATCTGTGTCAATATAACTTTCATCCCATTGAAAACAAAAACTAAAAAAAAACAAAAGCTTTAGCTTTCCAAACAAATTTTTAACAAGTAACCACCCCATCGCCAACCCCAAGTCAAAGGGTCTTGCTATATTGCGCATTTACATGAATTCTCAGTGATAAAAATCGTGCATATACACAACCGAGAACACACACTGGGTTTTTTCTTTTCTTTTTAAGGTTGGGATCCAATATTTTTTCCGAATGTACCTAGGCTGATCTCACGTTTTCCCAAAATCCATGCTTAAATGATCAGATCGATGAAACAACGAACTGTGAAAGACTACAGGCCTATTTTGTTCGAATACATTTATACAGGGGCACTCGTTCAGCCAGAGGCTGTTCTTCCACGAGGCCCTGCTACAGATAAAATACAAAGTAATAGAGAAAAATGCATACAAGTGAAGAAATATACACAGACATAGCTTAGCTGAAAACATACATAGTGCACATATAATAATATTTTATTGAACCCCCGGATTCGGGGAAATTAAAATATGCATTAAAACATACATCAAGATAACTGAAATAAACAATATACCAATACATATAAAATTATTATATTAAAATATCAAGATGTCAAGCAAGAAAGTAAATACCACAGGGTGGAACATCCGCCAGTCGCCCGTTCACTCGCACCCACGAGTCACGAGCCAACAGGGAGACCAGCAGGTGCTTCCCTGTCGGGTGAGGTAAAGTTTACTGATGAGTATTTAAAGTGTCCGCATGAATGAATCAACCACTCCGTCCTGCTATGTCACAAAATATGGTTTATGCTGACAGAGAACTGCAGTAATAGGTGACATGTTCAAAGACACTATTGTTTCCACAAGCGTACCGCTATAAAGTTTACCAGCAGCGACACAATGGGCAAGAAAATACAAAGATAAATCTCGCCCATGTGAATCAATGGCAAAAATATAATGATAACGTCTTCGAAATCAATGGTTGAGAAACTTAAAGGCTGCCTTTATGGAGTCAAAAATCATAAATTACGAACTTAAGGATCCAAAAATTTTTAAATTTGCTGATTTCCTTTAAGGAGATATATTCCTGGCCTGTGATAAACGCGGCGGGCCACAAGATCCCGCTAAAAGTACCTCTAAGGTTTCGTATGAAGCACACAAGAGGGCAGTATAAGGACTAGGAAAGATGATTTGCTGCATAGCAAATCAGTGTGTGTCTTCAAAGCATTTTGGTATGGCAATGTACAACTATTCCATAACACAGGAGTAGAAGCTGGAATGGCATCTCTATCTATTAGTATTATAGCTTTGAAGTTTTTCAAGATTTAAAATTTCGTATAGTGCTATTTAGCATTATTCAAATTGCTACAACTTTTATTTTTAATTCATTAGGTGCACAGTGGTCAACAACCCCCTAGTAGAAGTTGGAATGACATCTCTATCTATTATAGTGTTGAAGATATTGAAGATTGAAAATTTCGAATACTGCTAATGAGCATAATTTAAATTGCTACAACTTTTGTTTTAGATTCATTACATGCTCAATGCTCAACAACCCCCTAGTAGAAGTTGAAATGACATCTCTATCTTTAATAGTTTTGAAGATATTCAATTTTTTAAATTTCCAATGCTGCTAATTAGCATAACTTAAATTGCTACAACTTTTGTTTTAAATTCATTAGAGGCGCACTGGTCAATAACCCCCCAGTAGAACTTGGAAAGACATCTTTAACTATTATTCTTTTGAAGATATTCAAGATTTCAGATTTCAAGTGCTCTTAATTTGCACAATTTTAAACATCTTCATTGCTCTGTATAACACGGTCAAACTCCTTGAACGGAGGTACAATCATGCCAAGTTTGGAGTTTCTATGTATAATAGTGTCCGAGAAAAGTCGGACAAATTTGCTGGTAAAGAAAGAAAGAAAGAAAGAAAGAGAGAAAGAAAGAAAGAAAGAAAGAAAGAAAGAAAGAAAGAAAGAAAGAAAGAAAGAAAGAAAGAAAGAAAGAAAGAAAGAAAGAAAGAAAAGTGTGTGTTGACACACACACTTTAATAAAATTATTATCATTCTGAAGGGGCCATCGAGAGTTCAAGAGAGTTAAAGAGTGAATCACTAGCCTGGTCAAGCGTTATTAAAATTCGTGATTCAAATAGTTCGTGTGTGAAAATTGTACGAAGTACATAGCGTATAAAGCACACATGATGAATATACTGGGCCATGCCGCCTTCAATATACACCCGTAGTAATTTAAGGTTCCACAGGGGCAACTATGCCTATGATGAGGTAACATGATTGGAGAGAGCAAATAAAATATGACCCCTAGGAATGCCAGGGGTTGTATTTTCACAAATTTTGCAACCAAAAAGGCAGGTTTTGGCTTGATGGTGGAAAACAGTGTATGCTTTGAGCTCAAATGAATATTATCGAGGCATGTATACTGGCATCGGTGTACACAATGGTTCAGCTGGAGTCAACACTGTGTCCGCTCAATGATATTGCAAGTAGTGCTATGCAGAGCTGGTTGCCATGGCAATTTGCTGAAAAATTTCCCCATTCATGTCCATATTTTCTGGTGTTTATATGATGTAAAAAAATTGTAACACACATTTTGGTGTATAATACATGTATTTTTGTAATCCATGTAATGAACTGCAAGGTGGTAGCTCTGTTTGTTATGTTTTCACAGCTTGAATTACTGGCATGAAACCGTAACTGCCGCTATTTTAAAACAAATGAGATGGGTATTCCTGCAAGATCCACCCAAACATTGGACAGGCCTGTGCCGCCTTTAAAATGCTGACGCCACGTAGCATGAAAATCGCGTCTGGCTTTAAGACACATGTAGCCCAGAGCGTGAAATGTACGTCCGGGCGTGGAGGCATGAGATCCTTCAAGCATGATTTGGAAAGGTGGAATCTTTTAAGAAACTGTCTTTAGGCCTAGGGAAGGTAGTTTTGGACGCCTTTTTCACTCTGCAGATCCGCCTCTGCAGACTACGATGCACATGCCCATCACTGTTGGGAACAAGGCCTGCGCATAAGGGTCCTAAACAACGGATCCAATAATATACAATATATCAATTTATACATTATTATAATATCCTGAATATGAAGAATACTAAGATATCGCGCAGGCAATTTCTATAAGATGAAACATCTGTCATCCTCCTGTCCACCCGCAAAGTAATGCAGAAAATACATGCAAGTGAAGAAATATATGCATACATAGCTTAGTGTAAAACTTACATAGGACACATGTTAAAATAATCAATGAAAAAAGTGTTTTTATAGTTAATTTTAAAATCATCGATGTTGTCGCTTTCCTGCATGTGGAAAATTGGGAAGGCTGTTCCACACTGTAGCACCATTGTATATAAAAGATCTTTCAAAGATATCCTCAGGTGGAAAAGGAGCTCAAACATTCAGTCCATTGGTTTGACATGTCTGGTACATGTTAGTGTCCCTCAGAACATTTATTTGGTCCGAAAGATAATTTTGGGCTAAACTGCTTAAACATTTAAACATGAAGAGTGCAGTGCAAAATGGCTGCCGCTCTGCTATGACAGAGTATAACCTGTAACTCCTATTGATGATAGGCTGCTCCCAAGCAGCTTTTTTTTTCGCACCCTTTGCCGGTGACCGGTGTTCCTTTGTAAACTGCACAAATATTCGGACAATTGCAGAGATGGTAATTTTGCATGGTTCGTGCCGTTCCAAAGCTACATATGGACGGTTATTGTTATTTTGTAAATTTAATACAGATAGTACAGATAGAGTAAATACATTTTCCGAACGATGTCACAAGCAGCTGACGGTCTCACAAGACGGCTGCAGTTGCAAGAAGGAGGGGAAATGATGGCAGCTATTTATAAACAGGTTGACCACAAAGATACGCAATAAAACACGTTTTTCACAATTTTTATCCAGTATTTATTTTCCCTCGTGTCGTTTTTATCTGTCTGCCGTACGTGTTCAAGGCAAAAGTCCATGCCCCAATGTGTTCTTTCCTGCCTCGTATTTAGGAGATGCTTACCTTGTAATTATGTGACAGTATCTCGTCATTAGGAATAAGTATTTCGCAAACTTATCTCGTAATTAAGAGTTTAAAAATGAACATTAGGTTTAAACTAATGAGCCAACGTAGGAAAATTGATGACTGATGAATGTGAATTAGCTTTAAAAATCGTGAACTGTCAATTTACATCTCGATGAGAAGACGTCATGAGAAGACCCGTGGTATAGAGTATTCTCCTGCTCTTAAAAACTGAAACCACATATGGATATTCCATAATATATTTGTTACATTGTATTGTATTGTATTGTATTGTATTGTATTGTATTGTATTGCATTGCCTTGCACTGCATCGCATTACATTGTATTAAATTGCAGTGCATTGTATTTATTTATATACTTATTTTTTGACAGATCTAAAATTGAAAATATGTAGCCATATTAGTAGCAAAAATACTGCGGGGATGCTGTTATTTGAGAATGCTGGCGACAATATGACAACCTTTAAATATGTTTGTAGAATCAAGGAGAGTATCTATTTCTACCCTCCTTGGTAAAATAGAAAGAAATATACACTCACACATTACCTGTATGGAGCAAACTACACAATTTGTCTAATCACTGACTGAATTAACATCTTAAAGACACAAACATGGAATGAAATAAATGAACATTAATAAAGACATGCTCGTATTGCTGGATTCATTGAAAAATTAAGTACGTATCTTTTCATATCATTTGCCCAGGTATTACTCAAAAACCTACTTTTTCGTTTGTGCTGTCTCTTGTCTCCGATATGGGTTAGCAACCACTTCCCCCCCCCCCCCTCTTTGTTTAAACGTCTTATGCAAACATGGCTTGGCCTCTCATGCAAATGCTCTCTATATTCTCGAAGTCACAACGGGTTTTTTAAATGTTTTTTCCAAAGGACCTATGTAGCCTCACCTTTGCGTCATTGCATATACTTATTCCATTTCATTTCTCATTCTGGTCATCGTTGTCCTGAAGCTAATATTTCATTGTTTTGTATCTCGACTTGAAATTAAGATTATATTTCCAAAATTGGTCAGGAATTATCTTGGATAGATCTATATTTTGAGTGTTAAATATATTAACACTTCATTATTTTAGGATTTCCTGTGGATTGACTTTGTCCAGCTTCACGGGAACACTTTCAAATAGCACATGACAATCTCGAACTCACAAGTTTTTATTATTCATATACCAGGTGATGTTGGTCCAATTCCTGAGGTAGCAGTTTAATTTCAGTGAAGTTAGATTTTTGATGATATATAACGAACTATGACTGAAAAAGAGGCGAGAATTGCATTTGAGTGATCTTCATATAATTTTCAAAGCTGAACAGGCCCACTATAATTTTCAAGTTGAAAAGGTTTATGCTGAGAGTTTAATATTGCGAAAGTTGATGCTTCTCTACCCGGATCAAGTTGAGAGGGCACGAGTGACATTGACCTAATTCTCGAGGTAACGGAGTCATTTTGGTGAATTTACTTCTTTGATATCTTGAGAACTGTTTGTGCCAGGGCTTAAATATTGCGTATGGTGATGGCGATATATAAGATCAACTAGGGATTGTATCAAGCTGACCTTGAGTGTATTGATAAGATTAATGGGCAACATTCTTAAGACTTCTTGTCTGAATTAGAGCGCAATATTTATTTGAGCTAAGACTTGAATGTTTGTATGATAGTCTTCGGAAACGATAAAGTCATGATTCCACACAAGTGACAGGATTGTACTTATTTTCAAATTTGCACGAAGTTTTGAATTCGAATCGCCGTACTGTCGTCGTAACAATCTTTGTACTATGCATCCTGAAAAGAGAGAGGCATATGTCTCAGATTGCCTTTGGTAATGATGACACTTAAGGCAAAATGGTTGTTGTCAATTTCGTTTCGTTACACAGACACACATGTACACATACACACACACACAAACAGAACTATGATATTTATGCCGGCATTTATCAGTCTGCGCATGTGAGATCATCAGCTCACAATAAGACTTTTCATGCAAACGGGCAGTTTGACAACTTTAGTACCCCCAGCCCGCCCTGTCGTTTTCAAGCCGACATTTTCACAATCTCAGTAATGTGGTCATTATTTTTTTAAATGATAATAGTACAACCAGGAAACTAATAAAATTAGGTTCTTTGGCCAGGGTTATGTCAAAAAATCACATGCAAACCTCACCCATCTTAAGCATCAAGAAATGTAAATCTTTGATCAGATATAGAGCAGGGGCACTAGGTGAAACAACCGAAAAATCTCGTGGGGCATCCACAATTCTCAGAGTAGCGTCAGGCACCTGAAAGGGGTTTTTCAACGAAGACAGCTCGCCATCAGTCGTCCTGCTGGTCAATGCTCAGGGAGGCGAACCTTTCAATAGTATTTCTACATTTCATAGAAAACACGAGACCTCGGAATTTCTCAGAAATGAAACAGGAAGCGGTCAACAGTGTGTCATGTGTGTCATGTGTGTCAATATATAGTGGAGGTATCTATTTTTTGTATTAGACCGACGATCCAAGGGTCATGTCTACCAGAGCATTAAAAGGAAGTCTGAGCACTTCGTGTGCGAGTGACGATAGCTTTAAATGCGGTCCATTTCAAATTTTTGTCTTTGATGTTGATCCCTCATCGACCATTGTGGATTAGATCACAATGGAACCTGCCTTTGTGCTACCATATGACTCACTGTCAATGACGACCATTTTTAAGCAACATTGATTTTTTAACCTGTGTCCAGAGTCGCACACCCTGTCCAAAACGACAGGCACCGCTATGTTATTGATGCAATTGCACCAGGTAACGCCCCTCCCCCTTTTTGTTTGTTTTTTGTTTTAGCCATGACCTCATTCTTGGCAGCAACACAGGTCTGTCTCAGCGAGCTCAGTACTTTTACGAGAGCAAAGTGTTCGACATGGAAGGTCCCATATTCATGGACATCTGTCAACAAGAACGTCTCATTTTGTTCCCATTGACATCAAAGCCAGAACCTTTTGTACTTATATCCCCCAATTCAACTCCCGGCTACAAACTGGAGATCACTGACGTGGTCCTGAAGATGTGTATGATACAAGTTTCACCAGGTATCATATATTCAGTAGTCAAAAACATGAAGACCTGCATAAGCAAAAGCCTATAGACAGAAAGGACTCAATCCTCATAGGCTCTTTCTGACCCTGATCTTTTCTAGTAGTGACTGGGAAAATTAAATAGTTGAAAATGTCAGAATGTGTTATTGTTATATATGAAATAAACAACAAAACTGCATAATTTTTGGTCTGGTTGGGGGAGTCAATGATTCCATCTTTTTAAAAAAATACATATCTGTTTATTCATTTTAATACATCAACATTTCAACCACTTGATTGGAGCTGTCTTCTTTTTGGCTGGGGAGTCTCTTATCCCAGGGGGTACCTCCTTTTTGGCTGAGGGTTCTCTCCTCTTAGCTGGTGTGTTCATGTCGGGGAAAACATTCCATCTCACCTGATGACCAATCAGTCCTTTAGGTATATTCATGTCCTTTAAAGCAGTGTAAAATAATTGATATCCCACAGGATTAAAATGTTGGTACTTGTACTGAGAATCTTTCACCAAGTCTGTGATGTCAGAACCAGATGTGGTCTGTGCTCCATATTGGATCTCTCCTTGCCTGTTCCATGCCATTCGGCCATCATTGGTGATATGAGACAACAAAGTCTGTACTCTGTTCCATACATTTTTGGGTACCGCCTCAACCACCCTATCAATACTCAAAGCATCATCATCTTCTTCTGGCTCTTCCTTGATGGTGGTCAAAGGTGTCTTGGTCATCAGATCTTTCATTGGTGGTGTCTGCTTGATCAATCGTTGATATTTGTCCAAAAGTATCAACACGTTCTTCCTATCCACTTCAAAACAGTATGCAGGATGGGGGCTACAGCATAGAACAACAGTATTACCACTTTAGGTTGCAAAGCTTGCTCTCACTTTTTCACACTGACTTTCTTGTTGGCAATGATCTTGATGGCCACTTGGTGTCTTTGCAATTTCTGCCTATGACTTGATGTCAAAGGAAGACTTCCTTGTAGCAGGTGGGTGGCTAGGGTACTTATGGCTAAGCGTTGCTCTGGGGTCACTGTTTTCAGTAAACGTGACCGTTGTACTCTGGGGGGTGTACTCAACACCAATATTAAATAATCAGCATTCTTCTTCACCACTTGCCTCATCTAGACTCTTGTTTTCTTCTCTTATAATACTCTACTTATAGTCTCCTACTTATAGATTTGGGACATACACAATGGGATCTTCATGGGGAAAGATGTGGGTTCTCATTCTGTACTTGTCATACGAATGTGGAGATACATCTAACACTAAATGACCATAGTTTTCCTAACATGTTGGTTGTGCCAGGAAACACTTGCTTTCCCAGGGTAGCAATCTGGGAGGCATCTCTCATGTTTTTCATCAAGACATAATACCAGGTGTTAAGGGCTATGATGCGACTAGTCTTGCCCTGGAAACATGTTGTGACAACTTGTTGCCTTGAGCTCCACAGATGAGACACAACATTTATTTCTGTTTCTTTTGACTAGTTCTATGGTTCAACCATGGTCTTCTTTGTTCAGAGTTTAACTTGTGTACTTCCATCAAATGCTGTGGAAGTCTAGTCAAGCCTTTGGTAGCACAAAGGGGGCAGTCTCTCTTGGGGCATGCCATGCTTCTGTTTGGATATAGTGATTGTTTTTTATTTATAAAGTGTCCTTTGGCCTCCAAAACGGTGTCCCTTTACCTCCAATAGTGTCCCTGGACCTCCAAAAACAGTGTTCCTGTGGCCTACAAAACGATGTCCCTGGGCCTCCAGTAGTGTTCCTTGGCCTCCAAAAGGGTGTCCCTTGGCCTCCAAAAGGGTGTCCCCTGGCTTCCAAATTATTGTTTTGGATTGGCATGATTTTGACAGAGAGGAACTATAGGTAGGTATGGCATATAGTTCGGTGGCATCCATCTTGGATTTTTCCACAACCAATTACCATAGGCCATAGATATTTGAATAGCTGTCTCAATGTCTTTTCTACATTCACACAAATTAAACAACACTTCGAAAATTGGCATAGAATTTCGACTCTCCCTTGATTCCATTTCCCATCTGCAAACATGGATAGTACCACAAGATTCCATTTATTCACAGAATCAATCTCCACCACCATTTTAAACCCGCCAGGTTGCTGATGACAGTACCGTTCCACCGTCATCTTAGAACTGAACCAGCCACCCATTTTCTCTATTTTTTTCTCATTCACTTTACCATACTTATGATATTTCTTTCTCCCTCTATGTCACTTATGAACTCAGTCACATTCATAAAATAACCAGAGCAAGGAAAAATGTTTGGGTTTTGAGCTGCCTAAGCAGTGCATTTTTTCATGAGTCATTTATTGACAGAATACAAACAGATATGTACAACTCATTTGTTCATGTCAGATGACAAATAAATAATTTCATGGACAAAATAAGTTATATACAATTTTACACAAAAATAACTTAGTCTTCCATCATGGAAAATGTTATACAGGCCATGAGTTTCTGTAACAAATCCATATACAATTGAGACATAATTGGAAATATGTGGTTTGGTATCATTAAACATTCATTAATGTACAATAAGCAACAAATACTGACAGACACATTAATCTCTCTCTCTCTCTCTCTCTCTCTCTCTCTCTATATATATATATATATATATATATATATATATATATATATATATATATATATATATATATATATATATATATATATATATATACACATACAATAATACAAAGGTCCTTATAACCATAGGGGTCGGTGTCATAATTCTCCACAATCCTTCGTTTGGTGTATACCAACTTGTAGTTGTTCTTTTCTTGTCTTTTGTACAGTTTACGTTTTAATTTATGACGAACTGTTTTACTTGCATTGACAGCAGTAACTCTAAATCTTGACGTAAGGAATACCAAATTCTTCATGGTCTCAAAACTAATAAGTTGACTATTAGTAAAGTTGAGGGGGGAACCCTCGAACTTTACATACTTCCACACCTGTCTTGGTTCTATATGCATAATTCTAGGACCAGCTGACAAAAATTCTACTCTGAATTTTTCTGACTCAAGTCCATTTGTTAAATTTCCTAGGTAATCTAAAGATAATCACTAATTTATTCTATCAAATGAGAGTGAAATTCTGCTTGTTCCTGTTGTATTTTTTAATCTGATTTAATTATTCTTGTAGAATTCTTAATAAATTCCAAAGGGTCGACAAGGTAGAAAGGATACCCATGAGGTAAATACATTTGCTCAAAGCGAAATTTTTTAATGGGTTTAATTTTGATATTTTACAGCAATCCAAGGTGTAGAGAATACAATGTTGCCTTTTATTAGCATCATAGAAATGAATACGTGAGTATTTTAAAATTATCTTCTGTATGGTTTTGTAGACATTTGAAATGGATTTTTTTACGCAAAAAAAAACTAGAAAACATTGGATTGTGATTTATAACCAGTACAATTTGATTTTTTTTTCAGAGAAAAGATTAAAAGAAGAAAAAATAATGATAACTTAATAAATACATTATTTGAATCAAAGTATATAGTGGTCTGTTGTTTTTCAGTTTTATTGGGATGGAGTTTCTGATTGGAAAGTGAATTAGGTATTATCTGCTTTGTAACTATATAGTGGTCCGTTGTTTCTCACTTTTGCGGTGATGGAGTTTTGATTAGAAAGTGAACTTAGTATAAACTGCTTTGAACGTAGACTGCCTTTCATTTTGACGTTTTAATCGAGAAAGCAGCCGACTTTCCCTTTATGTTTGCAACACTACATTATTACCTGAACGACTGACCAACAGGTTATAATAACCAAGTTTTTCGATTCGAGTGTATCCGTGAAAAGATCTTTAAGCTACACAATATTGTGGTCTGGCCAGGTCTTAACAATGGAATCAGTGATGGGTGATTGCGGTTTTGTAGTCTACTTTAGATAATCGTGTGTGTACATACAGTATAATAACCCTATCGATAAAAGTTGACCACTGTGATTATTCATGTTTTTTTAGTTTTGTATGCTTTGAAATAAAAAACACTATAGCAGAATTAAAACGATTAGCTTTGTTTATCTTGTAATTGCAGTTTATAGGCTTGACAATGCAGTAATAGGAAAATAATGTCTTTTTGTCACGCAGTCAGGACACTTGCGGTCTTTAGGCTTGACCATGAAGTAACAGGAAGATAATGTCTTGTCATGCAGTCAGGAAACAATGGATTGATACTGGAGTATCACCTCTACTTATAGTCTTGGTTATCTTTACGAAATTACCAAATATGGAAAATATCATAAGCCTTGATCAGGTTTATGATTTTTTACCAAATAAGGCAAAAATTAGCTGAACAAGTATCAATAGTATGGGTCATGCTTTATAACTTTACCAAATAAGGCAAAGTGATTAAACAACTATGGCCATGTTTATGATATTTGCCATAATTTAAAAATGGAATTTAATTGCTTCACGATTTGGTGGACAAGTGATGTAAAGAAATTCGCATTTTACCAAATATGGTATACATTTCTAAACAAGGATGGTTATGTGTATTATTTTCGTCTGAAAATCTGGAGTATCATGCAAGAATCATATATATGTTTTTTGTTTTTGAAAATAAGATGTATTTGAGACGTGTGGGCACCGTCATTAAAAATGCAAATTAAATGCTTCACAGTTACCTGGACATAGGATGTTGATAAATTAGCATTTTACCAAATATGGTATACATTTCTCAACAAGGATGGTAATGTGCATTATTTTCGTCTGAAAATCTGAAGTATTTTGCAAGAATCATATTGCGGAAATGATCTGGGATATTTTTGAAAATGTGATGTATTTGAGACATGTGGGCACCGTCATTAAAAATGGAAATTCATTGCTTCACAGTTACCTGGACATAGGATGTTGATAAATTAGCATTTTACCAAATATGGTATACATTTCTAAACAAGGATGGTTATGTGTATTATTTTCGTCTGAAAATCTGCAGTATTTTGCAAGAATCACACTGCGGAAATAATCTGTTCTTTTTGGGAAATGTGATGTATTTAAGACATGTTGTTCATTTTGACATTAAAAAATCTACCCTACACTCACCAGTCTCTCATCGCGGTACAATAACATGAGAAAGATAAGTTTCTTTAGAAATAGGTACCGAACAATTTGGTGGTCTTTCAGTAGAGCGGTCTTTCAAAGGAAGGGACTACTACATACATGTATAAAAGCTTGTCCAACTTATCAGGTCAAAAAGCTGTCTGAAGTTAATCAATATGTGAGTGTTTCTTTGTCATGGGAAATGTGATCAGGGGCTAAGCGGCCTTAGGCCATATAGCTGTGCACTTCAGTGAAGATAATTTTTTCTTTTGTTGAGAGAAAGTGCAGATTTATGTTACATAAGTTGAACACGGTCTGATTTAACCCCTACCTGTCTTCAGTATACATCCTTGACCTTGTCTTTGGGGTCAATGCGTTCACCTTTAAAACTATGAGGCTGACACTTGTTAGGCTCTCCCCCTGATTCTATTGTTAGACTCCTGTGGGGCCTAATTTTGGGGGCTATACTGGGGAGGGGGGTACTACTCACATAAACGTTTCGGGCCAGATAGGCTGCCACATATAAAGTAACACCTACACTACAACGATGGAATATATGTTATTTGCAACAGTTTTAAATACTATGCCATATTTCTTTGAAAACCATGGGAATCATCCTGTATGATAATATTCAGTTATATCGGGAGACAGAGACAGAAAGAGAGACAGGCAGACACACAGACAGAGACAGAGAGTTTTGCATAATTTAGTTGTATGGATTACACATGTGTTAATGCAGCGCCCATTCAACTTGATATATCCGGAGGCCGGCCAATAGCTTTGAAAGTGTTTTAAAAGATAAATAAAATAAAGATAGGTAACATTCCTTTTCGAAAACGACATGTCTGTTGTGAGGTTCCTATGTGCGTCTTCAAGATTGATGTTTCATGCTTAGGACTCCCTGGAACACAGCGACGACACGTTTTATTTATAGGGAAATGTCCATGTCATGGATGTATCCATGCTCCCGTATCCACTATGATGCTTAATGTTCACTCTGTGCACTTTTCTTAATTCTGATTGGAAAGAATGTATCCATCCTATCATGTATCAAACATATGAGAAAAATGACTTTTAAAGAATGATCATATCTTACAAAGGTGCACATTTTGGTTTTGGTATGAAGAATGGCCAGTCTGCATTTGGATATGATCAGTTTGTTGAGCTGTTGAACTTTTTGATTGATAATATATATGTCAATTTTGGAGATTCCAGCTTTAAACAGACAATTAACATTGCAATGGGTACCAATTGTGCACTTTTTGGCCATTTAAAAATATTTATTTTACTATGAGTATAAGACTCTTGTATAGCAGTCAAAAGAGAAGGAATTTCAGGATAAATGTTTGAAGTTGACGTAAAGATATATTGATGACCTATTAAGCATGGAAAATAAACACTTTCGAAAATATATTTCTCAATGTGCCCTGATGACTTGAAATCAAATGAAACTACAGAAAATGACACAGGATTTTCATTTCTAGACATAATGCTGTATTTTGATAATAGTGAATTGAAGTTTAAATTTTTTGACGAACGTGGTGATTTTTAATTTAACATAGTAAATTACCCTCATGTGGATAGTAATATCCCACTCGGGCCAGCTTATGGTGTCTATGTGTCAACCTTTGCAAGAGTATGCACTGATTTCGACAACTTTGATCATTTGCTGCTATTCCAGAAACTTATGAAACAGGTATATTCGAAAATGAAATTAAAACGTTCGTTTATGAAGTTTGTTCTTAAAAATGAAACTATATCATATAAATATCCAGTGGATTTGAGATGTTATTTAAATGATGTGGTAAATATGTAAACCCAACAATTGTAACTGACATTTTATACAATGCGTGTATGAGGAAATATATGTCTTAAAGGTGAGAGTTGGTCTCATCAAATCGGTGTAAACTACTACTAACTTTAGTTGGTGCCTGTCTCACGTCAGGAGCGAGATGTTTTCCTTCATATTGCATTTCGTATTGGTTGACTGATATATAAAAATATTATAAAATTGTTGGTATATCTGCTTTTGACCACTGGACTTTGACCTGGCTTGTTTGATGACTGAAGGGTTTTGATCATGGATAGTTCCTGTACACTCGGATTTTCGGTGCAGCTTCGCTTGCATTGTTGAAAACTGTTGTCTGCTTCTATTTTTCGTGACAGCCATTATTTCTACGTTTTCAATATGACATCTTATCCTCTTTAGATGTTCAATGAATAATGTATTGCTTGATGACAATTCAAGTCTTGCCCTTTTTTCCTGTGATGCTCACGTTGATGGACTTGTGAAGATTTGGACGGTTTTCGACTTGATTTTGACTATGATATTGACACGTAATGATCTCACTACTATTGAGTACCTTAGTAAGTTATGATATAACATACACATTTTTTGTTCATTTGAATCAGTTCATCAGTTGAAACTGGTCATCATATTAAAATCTTTTGGTATTTTTTTTTTTTGGAAAAAAGTCAAACACACTGTTTCTAAACCTTTAAATTGATGTCAGATTTGGAAAAAAGCTGATATTGTTTTTTATGTGACCAAATAATCTGTTTATAACACTGTACGGAGTTTATGCTACGTGCGCCTTACCTAAAATTGTTTCCACTGGCACAGCACATAGTGTCTTGTATATTGTATTCGTGATAACAAAATACTGAACTATAAATGTAAATTTTAGTGTAATAGATGAGGCGTGGTGTCACGGTCCTTCCCAGAAAAATCGAACAGAAAGTGATGATGGAAAATGTTGAGGGTGTACTTTCACTTTCCGTATTCGTCTTCGCATTCTGTTTTGTTTCAGCGACGTAGCCGAGTTTTATTTTACAGTATGTTTACTAAAAGGAAACACAGGAAGTCAGGCTCAGGTTATATTACCAAGAAACCATTAGGCAATTCAAACCCTTTTAAATCTAATCCCATAGTGTCATCGCTTTTATATTCTGATTTTGTGGGAAAGTGATATAGGAAGACATTAAAAAATTCATAGATATGTGTGGGTCAGCGAAATATAGTACAATCTCGCACCTTTTTCCGGGTGGGTGGGTGTTTTTTATCATTTTTACCTTCTCCAACCCAACTGCTCAGTTTACTTCATTCATTCATTCATCCATTCATTCATTCATTCTCCGAAAGTTCTGTCAACTTTTAGTGACGTATATATGGCTTTCATGAAATTTTTGGATGATTGCTTCGTAACGTAAACGGCCATGTAGCATGGTTTTGTTTCTTTGGTATTAAAACAAACAACTGATATTCTCAGTGATAGCATGGATGGGCAAAAAGATACAAAAATTGCACAAATACGGTTATGCAGTCAACTGAAAAGCACGCATCATAAATAGTTTGAGCTTTAAAAATGACGGCGAATTATGTGCCTTTACAAATACTGTACCAAATGCGGTACCGCCTTTTCTCCTTTGACTTTTCATCCCAGAGACAGTTTCGAAGGTGGTCTCTCAATGCAGGAACAAGAACATGGAAAATATAGCACTAGTGAGCTGATATAATGGTGGTTTTCTACTGGTTTCCCCAAAAGCGCGACAACTTTGCCAACATTGAGCAAAATACATTTATCGTCGGGTCATCAGCGGGAAACCATCAAGCATGTTTCGCAGCTTTAACTTCCCGACTTCCATTTGTTTTCATTG
Organism: Hermodice carunculata; assembly: GCA_964020975.1. NCBI lineage: Eukaryota > Metazoa > Annelida > Polychaeta > Eunicida > Amphinomidae > Hermodice > Hermodice carunculata. The sequence goes on from OZ026614.1 coordinate 18,188,485, forward strand.
AAATAAACATTTCATCTCAACATGACAAGTGTTGGATATGGCAATTCCGAGGCCTACCGAGGAATTGCGATACCAATCACTTTTCAGGTGAAAAACCGGACTTCTGCCATATGGATCAAATGATAGGACACCTTAATAAGGAGGAAAAGTAGTTCAATCACAAAAAAGTGCTGTAAAACATATCCCGAGCCGAAGGCGAGGGATATGTTTTACAGCACTTTCTGTGGTAGAACTGACCTTTTCCATCTGCTAAAACTCTACTGAACAAACGTTTTTGCGACTTCCAGTTGGACTGCAAATGATGCAGGAAACCAGCGCACCGTCGGTAAATTTATTTCGTAATAGGATCACGTGCTTGTCTCAGCTGGCTCGCCTGATTGTGCCCCAATCATAACACAGTACATTATCTTTATTCAGACTACAAAATAACCCATGATTATTGTATAGTTGGAATGCCGGCACTTTTATGTTCCCAAGAAGTTACAACTTGATACCCAAATGTCCCTTGCCTAAAAAAGCGCCACGGTAAGCGAACAAGTGAAGGGGCGCGACTCGAGGCAAAAGTCATTGGAATGTCAAGTTGTAACTTCTGAGGACCATCAAACAATATGCTCATGCGTTTGACGCCCTGTACTCGGTGGAAAAAAACAGACCAGGGTTCATTTGGTAATATATATATATATATATACATTGTATCATTACTAATGTTGCATTACCAAGTCTGCATGCTGAAACGTGTTTTTCTACACACATATAGGCAACATGTCAAATTTTGCACTTGATTTCCTTGAACAAATGCAGCAGACGTGTCATAAAATTCCCCCTGTTTGGATGGTTCACTGAATGTTTACCACAGGTCTGGTATTGGCCAGTATGTGCCAATCAGAGACTTGTTTTCTTAGAGTAAAACTGCCAATATGAACCCACACTTGCAGCAAAATTTCAACATCTGACAACCTGGGGCGACAAGTCTCAAGCAATAACATAATTAGTTAATTGGTCTTCTTTAGGTCCATCCTTTTTGCCCCCCCCCCCCCCCCTGCGCAGTATCCACACCTTTCGGCAGTACTATCTGCATTATGTGGCTTTCAAAGTTGGTGGTGTCTTGAGTGGACGGTCACGATCCCGGGTCTGGTGTAAGGTAGGCATATAGAAGGAAGTGCTTCAGAAGGGGCAGACTTCTGTGCCAAGGCCCCGTCGGTCAGGTTAGCCAGGGCCCGGACACCATCAACTGAGAATGACTGACACAGACTCCGACCCTCCCGTTTTGGACGGGATACATTCCGTTTTTCGCCTGATTTTAGCAGTTCTCCCGTTGTACCACATAACTGGGCACAGGAAACTTGGCTATGTTATCTTTTTTGTTGGGGAGTGTGGACCAGCTGAGAGGCTGCTGCTTATTAGATATGGACCTAAATACGTACCGCCCCCGCACACACACACACACACACACACACACACACACACACACACACACACACACACACACACACACACACACACACACTATTTCCGGAACGCTTTTTTTTTATATTTTTATATTTTATTTTTCGACCGAGTAGACTAAGTTAGTAGCAAGGAAATGAGAGCATCAATGATGGATGATATACACTACTTTTATTTCATGGTCTACGGTCAATATTTATATTTTCTCTTTTGTATATTTATCATTTAAATTGAAGTAAAAATGTTGAAAAACTCAGAGCATCTTGAATATTTATCACACAATTCAAATTAACATAGATGTAATGGGTACCCGCGTACAGCGTCTTGAATATTCATCACCCAAATTGAACGTACACGTGTTTGAAAATCCACAGCTTCAGAACTTTGCAGGGGAAGAACATGTTTTTTTCGATTAAAGTTGTTAAGCTATTAATTAGGTATCAACTTATAACCTTTAATCCGTTATTTATCCAATGTTTCCAGTTGAAGTGGCAATCTGTATGACAAACAATATGCTACAACCACATTGCGAAAGGCAGATTCTTTGCACTGATATTAATGTGCAGTTTACAGCCAGCGTTGTAATCCTATCTCTTGCACCATCTCAACCCATTAGCAAATGTTAAATACCATGCATTTACAAGCAATAGGGTTTCATGATTATTCCCCAAGATTTCATTTGCAACCAAAATAAACTGAGTCGGTCAAAGTCAGTCAATTGAGGACATAGTAAATTAATTTAAACATATGCATGTGATGATTTTAAGTCTTAATTTATCAACGACGTCGGCCTGCAATTTTTTGTATTGTTTTGTTTAGTTTTGTTCTTTTCTTTTCTTTTTTTCTTTTTTTATTTTTTTTGGGGGGGGGGATATCAGATAAACCTTTAAAACCAAAATGTGAAAATTGCAATGAATTGGGGAAAACGAAACCTGGGTGATCAACAGTCTCAGAGTACATTAATTTTAATATAGAAAATAAGTGGCCATGTCACATTGTTTTTGTAAAGGTGCTTCATTTAACTTTGGCCCAGTACTCCTTTGCTTAATTTATCACCTGGTCGCCGTGCCTTTTGCCATAAGGGAGCACTGCCGATTGATGGCACCACTGCAGTCTCTATATTTCTGTTTCATGCCTAAGCATGGCTCTGAGTGTACTTCCCTCAAGCCAGCTTCATCTGTTTTATTCCCTATAGGCTCTATATTTTACCATAAAGGAGCACTGCCTACTGATGGCAAAACTACTGTCTCGATACTTTTGTCTCATGCCTAACCATGGCTCAGACTGGTACTCCTCTCTCAGGCCAACTTCGTCTGCTTCATTGAGCAGGATTCGTAACCTTGAAATGAAACGTCCCCATGTTTCTGCATTTGGCGCGCAAGTTTTTAATAAACAACTGGGGGTATCTAATAATCTCTTGACCGTGCCTAATAAAGGGTTATCTCCGTCATCTGGTTTGGCGGTAATGGAATGTAATTGGCTCAATATGGTTTCTATTGTTTGTTCATCCTTTTCCACCAATGCCTGCAACAGTGTCTGTCGGTGTTGGTCTTGTTCGGTGTTAATTGAGCCTTCAAAATACATTGTGTCCAGCCGGCAAAGTAGATGAGCGCCACGCCCCCTAGTGGAAGCAGCTGCAATATCGCGACATTCCAAAACGTTGCTGATGTTCTCTTCTTGAAATGGCCCATGCATGCCTGTGTCTTTATCCATGAAACGAAGAACCTGCGCACCACCAATCCCCACACCATCCACACCACTGAACACCGCCAGCTCTATCTCATCAAACTTGAAACCAGCTGAGAAATAGGTCAACAGGCCACGTTCATGTGCCAGATGCACGAGCCTGAGCGCGTCCTCCTCAGATATCTGGAACATAATGCACTTTGATGGGTAGGTGTCACTGGCGCCATCCCAAGTAACCTTTTCAAATCCCCCGATGGAAGTTATTTCAATGGCACGCCTGGCAATGTCTATCCTGTCAGACAGTGTCTCGGGCGTTTCCCTGTTGTAGTCATCTGTAATACTTTGATTCAGATTCCAGGCTGCAGCCAAGAATTGTGTAGGTTGCCGCAGGATTTCTCCTCTCAGTGCCTGCATGTATCGAACAGCCTGACTGGTAGTTAAGCCCTCCATGGACAGCTTACATTCAGCTACACCTTGACTGAATGCAGCCGTTGCAGCTGAAGCTGTATAGTTGACAAGCTTGATAAAGTCATTGTCAAAGTTACCAGAGTCCTTTATTCTTCGTCCCATCATGTAGGATGTTGGAGCAGCTGACCCCACATGAAGCCTCACCTTGGCACAGTCCAGAAGGGGAGGAATGCGATAGGATTCAATCTGATCACGTGGAAGGAATCCTGGTCTTTCAAGGAATTCCATATGAACCGTGACTCCCTTCATCCATTGGTTGAAGCGTGTGGTACCCAAGATGTGGCCATCTCCTGGGTCTGTGAGTGCCATGTAAGTTTGTGTGTACTTACGGAATCCAGAAGTTCCCAAGAATCTATAGGTTGGTGAACTGACTCTGGCTCCAGAGCTTAACTTGTTGTAAGCGAGATGGACTGCAATGTACTCTGTGGTAGTGGGTTGACGTGCCTCATCTCTCAGCAGCTGAAGCAGCACCACAACTGCATCAAGAAACGCTCCAGTTCCCAGAAGCTCTTCCTTCCATTCTAGGATAAATTTGTTGATCTGTTCCCGAAAATGATATGCAAAGTGTCCCTTACTTTCAGATGGCAGCATACCAACAATTGTTTGGTCGACAGCTCCCCAATCTCTTACAACCTTTCTAGCCAGGTCAATTATTTGATGTATAGCATCAGCTAAGTCTCTGATACCAGCAGTGTTCATAATCTGCTCTCCACACTCTTGGAAACTCAGGGCGGGAGTCTCTCCTTCAAAGAATATGGTACCCAGGCGGGCCTTTATAGCTGCTCGCAGATGCTCATAGTCCATGGTCACTGTGATTGGCAGTTCCCTTTCACATTTGAATGCTTTTGTCTTGCTGTTCAGTTTGGTACGGATGTTGTACAGATTCAGCAGTTGGTCCTGCAGTATAGATATTGCGACATGCCGAAGTGTGCCTAGCCCTATTTCCTGGCGACATGTCTGTTGTCTGTGGTGGGCCTGAAGGTACAAATGTATAGGCATAAACATTTTATGTTTATATTTTGATGAATGTCAAGACAATAACTTTTGTAGCATGTGGGTTAGATTTTACAAAACGTATGACATATTTAGATCCTTCACCTGAGTACATATCGAAAATACCATAAGACTGGCAAGGCTTCTTTATCATATGGGAACTATTTTTAATCAGGTTTGTCGTTCATTATGATATTTTTTAAAAACCTGCAAAGATCCTGTCCATTTGAGTTATGAAATATATATGTACTAAGGAATTATCATCATAATATTTCAAATAGTTTTTTTGGTGAATGTGTTTAAAGTACTTGCAAAAACGTCATTAATGTAGTTGCAATTATTTTGTGCAGAATTCATGACTTATTTCCCCGAAAATATATCTTATCCTATCATCCATCATTGGCGTGTGATCACTTAGCCTGCTCACAACTGCGCTTATAGAACTAATACAAAAGACCTTTGGTCCAAGTCAGATATTCCAGGTAGTTCAAGTGTTTTTAGTTATCAATATATTCACCGTCAATAGCCCTTTCAAAGTATAAATCTGTTCTTACAAGAGATTGACCCAGCCTCTTCAGCAGACAACTAATCTGTTTCTGTGCTTTTCATTTATTTGATTACTCTTTATAACCACGTCATTATTCAGTTATTACTACTCCTTTCAATTAATTTCATTCACTTCGATCCGCCTACACTTCACCATATATATTCCCGTACTTTATGCGGCAGAGCATCCCGTTTTCCTTGATACAGAATACCCATTTTGTCATATATCTAGACGTACATCTATCACAATGCATCCATTTCCCTATTGTTATTCGTCTGTGCCATGACCACCTGTTTCAAATGCATGCATCTGTATCCAATGTCTCCTCCCCTCCCATCCACCCCCTTTACTGTGCTTTTGTACCATGTCACCCCTTTAGCGGTACGTTCCTCTTCGGACATCCTTACAGTACTTTTAAGCCTAACATACCCGTGTTCTTTGTGTTATGGGGGTGTTTATGCCTGAGTCGCTGTCACTGGATCTATCTGCTGGTGAACTGGATCTCGAGGCGCTGCGTAATCTCTCCTTGTCAATTGCCGTCACTGTGACTGCAGAACTTTCGCCTGCTGCAAAGAAGACAAACCTCCCATTATTCAAAATTGAAGTCAGTCAACATTTTAGACAAAAGGTACTCACGCCAATATTTTGGGATAAAAGGCACCACCTTTATACTTAATCCCTTACCCTTATACCCTTCTACCCTTATATTATGTCTGTATATACCTGCTGAGGTAAGAAGTCCCATTTCAGTCATACAAACTTTTCCAGTCAAATAAAGCATATGTAGCACGTGCAGTATCTTATATTAAAACATCATTGCCATACTTGTAGTATACATTAAACGAGAGGCCCATGGGCCTAATGCTCTGATGACTACCATCACCAAACAATAATTTTTTGATATGCATTCAATCCACGACCTTGAAAAATTTATCAAGCTTTGCCTTTTGTTGCAATATCAAACTTCCACGTAATAGTACTAATACACATTTGTGGTACCAGTTGGCATCACTCGCCTTATTCTTTACCAAGATATTGAATTAAATTTCCCTTGTCTAAAGTGCTTAATGACCATGAAAAATAGGTCAGGTCACACCATCATTGGGTCATGATGAAGTAAAAGTAGGTAACCAAGTAGAGTTTTATATACAATGCACTCAAGTGCAATTTTGATGTGGAGGCTCAGTTCTCTTTGTCATTGAATTCCGAACTACACCCTACCATTACAAAATCGTCTCTTCCAACTTAACAGGTCTGATGACCTTACAAAAATAGGTCACTGTCACTGACCTTATGTAACATATCAGCATTAGACATGATCTATATGTCCTATAAATTTGGCACGTCAAATTATATCTTAAATCACGTTTTGGTTCATAATTTCCGTCAAATTACAGGTGGCACCACTACTATCACAGGCAATTTAGACTTTGACCTCCTCCACAATCCCACTAAATTTCACGAGGATCCAGCAAACATTGAGGATGCTAGAGCGGTCACAATAATACTGCAGGTGGCGCCCCCAATATAGAACTCGACCTAGATATTCATATACTTGATAAGCCTGATAGTTATACGGGACTATCTTAAAAACTGTGGACTGTATGGCTCTTACAAACAAAAAGTTTACGGACGGACAGACAAGAGTGATTGCATATAAGCTCTGCGACCTTTCGTCAGCAGACCTAAAAATGCAGACACAGCTTTGTTTGCAATTCTCAGTTCGACAGTAAGGTCATATTTCAAAATAGGCTTTGACAGAAAACTGATTTCAAAAAGAGGCATGGCATTTATACAACCAAGGTTTCTGCCAAAGGATCTTTTTTTTTTTTTTTTGAACAGACAAATACTCTAGCGTGGTGCATATTCTGCAGGGTAAAGTAAAAACCGGGAAATTTGAGGTATATTTTCGGGTGAAATAGTTTGTCTGATATCACTTAATTTGCATTTTTAATGATAAGCAAAATTATCCTCAGAATTTTTAAGTTTACTGTTATAGCCCTTTTTACTGTAAGGCGGAAATTATGCCAATTCATCATCCATTCATTTCCTGTGCATGTTTGGATTGGTTCAAAATAAGGTGTCACCCACCTTCAAAAAATGTGGTGTGGTGCTGCTGATCCAGATCACTGGTACTCTGACTCAGCCCACTGCTTTTGCGTAGCGACCAGTTTTGATTTTCGTGTGTCCCCTCTGTTCCGAGATAATGATAATAATAATAATAATAATAATAATAATAATAATAATAATAATAATAATAATAATAATAATTGGCCAGGTTCCTAAAATTATCACATCAGTTAGGAAGGATCGCCGGTATCATATGATGTACACATTTCATTCTTTCTTTTGTTTGTTAATTTATTTATCTATTTTATTCATTTATTTCGACAGATCGTTCGTTCGTTCGGTCTTATTCCCCTTCGTTCTTGTCATCCGTCAAGTGACAACCTCCGCAGGGGTCAGAGGTCACATGACCGTCAAACAGAAGAGAACTTGGCGGATTCCAGTTGACAGCACCTCACCCAAGCTGCGAAAGTTCTGTGATTAATGTTTTAAATTCATTTCTATACGGAATATCCATCATGATTTACCCCTGCACTGAATAGCTTTCGTCAAAGTGTTTAGGGCCCTATTCAAGCCCTTGACCCAATGTCATTTTGATCGGTTAAAAATTGAGGAGACACGGCAAAGTTGCTATGATTCTGCATTGATAATTTAAATAAAATTGTCGGATGGAAAAATTATCGACCTCTGGTAGGTATGTATCTCATAATTTAATTTACTGTACACTGCAATCCCCCGTACCATCCGTTTAAAATCATCGGTCTGGGTTGATATGCGCATGCATGAAAAAAAATCAGATTATACCCTTGGCCTTGCCTCCTAAGCAGACTTTCTTGGGGCGATACACTATGTTGGCCCCCAGCGTGTAGTGGAAAACCATGCCTGGGTGCATGCCCGTGACAGGCTGTGTACACTCGCTTTTGTGTTGCACGGCTTGTGGGCCTGCCGTGTTGCTTGGTGAATTAAGTGACCGCAATTAAGTTCAGACTCTTAACACCGCCTACGGTATCAAATTTTTCAGGTATATTGAAATAGAAAGTGCACAGAAATATAAATCATAGATTTTTTCTGACAATTTCGTCACGTGGAATCAATCGCAAAAATAACAGAGCCCAGGCATGTTCAATCACGCATGCCGCTTGTTGTGCAAGCGAGTTAAAAAACTGTCCGGTGACACACGGTGTACAACAGAGATGTGCTATACAGACTTAGTCGTAATAGCAGGTTCCTGGGTAGATTGAATCCATCCTTGGTACCGTCAACAACTTTTAGACCCTTTTACATCAAGTTGGCATATTGGTAACTTTGTATTCAATCTTAAATTTTATAAATAATGAGTTACCTACGTGAGCATACAGACCCTATGTTATGACTTATGTTCGTTTCTAGGCTTAAGTTACATGCATGTTTTATATATTTATCATTGTGATATATGTTAATTATACCAAATAAAATCAATTAATCAAATTACATCAAATGAAGTCCAGTTTGCACAATTTCAGACTGGACCCATAGATTCAGTTCATGGACCCACTATTTTTCCTGAAACTTTGAAAGTGAAAATGGAGAAAGATGGGTCCAACGGACCCACACTGAAAAATCTTTAATGTGACCCCTGCTGGATATCGCACAGCAGAGTTGTTAATCCCGTTACCCCCATTATGTTGTTCGCAGCAGGTGAACCCAAACAGTTAATTGTGCGGCGTGTGGTCAATACCCACTGGGCCGTGTAATAGCCTACAAACAAAATGGCGCTCACAGAGTCACTATCCCACAATCCACTGCGCGCATCCCCACACCTGGCCACTCGCTGGCTGCGATGCCAGGACGGCGCTGCCTGCTTCCAGACAGTGACGCTGCCAAAGAAAGGCAGACGTTCGCTGGGGGGTAGTAGACCGCCAAGAACGGATGTTTAGCAGGCGACCCTTGGCCTTGATATGCCACAAATAAATGTTTTATTAACGTTAAAGCCCAGCGCCTATAAATCAGTCATGCATACCTCTCTGATCCTGGGTACGGCGATTTCTGGGAAAGACAGGAATGGTAGAGGTCCAGCCGGGCCACACGGTTCCATTTATCCCGTCGACAGGCACTACAATGGCAAATGGTTATTGATTTTATGCCTAATTATAATCATTTTGTGTTTTCTCCAGCAGACGATTTAATGGATGAATTTTAATTCCACCCTGTATTCTTGGGCTTAATTAGTGATCCTTGAAAGTGTATGGCATGATATCCAAAACGTTGAAGCACACTGTGAGTTTTGAATTCAGTTGTATCACTGTTTTCTGTCGCAAGCAATATAAATATATATATATATATATATATATATATATATGTATGTATGTATGTATGTATGTATGTATGTATGTATGTATGTATGTATGTATATATATATATATATATATATATATATATATATATATATATATATATATATATATCAGGTCACGTTTCATGGAAAGGAAGGCGTGGAGGTTAATTTATGAAAAATGTTGGACCCGTAATCAAATCAAGTACTTTATCCCCACTGCCTACTTTTAAAAACTTACATTGTCCAGTGTCCTTTGTACCATGACTGCCATTCTTCTTTTTCTGAAAGGGTAAGCCATAATTGAACTTTTTTCCACGCATCACTTTTAATAAGCGCAATGACCATCCAAGTGCACACTGTAAGCACGCAGCGACACGCTTGAGCTTGCAAATTTGTGAATTGAATTAATCTAAAAATAAACTGGTACGTGTGTATTTTAATCTTCAGTTTTACATATATGTCATCAAGATATGGTGTCATGTGTTTCACTTTTCAGGAAGCAGAATTGTTGTCTCTTGTCTCGCTTACTCATCCATGTAGCGTTAAACCTCCAAGAAACGTTAAGGTTCATCGATGAACTTTTCTATTGTTCAAGACCATACATAACTTCCACTTATCGGCAGTCACATATTAAGTAACACTTACTTGAACAATGTAATATATTTTAGGTCTAGCAGTTTTCTATATTTCTATATTCATGTGCCACATTTCCCTGACCATGATGGAAATCATTCTATATGACGATGATCTGTCAGAGAGAGACAGAGAGAGAGAGAGAGAGAGAGAGAGAGAGAGAGAGAGAGAGAGAGAGAGAGAGAGAGAGAGAGAGAGAGAGAGAGAGAGAGAGCGGGTTTTGCATAATTTCGTTTCACAAAATAAAAATGTAACAATGCAGCACTCATCCAACTTTATACATCCGGAGTTAACGCCAGGCAATAGCTTAGAAAGGGAAGTTCAAAAGGTATTGAAAAGACAGGTAACATACTTTTTGGAAAAGAGGCATGACCCTTGCCTGATGTCTTCTTCCTTGTGAAGTTCCTTCGTGCGTCTTGAAGATGGATGTTTTATGCACAGGACTTACTGAAAAACGTAGATGGCACCTTATATTTAATACAGAAATATCCATGTGTTAAGGATACATTTAGATCTTTTGCCGGTAAACCACTTAATTTTTACTCTATGCTCTTTGAGTGTCTAAATAAATCATGTTGGTACATTCATATTCAAAGCTGTCGCTTTTTTGCTCGTTTTTTTTCCTTTTTTTCCTTTTGCTTTTGTTTTGTCAGTGGAATGCTTAATCAATGGAAACTGATCATCACATTGATATATTCCAAATGATAATAAATATATTACATTTGAAATACTTTTGAAATAATTTTCAAATATATGCTTCTTCTTAATCTTAAAGTTGCTGTATAATATATATATATATATATATATATATATATATATATATATATATACATATATATTTAAAATTGTCAAAGGGATACCTTTTGCAAAATTCATACATTTGCTTTTTATATGACTTAACATTTTGCATGTAACACTGTACGGAGTTCATGTTACATGTGTCTTACCTGAAACTGTCTCCGCTGGCACATAAGAGTTTGTCTTGCAAACTTTAATGCTGATTACAAAATGTTTTCCCGCATATATGTGTCAAACCTTAGGCGGAAGTCATTATACACGTGGTGTCCTTTCTCGGAAAAGTCAGTACGGAAAGTCCATGTGAGTTTTTTAGGGGGTCATATTCAGCTTTCTTACTGGTCATGGCGTTAGTGTACAATATAGTTCGGAGAAACTGAACCATACATTGGTGTCTGACTCACAATGTTTACGGTAAACCACGTGGTCATTTGACGTTATATTATTATTCCTATGTATCATTTTTTCGATGTATGTGGGTAAGTGTATGTTTGATAACCATACTGCCTTTGGCCTATCTAAAAAGTGTGAAGTGACAGGCTGGAAATCCCACGTCTAACACCGTTCGTCACCACTGGTGGCAGCACTGTTGCAACAAGAATCATGCGACAGCAGTCCATGCGTTTACAATGAGTAAGACCTCACATTAATTAGGTACAAAAAGTGGTTTTGGGGTCATAAACCACCTCATAAAGCGCATAACTACACATTTCCTCCACAGCAATACACTAGAAAAAGAAACACTTTTCTTGGAGGTGATGTCTCATTTGCAAAATAGTGATTTGTATTGCACAATACTGAGGCCATGGAGCTACTATAGTAGCTCCATGCTGAGACGAATAGTGACTTAGTGCAGGTTATAGCCCAAGATGCCTAGCTGATTATAATACAGGTAAAAGGTTGAAGTGAATTTTTTCTTGACCCTGTTATAAGAGATAACTATTGCTTGAGAAGCCATATGGAAGACTACCAAATGATATTCTTTTCATGTTAATCTACCTGTCAATCATGCAAAGTTTGGAGTTTCTATGTATAATAGTGTCAGAGAAAAATGTCGAACAAATTCACTGGTAAAGAAGAAAGAAAACAAGAAATTAAAATTTCTAATGGTGCTATGTAGCATAATTTAAATTGCTACAACTTTTGTTTTTAATTCATTAGGTGCGCAATGGCCAACAACCCCCTAGTAGAAGTTGGAATGACATCGCTATCTATTATACTGTTAAAGATATTCAACATAGAAAATTTCCGATACTGCTAATTTAGCATAATTTTAACTGCTACGACTTTTGTTTTAGATTCATTACATGCGCAATGGTCAATAACCCCCCTAGTAAAAGTTGAAATGACATCTCTATCTATAATAATTTTGAAGATATTAAAGATTTGAAGTTTTAAATGCTGCTAATTAACATAATTTAAATTGCTCCAGCTTTTGTTTTAAATTCATTAGATGCACAATGGCCAATAACTCGCTGGTAGAAGTTGGAATGACATCTCTATCTATTATACTTTTGAAGATATTCAAGATTTAAAATTTCCAATGCCCCTAATCTGCATAATTTTAAACATCTTCAGTCTTCTGCATAAAAAGATCAAACTCCTTGTATGGAGGTACAAGTATGCAAAGTTTGGAGTTTCTATGTATAGTAGTGTCAGAGAAAAATATCGGACAAATTCACTGGCAAAGAAGAAAGAAAGAACTAGAAAAGAACATTTGCTGTACAGCAAATCTGTCTGGGTGCCTTCAAAATGAGAACAGTTTGAAATGCTACCTTTTGCCATTGTACAACATAATCTAAATTTTGTGTGTGGGTCTAATTTGTATAAATTAAAATGCTACAACTTTGGTTCTTCGTTTATTAGATGTGGCTATGTCACAAACTTATAAACTGAAGTTTGAATGACACCACTGTCTAGAGCAGTTATGAAGCTATTCAAGATTTTAATTTTTGTGTTGCTTACTTTGCATACATTCAAACCCTACAACCTTGGTTCATGGTTTATTAGATGCAACTATGTCCCAAACCTACAAATTGAAGTTGCAGTGGTACTTCTATGTATAATAGTTTTGACGTTATTCAGACATTTAAATTTTGTGTATTCGTCTTATTGGCATAAATTAAAATCCCACAACTTTGGTTTATGGTTCATTGGATGCACCTATGTCATAAACACATGGAGTGAAGTTGTAATGGCACCTCTATGATAGTTTTGAAGTTATTCAAAAGATTTTATTTTGTGTATTCACCGAATTTGCATAAATTCAAATTCTGAAACTTTGGTTCATGGTTCATTAGATCCTGCTATGTCACAAACCCACAAATTGAAGTTGGAATGGAACCTCTATGTATAATAGTTTTGAACTTGTTTAAGATTTAAATTTTGTGTTTTTACCTGATTTGTATAAATTAAACTTTTACAGTTTTGTTTCATTGGATGCGTCCATGTCACAAACCTTTAAAATGAAGTTAGGATGGCAGCTCTTTCTATAATGATTTTAAAGTTATTCAAAAAGATTAAAATTTTGTGTGCTCTCGTTATTCACACAAATTAAAATTTTACAACTTTGGTTTATTGCTCATTGGATTCGGCTATGTTACGAACCTTTACATTACGGAGCCCCAGAAGGGACATGAAGACAAAAATGTTTATTTCGTTCCCATGAAATATATTTCGTTCCAACGAAATAAATATTTCGTGGGAACGAAATAAATATAAAAACCACTACATAAAGGGTACTATAGAGCCAGAAGAATATATATATATATATATATATATATATATATATATATATATATATATATATATATATATATATATCGTAATAATAATAATCAATTCGTTCCCACGAAATATATTTCGTTCCCTCGAAATAATTATTTCGTTTCATCGAAATAATTATTTCGTTCCTTCGAAATAATTATTTCGTTCCTTCGAAATAATTATTTCGTTCCCACGAAATATATTTCGAGAGAACGAAATACATTTCGTGGGAACGAAATACATTTCGAGGGAACAAATAACATTTCGTGGGAACGAAATATATGCCTTGTACATATGCTGATATCCATTTATATTTTCCACGTGACCCCTTAGGGGCTCCACATTTTACCCTAAAGGGACATGGTAGATTTTCGTATCTTATTACGTTCCCACAAAATAGTATTTCGTTCCCACGAAATAATATTTCGTTCGCTCGAAAAATTATTTCATTCCCACGAAATTTTTTTTTTCTTTCTTCATGTCCTTTCTGGGGCTCCGTAAAGTTCGCATGACACCTCTATCTATAATATTTTCAAGCTATTCAAGATTTTAATTTTGAAGATTCACCTAATTTGTATAAATTGAAATCCTACAACTTTGGCTCATACTTCATTGGAAGCGGCTTTGGCATAAACTTATAATTTGAAGTTGGACAGCTACTCTATCAATAATAGTTTTGGGGATATTCAACTTTTAAATTTATGAATGCCCCCAATTAGCATAATTTGAAATTCCACAACTTTGGTTCATGGTTCATTGAATGCGGCTTTGCCACAAACCTATAAATAGAAGTTGGGATGTTGTTTCTATGCATAATAGGTTTGGAGATATTAAACTTTGAATTTTTTCAAAGCCCCCTTATATTAGCATAATTTGAAATTCTACAACTTATACTGTCCATTATAGTGGCAGGTGTCGCAAACCTTCATATGCACATTGAAACATTGAGTATCTGCAATAGTTTGGAAGATATTGAGCTTTTAAAATTTTAGTTGCCCCTCATTTGCACAATTTTAAACATCATGACTATTCCAAACCAGGTGCACAATTTCACTGGTAGGTTAGTCACCATGGCAAGTTTGGTGGTTTGGGAAATAATAGTGTCCGAGAAAAACTCCGGACAAATTTGGGTGCCGTGGAAATGAATAAATAAACAAACAAACAAATAAATAAATAAATAAATAAATAAATAAATAAATAAATAAATAAATAAATAAATAAATAAATAAATAAATAAATAAATAAATAACCCGAGGAAAAACAATATATTTCTGGGTTGGCACCCAGACTGAAAGAAAGAAAGAAAGAAAGAAAGAAAGAAAGAAAGAAAGAAAGAAAGAAAGAAAGAAAGAAAGAAAGAAAGAAAGAAAGAAAGAAAGAAAGAAAGAAAGAAAGAAAGAAAGAAAGAAAGAAAGAAAGAAAGAATCAACACACTTTAATGAAACTGAGACTTGTTCCCATGCGGGCGAATAGCTCCAACGGACAATAACATATTTTGAGTGAGAAAAATATTGTATTGATTTTGTTTAATTATTTCCCTTGCGTCAAAAACGCTGTGATGTTCGATGCTGCAGACAGTCCGATATCTTGGATATCGGGACCGTCTGGAGTTACAGGGTTGACAGCTGTCAAAAGTTCAAGATGAACAACACCTTTGCAAAAGATATTTTTATTCAGTAGCTAACACGTGCTCAAAGTCCTCCAACTCTACGTTCATTCACGAACACAGCAACATTGTAACAAACTGGAAATAAATTGCCACAGGCCGGCAACGGCAAAAGTCCAGAAACTTTTCTTCACACAATAATTTAGCACACTATTTTACATGTATAATATATCATTGTCAATGTCACGTACTGAGGGTAAGGTTGAACGTACAATTGTTGAAAACGAGTGGGGTTTTTTTTTTTGTTTTTTTGTTTTTGTTTTTT
Source organism: Hermodice carunculata (assembly GCA_964020975.1). NCBI lineage: Eukaryota > Metazoa > Annelida > Polychaeta > Eunicida > Amphinomidae > Hermodice > Hermodice carunculata. The sequence continues at coordinate 18,204,131 of OZ026614.1, forward strand.
TTTTTTTTTTGTTTTTTTGTTTTTTTTTTTTTTTTTTTTTTTTGTTTTTTGTTTTTTTTTTTGTCTGAAAGTAAAAGAACAAACCTAACTGCAGATTTAACTGTGTCGATTTGCTCACCTTCAGTTTCCTTTTTGGGTCTAGGTAATAGAAACATCAGTCTTTCGCGGAACTGTTTTCACCTTTGACCACAGTTTCCCTGTGTCTGGAGCATTTTACACACTGGGGCAACCAGCAGAATGGTTATCAGCATATCCTGATTCCTGGTCAATACGAACCCATTCATACTGACCGGCAAAGTCACTGTCCACAGAAAATGCTGATTAAGCCTAACCATTATGCTTGTTGCCCCTGTGATTTTACATAGCAGCTTTATATCGTATAGACTACAGGCCTAGCACGTCTTCACAAAATGCTCAACAGATTTTCTTCACAGTTCTACATTTGAAGCGCGTGGCTGACCTTCAAGAGGGAGAATGAGGCCTAATTCATTGATAAAGGCGTGGTTAAACAAGTTATCTGTTTGGCTGCGGCCCAATTGTTGATTAATCGTGTCATGTTCACGTTAGCTTGGCTAAAGCCTCGCCCATCTCGCGTGAACAAATGCCTCGCTAAATCAACTATTGGACCTCGCCAATCCAATAACCCACACTTATTGAAGAAGCTTGTAATTGACAGATTAAACTGGAAACAAGATGTTAGCATCTTAACAAAATTATTGCCTTTTTGGTGACTTCAAAAATTTAAAAGCTATGTTTTTATATAACTTTTGGACTTCAAAGCTCAAAAATAATTATATTCTGTCAAAATTGTGTGCGCATCATCATAGCAATAGAAAACGAAAGTGAAAGACGTCTGCTGACGTTCGTGAGAATGTGGAAAATTCGCGCCTGCCCAGGCAGACCAGGAGTACGTCCGTTCCATCAGCTGATTATGTGGCCAGTTAATTGTGTAGACAGCGACATTACTTATGATCATAACTGTCCATTTTCTGTTTCTAAAGGAATTACCACGGACAACGGACAGTAGTTGTCTTCTTTGCAGGAACGTTAACACTCTCACGTCGGCACCGATATAATTCACAGCTGTTGTGACTTTTTTAGTCCCCCGCCCACTTGGTGGGGGACTATAGGTTTGCACCTCGTCCGTCCGTCCGTCCTTCCGCCCTTCCGTCCGTCCGTCCTTCCGTCCGTCCGTCCTTCCGTCCGCCCGTCCGAAGCTTCTCTGGGCCATATTTCCAACACCATAACACCCACAGCTACCAAATTTAATGTGTTTGTACTTCCTAGGATAGAGGTGCATGGTGTGCCAAAAGTAGGTCACTGGGTCAAATATCTGGGTCACAGAATACATATGTATGAAAAATCTTGTCCGGGCCATAACTTTTTTGTCCTTTTACTTAGAGTCATGAAATGTTACACAAATGTGAAGCTTAGTCTAAGAAAGTGTCATAAAGCAAAACTAGGTCACTAAGTCAAATATTTGGGTCACCGATCGATATGTAAACATACAGAAACAAATTTTGTCCGGCACATATCTTCCCTATATTAATGCTACCTCTTCAATTTTTGTATGGTGGGTAGACCTTAGGTAGTAGCTGTGCATAGGCATTGTTTTGTGTGGCTAATTACTTGCATTAATTAATTATTTAACAAAGTTCGTTAAGCAAGACAAATTTTGTCCGGGCCATATCTTCTAAACTATTAATGCTAGCCCTTTGAATTTTTTATGGTGTGTAGACCTTAGGTAGTAGGTGTGCATACGCATTGTTTTCTGTGGCTAATTACTTCCATTAATTAATTAATTAACGAAGTTCATTAAGCAAGCTCAAGATACAATACAAATTTTGTCCGGGCCATATCTTCTAAATTATTGATGCCAGCCCTTTGATTTTTTTTATGGTGGGTAGACCTTAGAGGGGATATGGTAATGGGCACCATCCGTGTGTCCGTCCGTCCGTCAAATATTTGGGTCACAGTAATACATAAATGTACAGTATTTTCATGTCCTTACTGTAATTCTTAAAAAATTTTGACTTCTTGTTATAAAAGTTTACTGATAATGTATTGTGACTTAAAAGTGTGTCACGACGCAAAACTAGGTCACTAGGTCAAATATCTAGGTCACAGTGTAAACTCCATGTAAAACCTTGTCCATGCCATATTTCCCTTACTATAATACCTACAGCTACCAAATTTATTATTTTAATACTACCTGAGGAGTTGTTGTGTCACATGGCAAAAGTAGGTCACTAGGTCAAACATCTAGGTCACTGTGAAATCCATTCAAAATCTTGTCCGGGCCATAACTTTTTTGTCCTTTTACTTAGATTAATGAAATTTTACACAAATGTGAAGCTTAATCTAAGAATGTGCCATACTTTTAATTTTTTTTTTCATCTAGGTCACACCCCTATATATTAGTCCATTCAACCTCGTGGGCGACGAGCGGGGGACTATGTATTGCTCTGCAATACTCATTAACTTGGTTTTTTTTTTTTTGTACACTCTCGTAAAGCTACGAGTACTGCTCATCACCGATGTTGCTGCTACCATGTTTAACGCCTGACAACGTTGATTCTTTTGATCTTGGACCAGTAACCTAGGCCTGATGCATTTACATGTTAAAATAGCGACACTCGCTGACTTGTTTCTCCTATTTGAAAGTTTAACGTAAAACCACAACTTCCTTTGTATTCTACTTCAAGTTTATACCGGTAGCAGCAAGCTAAAACCAAGAAAATGGGGGGGGGGGGGAGTGTCATGTGATTAGATTATGAAAGTGTGTGTGTGTCAACACACACTTTTCTGTTTTTCCTGAAATTCTTTCTTTCGTTCTTTCTTTCTTTCTTCTTTCTTCTTTCTTCTTTCTTCTTTCTTCTTTACCAGCAAATTTGTCCGACACTTTTCTCGCACGCTATTCTACATAGAAACTCCAAACTTGGCATGATTGTACCTCCATACAAGGACTTTGACCGTTTTATACGGATGGATGAAGATGTTTAAAATTGTGCAAATTAGGGGCATTTGAAATTTTAAATATTGAATATCTTCAAAGTATAATAGATAGAGATGTCATTATAACTTCTACTGAGGGATTCTTGACCATTGCGCATCTAATGAATTTAAAGCAAAAGTTGTAGCAATTTTAATTATGCTTATTAGCAGCATTTGAAATTTTAAAACTTGAATATCTTCAAAACTATTATAGATACAGATGTCATTCCAACTTCTACTAGGGGATTGTTGACCATTGCACTTGTAATGAATCTAAAACAAAAGTTGTAGCAATTTTAATTATGCTAATTAGCAGTATTCGAAATTTTCAATCTTGAATATGTTCAACACTATAATAGATAGAAATGTCATTTCAACTTCTATTAGGGGGTTGTTCACCATTGCGCACCTAATGAATTAAAAATTAAAGTTGTAGCAATTCAAATTATGCTAAATAGCACCACTAGAATTTTTAAATCTTGAATAACTTTAAAGCTATAATAGATTGAGATGCCATTCCAACTTTTACTCCTGTGTAATGGAATAGTTGTACATTGCCATACCAATATGCTTTGAAGACACACACACTGATTTGCTATGCAGCAAATCATCTTTCCTAGTTTTTACAGGTGTATTTGTGTACCTTACCTCCATGATTGACCAATCTGCGCCAAATATGTCTCCAAAAATACACAAAGTTATCAAATGATTGAAAATATTTGTAGAGTTGCAGTGCCTTTCTAAAACTCAGAGTTGATCAGTATTTTCCTCACCAAAATTATGATGGGACTTAATTTGGGATGCTCTGCTCCTGTGATATTAACATACAATAGACACAGCAACAGTATTCAGTACTCGATCAAAAGTCGACCTTGAGGGGTTACTGGTCCAAAGCTATACCATAGTTTGTCATGCTTGCCAACCCTACCGATTCAAGCGGTAGGTTACCGATTTCTTCACCGTTCTACCGCATACCGCTTTTCAAAGTCGGGTTGATGACACTTCTTTCCGGGCATCATCCACAACGCTTATTTCAGATAATAATAACACGCTGCAAAGTATATCCTTTGATGATGATGAAGTTTATTCCATACTTGCTTCACTTGATGTTAGCAAGGCTACCGGTCATGACGGTGTTAGCCAAGTCTTACTCAAGGAGGCTGCTCCTTCAATTGCTCCTTCGCTTACGAGACTATTCAAATCATCCCTCAACAAAAGTTTGTTCCCTTCCGATTGGAAAAAGGCAAATGTAACCCCAATCCCAAAAGGTGGTGATGCCAGTCTCTGTAGTAACTATCGACCAATATCTTTACTAAGTTATGTATCAAAGGTTTTTGAGCGTGTAGTTTTCAAGTATGTGTTTAATTTCTTGAGGGATAAATTTGCCTTAACTGATAAACAATCTGGTTTTATGCCTGGGGATGGTACTATCAACCAGCTTGTTTTCTTGTATAATGAGTTTGCGAAAGCTATCGACATGCAGAAAGAAGTAAGAGTCGTCTTTTGTGACGTCACCAAAGCTTTTGATAAGGTGTATCATCCTGCTTTATTACACAAACTATCAAAGTTAGGTATCTCCGGAGCCCTGCTTAATTGGTTTAGTAGTTACTTAAACGATCGTCAACAGAGGGTTGTGACGCATGGAGAGTTTTCAAATTGGGGTAAAGTAGAAGCAGGGGTCCCCCAGGGCTCAGTTCTTGGGCCTCTCTTATTTCTTATTTACGTTAACGATATCGTTGACATTGTAACTTCTAACATAAGGCTCTATGCCGACGATGTAACTTTGTACATCACCATTGACGACCCACTGGCTCTGCTGTCACCATGAATGATGATCTTAAACACATCGAGAACTGGTCTAAGCAATGGCTAGTTACATTCAATAGCTCCAAAACCAAGTCAATGATTATTAGTAAGAAGCGACAGCCTCCACATCATCCCCATGCTCTATTTCAGGGTACTACACTTGAAGATGTAAAACAACACAAACATTTAGGTCTTATTTTTAGTGCAGATTTGTTATGGTCACCTCATATAAATTATGTTGTCTGCAAAAAAAGCAAGGAAATTAATTGGAGTAATGAAATTTTTGCAACATAAGCTCAGGGGACGCACATTAGAATTGATTTATTTCACCTACATTAGGCCTATTTTAGAGTATGGTGATGTTGTGTGGGGAGGGTTCACGAAATTTGATGCAGACCTTCTAGAAGATGTTCAACTGGCTGCAGCCCGCGCAGTGACGGGCGCGTCTTGTCGAACAAGTCATGCATTCCTGTACAAAGAAACTGGATGGGAGACTCTCTCTAAGCGTAGAGAAAAACACCGACTCATACTTCTTTATAAAATTATTAATGGACATACACCTGCATATTTACACGATTGGATTCCGGAAAATGTATCCAACAAAAATGCATATCATGTGAGATCCAGACAGAACATAAGCCAGGTTCGTACAAAAACTAATACTTATAATAATTCTTTTTTTCTCGCCAATGGAACTTACTCCCATCCAGTGTTCGAAATTCTGAAGATATAGATACTTTTAAGCGTAAACTGGATAAAGGGAGACCAAAGACAAATGAGTTGTTTTACATTGGTAATAGGAAAGCCAATATTCTACATGCAAAAATTAGGATGGGCTGCAGCCAGTTGAATCACGATATGCATAAAATTGGTATAGTAACTTCTCCTGCTTGTTCTTGTGGTGCCGAAATAGAAAATTCATTTCATTACTTTTTTTAGTGTACCAAATACACGACTGAGCGGAATTTATTGCACCAAAATAGCACAGTATTGGCTCCTTTCACACTACAAACTCTTATGTTTGGAAATCCCAAGTGTTCAAAGGCAGTAAACAAAATTATTTTTGACAGTACCCACACATATATCTTAAATTCTGGCAGATTCAACTGAGGCCCGTACGTTTTCCACCCAGGTTGATGAACAAGCTTTGCTTGCGACTCCTGGTGGTTCACGTGCGGGACGGTACTTTTTTTTTTTTCCGCGAGCAGTATTCATGTGAACAGTGTTGGCTGGCCTCGACAGTATTGTATTCTAATAATGCATACTTCTGTCTGTCTTGTAATTGTGATGTCTGATCTTTTTGTATGTATGTCCATGTCGATGTTACGTCAATGTGGTGTCCTGTGGCCCGTCTTTATCTTTTGTGCAGCATTTGTCTTGTTCTTTTGTTTCTTTTTTTCACGAGAGGGATTTATATAGGCAGAGCCTGTTTCCCGATGGCTTTTTTGAATAAAATATTTTTAACCAAAGCTGTCATACCGCTTTAACCCAAAATGCTGGTTAAAAGTTTATTTTATGCGTTTGCCCGTCAGTGATGGTCACGTGGCCTGGTAAACTTTGCAAGAATTTTCTCATGTGTTGACTCAAACTGACCGCATCATTGACATGAAAATGAAACATGGACAAAAGCAATCTACTCATATTTCCTAGCTGTAATACACGAATTACTACATTTTGTCGTCAGTATTATTAGCGTTAAGAGGTAGATCTTTTTAACATTATTTTCATTAAAATCTTTTGATATTGAGCAGATATAATGCTGAAGCATCGATGTGTGATATGCAGTGGTATGCTGATCTTTGACAAATCCGTAAACCTGTAAACAGAATTAATTAATAAACAAATTGACTACAAACATAGAACGTGGATGTTACTGCCTCAACAGTGAAATCTGTCCTCAAGAGTCAATTTGGAAATGAAACATCTCTGCTATGATACATGACATACCAGTACCTTGACTGTTTTTGATGAATAAAAAGTGTGGCACATTCTCTGAAATCTTTTGCTACAAAATGCCACCACATTGCACCATTTCATGTCTTGATTTTCATTTGGGGGGCGCCCCCTCCCAATCCCCCCCCCCCCCCGCGCGGTCGAAATCTCCCTAACAGTGATCCTACCTCATTTCATTTCTAAAATGTTGGCAAGTATGGTTTGTATCAGTATTCGCATACCCACTATATGCATGCATCATTGCAGCAACTTTGGGAACATTATTTACTCTAGTAATGTCCACTGCTTTTGTGATATGTTGATGGACGCCTCCTATCGGTGTTCACCGTGATGACAGCGCATCACCACCACGACCCTTGGTTCTGCTACCTTATTGTTTATTTCTTTCGTACACAAGCTTGTTGCGGATTTACAAAGCATGTTGAACACAACTCTCCATTTTCGTTTATCTGTGTTGAAGTACTCTGTGTCTACTTTGTGTCTCTTTGTGTTGGGACTTTCTCTATACACTTACCACTTGTGACAGCCGTTTTATATATTTATTATTGTTTGCCAACGTACTCAACTAGCATGTGTGGACTATCGTACAATGCCTTGCATATGCACTTTAATGATTGCCTTCTTACTAATATTTGGAAACAATCATGTTATATCATATAAGGTTTAAGCCCATGTGGCTTAAAACATTAAAGTTCACAAAGATTTTATTTGATGTTTCTTACCATATCGGCTTGTACACGCTTACTATTGCCGTCACCTCTAATCCATATATCCTTCCCAGCCTGTGTATCACGGTCCATCAGATTTTGTTTAACTGAAGCGATATTCATTCTGTCAGTTTCAATTCTATCTTACTATGCCCTTTTTATGCAAGCCTACGTTGCTGTACTGTTAAACTATAGGCTACCCCTCACAGCTCAGAAACAGAATAATTCTTCTATGTATTATATTTTTCAGTCCTTTTAAGCGTAATATACAAACAATGTAGAATACCTTTTTTTATCTCACCTTTACTACTGTTATATACATATCAACCCATGTCCTAACAGCCACTCTGACAATTATTTCCATGTGTCATGCCTTTGGGCGTAGCCTGTCCGCCATAAAATTAAGACATATTAGGGCTGATCTGGCCCCACATTTTGATTCGTTATCATTTTCGGTAACTTTCCTAACACCAAATCAACCTGACATTAATTTTGAACTTCCTGGTTTCCATCCAATTATACGCCGTGATCGCACAAACGGACCAGGTGGTGGAGTTGCTCTTTTTGTTCCTAAACCTATATGTTCGGCGGACCGACTCAGAAGTCGATGATATTGAACTACTGTGATGTGGGATTAGAGTGGCTAACAATAAATTTTTTTGTCGCTGTCATATATAGACTAGCTATAACTCCCAAATATCTTTTTGGGACAGATTACAGGATAGCATTGACTTTGCCAGGGCTGCAAACTTGCAAAATATCTTTCTACTCGGTGATTTGAACGCCGACCCTTCTACTCGTCAAGGCCATAAACTTAACCAATTCTGCGCTTCACATTTTCTTTCGAAACACATCAATTAGCCTACGAGGATAACCCCTAATTCTTCAGCATGTCTGGATCAGATATGTGCAATATAGACAATAGTAATTCCATATATATACAGGTTAGACAGGGACAGGTTAGCTTATGGAGAGTAAAGAGTTCGAACTGCGGAATAGGATATTGACTACTAGGAAGTGGTTCTGGGCAAAAAGACACAAATACAATAAGCCTGATTATATTAGTGAGACAAGTGTGCTTCCTCCAATCACGAATAATGTGATCATTGTGTTGTTTCTTAGACAATAAAATGTTGAATCATCATCCTCTACAGTTCCCGATTTACACGAGGTACCAAAATTTTCTCTTTCCTCAATTTCCATAGATGAAAATGATACCATATGGACATCTAAAATGTCTTGATAGAACTAAAGCATCTGGGCCTAATGGTGTTAAGCCCAAACCGCTTGATAAAGCTGCACCAGTAATATATAATTCTTTAGCAAAACTCTGTAATCTATCTCTCCATCACGGTGTTTTTCCGTCCATGTGGAAAAACGCTAATGTTTAACCTCTCAACAAAAAGGAATCTGAACACCTCTGCAATAATTATAGACCTATATCGCTGCTTAGCTGCGTTGGTAAGGTTATGGAAAGGGTCTTTTTTAAGCATGTTTTTAACTTCTTTCGTGAAAACCTCGTTTTAGCATCTCAACAATATGGTTTCATTCCTGGTGACTCTACTGTGAACCAGCTTTTGTCGCTGTATCATGAGCTTTGTTTGGCAGTCGACCTTCAGAAGGATGTTCGTCTCGTATTCCTTGACATAAGTAAAGCATTTTATAAAGTTTGTCATTCAGCCTTGCTCCACGATCTTCAAAGAAATGAAATCACTGGCCAATTGCATAACTGGTTTCTGAACTATCGATCCGATTGACGACAACATGTGGTAATTCATGACAAGTGCTGCTCACGGGCTACTATCAAATGCTGGCGTGCCACAGGGCTCGGTGCTCGGGCCACTTATGTTTCTTATTAATGATATCGTTGATGTTGTCGGCTCCAACATCAAACTTTTTGCCGATCACACCACCCTATAGCTCAATGTCGAAGGCCCTGATACGGTGGCCCGCATAATGGACACGGACCTGCAATCTATCGATGAGTGGTTTGAAACTTAATTGGCTTAGCACATTTAATGCACTGAAAATTGAAAGCATGTTGATAACTCATAAAATAAACTCCACAGATCACCTACCACTGTATTTCCAGGAACACCGTTTGGTTGATGTCTCAAGCCATAAACATCTAGGGCTTTTAATTAAAAATGATCTGACCTGGTCTCAACACATCAATTCTATTGTGGCCAAAGGAACTACCCTGATTAACATTATGAAAGGACTTCCATACACTCTAGAGTAGCGTACCCTTGAAACAATACACACATGTTCTTATTTATGGTTCGGCCTGTCTTAGAATATGTTTTAGTGATATGGGACGGGTGTATACAGGCTGAGGAGGATAAAATTTAAAAAGTTCATACCACTGCAGCCCGAGTTGTTACTGATGCTTTGAAAGGAACTTCTCTTAAACTACTCGAGGAAACTGGATGGGAGTCATTAGCCGAACGCAGGCATAACGTTAACTAATTTTAATGTACAAAATTGTCAACTATATTGCGCCAACTTATCTAATCGACTATATCCCACAAACTCCCCCTACAGCATCGAACTATAGCACCAGAAAACGTCCAACCTAAATATTCATTCTGTGCAAGAACTTCATCCTTTCAGAAGTCATTCTTTCCAAGTACAATCCGGCTCTAGAATCAACTTCCTAATGATGTTCGAAACTGTGCTAATGTCAACCTATTCAAAGCAAAACTAAGTTCAATAATTAAGTGCTCAGCCAGGCACAATGTATTATATAATCATGACCCTCGCTACTGGGCTATACGCCACGCCAGGTTCCGCATGGGCTGTGGTGGTCTGAATTCACACCTTTTCCAAATTGGCGTCGCTACTTCCCCCCTGTGTCAATGTGGCAACGCTGAGAAAGATGCATTCCATTTCTTTTTCAGCTGTCCCAGATACACTCAACATAAGATTAAATGGCAAAATAATGTTGCCGAATTGGCTCCTCTGACGCTCTCTACCCTCCTCTTTGGGTGTGAAAATTGTTCAATTGATGAAAATGTAATTATATTCACTGCTTTCCAAGAGTTTATCATAAATTCAAAACGCTTGTGGGTTGTAATGCAGAGGTACTACTTTGTCTTGAAGTAGATCATATTACCAGCAATGCCCCACTGCCTGTGTATCCCAGTATTGTCTTATCTTCTTTCTGTTTCTTCTGTGCTTAGATCTAAACCAACCATGTGCTTGTTTGTACTTCTCTGTATTAAAAATTTCGTCCTTGGAGAGGTTGTTTGTGATGTGGCGATTTTCATACAAGAGAGAGCGAATAGTGGAAGATTGGTCGCGGTTCATAAAGTATTAACTGTACTTCCCGTGATTAAGACAAATTAATGGATTTCCCTCTAAGAAATTAGGCAAACAGTTTGAAATATCATTCTTGTATTTTTCATATATGTTAGGTCATTGTTATAGTAAAACTGTTACATCAAACGTGAACATTCATGAGAGCCTTCCTTTAAATGCTGTGCACGATATTTTCAATTTTTCAAATCTTTAACCAAAGCACCAACAATCTTCTTGAGTAACAGATACAGATTTATTCTTTTCACTTGCAATTTTATGTTTTGTTTGAGAAACGTTGCAGAGTTTTGCTCTTGTGTCTCCTTGAAGAAACCTGGAAAGTCAGGCCAAGAGCCATACAACATCAGGAAATCAATTGGCAGTAAAATGCCACAGTGCATGCGCAGTGGTATTCCATTGTCAGATGATCTCGTCCAACACAGCAAAAGATTGCACATTTTTAAAGAAAATGAAAGAAAACAATCATGATGGGTTTTCGGGGAGGTTCGTTAAGACGTTGTAAGATAAATGCATATATATGGGGATTTTTACTGAAAACCATTGACAAGTTTCTTATTGCAACCTGGAAGGGATTTATACTTTTCAACGTCGTTGCTAAGCTTCGGGGATAGGGTTATGTTTCACTAATTTGATTTTATTTCCTTTCGTTTACTAAATTCTACATTATTTTATTTCATTTATTTGATTTAAACATGTTTTGTTCAAATGAAAACGATTGGGGAACAGGGAAACCCTACATTAACCCCTCTCGCAGAAGAAAAAGGACAACATATAAACAGGACGTAAAAGACAGCACAGAAACATACAGAGGACACACATAACAAGACGATGACAGATAGTGGGGCTGGTGCTTAATACACATAAGTGAAACTTCATAACATGACTCCGGACACTTACAATCTTCCCATTTTCTCAATAAATTTTGTATACAGCTGCAAAAATAGTATAATTATTTATCGGAGAACAGGCTCTGTTACCATAGAGTACTGTTGCTGTAGTAAACGTTGCCATTGGTGTTTTTTGGTTACTCAGGTTAATCCTCAAATTTTGATACAAAGGACATATGAAAAAGTAATGAAATGTATCTTCGATACCAGTACCACACGAGCATAAAGGGGAATCAACCACACCGATCTTAAACAAGTGACAATTCAGACGATTTCAGCCCAAGCGCAGCCTCGTGTATTTAATAGCTGTATGTCGCTTGGCATAGCATAATAATTCGATATATTGTACGGGATGCTTATGGACAAATTTTAATTTTAACTTGAATTGAGCGAGTGAAGCAGCGTTTCGAATTTCAATGGGCAGCAGGTTCCGCAGGCGGACAGTGGAGGCGAAAAAAGATTGGTCAAACAAGGATGTTCTTGTTCGAAAATGATAGATGTCTGATCGGTGACGGGTATTGAGATTTACAGTTGTGGGTGGAGTTTCAGGAAGAAGTTCACGCAAATAAGTAGGGGTCAGATTATGGACAATTTTGTACATGACAATAAGTTTAGCTTTTTTTTCCTACTTTCTACAAGTGTTTTCCGTCAAATTACTCGTATAATTTCGATGTAGCAGTGACTCTCATTGCACCAGTTACCTCGCGGGCTGCAGCCATCTGAATAGCTTCCAACTTATCAGTGTCTGCCTGTGTACACCTATCCCATATCGGACTACCATACTCAAGTAATGGGCGGATAAAGGATATATGAATAGTTTCAAGAGAATTCCTGTCCAAACGAAATTGCAAACATTTGAGTATATTTATTAATTTGTTGGCTTTTGGGGCAATCTGACAAGTTAAGTCACTTTTCAAGGTTATTCCTAAGTGTTTATGATAAGATACACCCTCGAACTGATGATTCTGGAAGAAAAGGGAAGGGTGAGGGGCAGGATGTACTTTACTCGAAACAATCATACGGTGGGTTTTGAGAGCATTGAATGAAACAAGTGACTGTTTGGACCAATCATCAAGCGATGATAAGTCCGTATTCAAGATGTCACATGCCGATTGCGGGTCGTCCACTGTCAAATAAAGAGATGCGTCATCGGCAAATAACTTGATATTGGAATGAACAACATCAACGATGTCATTAATAAAAATCAAAAATAGAAGGGGACCCAGGACAGAGCCTTGAGGTATTCCAGCATTAATAGGAGCCTTGGCCCTTAATGACCACACGCTGTTGTCTATCTTGATGTGACAGATAATCAGGTTAATAATTCACCGGATGTGCCATTCTTTTCAAGTTTATGGAGCAAGCCAGAGTGTCACACTTTATCAAAAGCTTTGCTTACGTCTAGGAATACAATTCTTACATCCTTACGAAGATCAACAGCTAAGCAAAGTTCGTGGTAAAGGAACAAAAGTTGATTGACGGTAGAGTCGCCCGGAACGAAACCGGATTGCTGCGAGGAGAGAACAAGATTATCGCTAAAGAAATTAAAGACAAGTTTAAATATAACTCGTTGCATAACTTTACTCACGTAGCTGAGGAGAGAAATAGGTCTATAGTTATTACAGAACAATTCTGAATCATTTCTTATGAAAATATGTAACATTAGCCTTCTTCCAGGGAGAAGGAAGTGAGTTTGATTTAAAGATAAATTACAAAGTCGTGTCAGGGAGCTACATATAAGTGGTGCAGTTTCCTTTAATAATCTGTGGCTTATTTCATCGGGTCCTGTCGCCTTGGATACATCAATATTGTTAAGAATTTCCAAAGCCTCACTCTCGAGAATATGCATGCTAGACAAAATAGGCCTGGGCGGCTGTAAGTTTACAAGAGGTAAGGTAGATGATGATGAATCAACATTGCATTGACTTTGGAAAAAGGAATTAAATACCTCAGCTTTAGAAAAAGTGTCAGATATATACTCACCGTTGTGTAATAGAGGGGGTATATTCGAGCATTGGTTACGATTCAGAAAATACTCAACAGTAAGCCACCAAGTGTTGTTTTTAGTACGAGAATTACAGAGAGATGTATTGAGCTTAAGGTTATTCTGTTCTTCAGCATTTTTGAAGTTGTTCTTGATAATCATTTCGAAGATTCCTGAAGTTTGCCGAATCTTCAGGATGATTTCGCTTTTTAGCCTTCTTGTGGGCTCTTAAATCCCCCCCTCCCCCTTGAGATTTCTTAAAGTTCCGTCATACCACGGTAAATCATTAGGTCGTATGGTAACTCTTTTATTGGGAATACATTGTCTAGCAATATTTAAGAAAGCGTCAGTCCAGGCCTCGCAACAAATGTTCACATCGTCAGACATCAAACATGTATCCCAATCAGAATTTGTAAGACAGTTTTGGAAAAGATCAAAATCTGCCTTGGCATATTCCCAAATAAATCGTTCATAAAATAGCTCCCGTTTACATTAAAAGACAATTTAGCCGAAACAACGCAATGACCACAATTTAAAATGGGAGGCAAAACTTCCGTCTCAGTAACAAAATTGGGTTTAATTAGAAGTATTTGGTCTAAACAGCTCGAGGATTTTTTGTAATACGGGTGGGTTCATTAATATGAATAGAGAGAAGATTACTCGTACAGAACTGTTGAAGTTTAAGACCATGTGGAGTATTGGCATTGGCACTCAGGTCCCCAATCACAAAGATATTGTTTATGCCTGTTGCTTTAACCATATCGTAAAGTATTTGAAAGTCGTTCCAAAAAGATACAGGAGAATTAGGTGTTCTGTAAATTACCCCAACCAAGAATCTGTTATTATTGATTCTTATGTCAAATAATAAAAGTTCAAGGTTGTCAACTTCCAGATCATGGCGACGGGAAGTGAGAAAGTATTTGGAAACAAAAAGTGGCACACACCCGCCTGGACCGACGAAAAATATTGTGGTTGTCATGAACCACAAAGTCGTTATCACTGTGGTTGTTATCCAAAAAGGTTTCAGATAAAGCTATAATGTCGAAATCGTGGGATAAATTTGTATGAATAAAACTAAGTTTGACTTGAGACAAACTATGTATATTTGCATAACAGATGGAAACAGCTCTATTGAGATCAGCGTCAGGTCCAGGATTTTGGTGCACATCGCCACCGAGCAATATTAACAAAGGCAAAGTTGCTAGGAAATACTAGATATTATTGGTGTGAAATCTTAAAGAAGAGACGTAGTATATGAAAAACAAGGTATAGGCGCAGCGGCGCAATTTAACAGGATACAGATGAACAGCAGTCCCGGCAGCTGCTACATACAACAATACGTAGAAAACAGCCACGAATAAGGGATAGTCCATACCCCCAAACAGTAGGTATAATGGGCCTGATGGGTGTACACAGACAAACCAGTATAAGTATAAGCGATATAAAATCAATATAACAGAAGTATAATATGCGGATAACATAACGTATCGATATCTGACAAAGTATTATTCATGTAAACCACCCACAGCTACACAATATCAAGTATATATAGGCAAAGTACAGACAGGCGATAAACCGATTCAAGACTACAGATCGATCTGGGAGGAACCAGAGATCTTTATAAGTAAACAGTAATGATGGTAATAATAATACATGGCAAATATAATACGTAAGTAAGCAAGAACAGCTCCAACACTTAAACAGACGAAACAAACATAAATTACAGAGCACAAACGTAAAGTATAAAGTTTCAATACCAACATCATGCTTTGAATGTCGGTTGCAATGTTGAGAACAGCACTGATAAAAAAATGCTCCTGAATAATTTAAATAGGAAAAGCATAAAAAATGTAAGAGTATAGCTTTGAACCAAGAAACCCAGGTAAATGAAAAAGTGACAATCTGTCACTATTAGGAACATTAGTTTCAAAAAAAAAAGAAAGAAAGAAAGAAAAACCATAATGAGCATGGCGAACGTAAAAAAAGATAACCTGCATGGGTAAAAGGAAAGAATCAAATAGCGAGGAGGCCTAGGCACATAACTACTACTTTCGGTACAGAAAGCAGAAAATATCTTGTATAGATAGAGTAACAGAACATAAATTTAACATGTAGTGGTTCCCATAATGAAATTGTCTCACAAACTTAGACAAATGTCTCAATTAATACCATACTGTAGCCACTAGGTCCACGGGCTAAATTGTCCTTCATGAATGATTTTACGCAGCTAAAATTTCAAGCCAAAAACATAGGTATAAGGCGGTATATTGGAAATACATGCTAACAAAGGACTGATCAGCATACATATTATTATTCAGTAACGCAAAGGGAAAAATGAAAAAATCAGGAGGAAAACATGTCTGAGTATATTGGCAAATAGAACTTCTGAATTGACTGGCCAGTTTCTAAAATTTACAACATGAAGTCACAGTTGGAGACATATATTTTTTGTAATCATCAAAGGTAGCAAACTAATGAGTAGATCGGCAAATGATATACCTTTCATAGACACTGACACTAAACAACAACATAAACAAATATTACAGGACTTATTGGCTTTCCAATAATCAATGTAAGAAAGATATAATATTAATGATTCGGTGGTGCTTTAACACAAGGTAAGAAGATAAATACATATTGAATTTAGCCATTTAGTTACAGTATGTGGTAATCTTATTATGTCCAACCTGGTCCTATACAGCATGTTTACCACAATGAAACGCGTACATACAATGTAAATATGACCTGTCATCAAACATTGTAAATAGACAGCAACATCAAATATTGTATAATTTAATGTCCGTAGAAAAAAAGAAAAGGAGACCTGAGATGTGTAGTAATTATCTATCACAACTCTATCGGAATTTTATGTATAACTTTTATTTCTTCTTTCTTTTGTATTTTTTTTCTTCTAAAGGATTATCGCCCTCTTTGGTCAATTGCTTCGTATTGTAATATTTCGGGGTAACTCCTAGATATCAATTTGTTCTACAGGTGGCAATCTAAATATTTCAATAATGCTGTCTATGACTTGCTTATTCAATTTTCCAAACTAGGTCAGCTGTATTCTCATCAAACTCTATACGGATCTATCTTCAATCATTCCTGAGTGTCTTTGCCATTATGTTCTGATTTTGATATGTTATGGGAAAGTAATATGAAAAGGCATTGCAAATGTATACATTTATGGCTCAAGTGTCAAACCTTATGTTTGCAATCGGGGGATCCAGCTAAAAGTGCATGGAGCAAAATGGACAATTTCCCTCAAAATCTCTTCATTTCAATAAATTTGGGGGTTTACAGGTCGGGAGACTTCCCCTAAAAATGGGAGAATTGACAGGTATGCTGTAGCCTTCTGAAGAGCCTTTGGCCGGGTCTTTTTCAAACTTGATGGGGATATGGGTAGGTCAGCGAAATACAGGCTGCTATACCACCTTTTTCTTCGCAGGATTTTGTTTTGTTTTGTTTTGTGAACGCATCATCACTTAGTGTCTGCAAATTGCTTCACCTTGTAGCACTGCTCTCATTTTCTGGAAATAAATAAATGAAAATAAAATCCCCCAAATTGCCACTGTAAGATGATGTGTCAATGTGGGAATAGTAGTATGAAATCTTTTATCTGCACCAAATTTTTAAGAATTTGAACGGATTCTCATGAGACTTTGTTAATAATATGATTATAGGACCCTCTGTACACCTGTACCAAGTTTACTCTCCAGATAGTGCTTCAGTTACTTTGAGATTTCAACAAACATTTTCACTTTTTTGAGAAAATCATGAAAATAGTTTAAATGTCTTTCTTTGCAAAAGCACTGGGCCTTTGTCACGGTGTTAAATATTGGATGAACTTACACACACGTGATCCAAACAGTCTGGTTGCACATTGCCTCAGGGAAAATTACTGTCTGCTAAATGGGAATTATGTGTGCTGGACACAATTTCTGAAAAATGTGTTTTTTGTCAAGTTTTATATGTCCAGATACATGGAAAATATTGGTGGTAACAATATAACACCCTGCGTACAAAAACTCGAAGACAAATTTTGCTCTTCATATGAAAAAGAATGACTAGATCTTATCCGTGGTCTAAACAGGAATGCTAACAAGTTAACGACCTACTGCAAATTGAAAAATAATGTTGGTAAAGAATATGTTAGTTTGAAGTATCCATTGCATAAACGTAAAAATTTCACCAAATTAAGAATCATCGCACATGACCTGAAAATTGAGACTGCGAGGTACAATAATATACCGGCGGAAAATAGGCTTTGCTGTCACTGTAACAAATCACAAGTCGAATTCTATATGTTATTAAACTGTGAAATGCACGATATAGTTAGGAAGGAACTGAATAGTCAACTGCAGGCATACAATTGATGAAAAAATTATTTTTCTAATGACAGGCCACAGTGGTGATTATCATGTTCTCAAATATGTGATAAATTACACAAATACACGTTTCGTTACCCGTGGTTAGTGTGAAACCAGGGAAGGTCTTTCTTTTCTTTTCTTTTTTATTCTTTTTGTTTTGTTTTGTTTTGTTTTTTTTTTTTTTTTTTTGTTTTTTTTTTTTTTTTTTTTTTTTTTTTTGTTTTTTGTTTTTTGTTTTTTTCTGTCTTCTTCCTTGTAAATATTGTAATCATATGTCTTATTATGCTCAAACTATAATTTTGTCTCGCTCAGACCTGGTGCAAACATCTTGATGTAGCACAGGATCTGAAGTATGTAATCTTTGCCATGCCCACCAGATGGCAGGCCTTCAGCAATAAGATAGACAGAATAGCTTTATTTTGGTCAGAACAATGTTACACAATGTGGAACAAGAATACATCAATAAGTTTTAAACCAGGAGACCATATATTAAGACTCGAGGAGTCGCTGGTATGAAGGCCACCCTAAAGATATACTATACATAATTACTATGTTTAAACTCATACGCTGTAAGATTTCTAACATGATAGGCCTACTCTAGGCTGAATGATAGGAGATATTACAAGACTTAAGTTGATAGACCAAGTGACAATAATACATATAATATGACTAATTATCGTCTGTTGCAGATGTGACAATCAATGATGTTACTGTTAATTTCATAATGGTTAATTATATAATTCTTATCATATTGTGAGAAGCCTTTTGAGGGGTGTGTATCAATTTTTGTTATTACTATCTCAGGTAAGTAATTTTCAATAATTAAATCTGGTATTTAATGTCTTAAACATAAGCGATTAATTTTGGTATTTGTAAATAGTATTGGGATCATTCGGGTTAAAACAGGAATATTATGCTCTGCTGCATCATATCTACATGGGATTGTTACAGTTCTTCTTGGTCTATCGGTGCGTTGAATCCGGTGAAAGTTGAACGTATCATTGAAATAGTTAAGCAACTTTTTTTTTCGTACTTATAGTATATTTTGATACACGATAGCTTGAATATATCACTGAAATTAAGAAGACCAAGTTTTTAAAGATAGGAGATGTGTGTGCGTTGTACTTGCTATTACTGATAAGTCTTATCGCTTTTTTTTCTTTTTGCAGCTTTACACGTCTACTGCAAGAGTGGGACCCCATGCAGTTATTCCACAATTCAGACGCGGTAAAAACAAGGCATTGTAAATAAGTTGTAATATGCTTTGAGGCAGTAGTTTTGTTAGGCTAGAAAGTCTGCCACACTGGGGTTAATTTATTTGACACATAATTAACATGTTTGCTCCAACTGAGATTATGATCAATTAAGACACCTAAAAATCTAAAGTCTTCAACTACTAGTTGAACTGGCTGGTTATTTATCATTACATATGGTAATTAATGAGGAGGTAAGTGTTTTTGTTTTGTATGAAAGATCATATATTTTTTATTTATTTACATTCAGAGATAGTTTTTTCACAACAAGCCACTTTAGTTAATTCTTTATTAACTTTTTCAGACAGTGACGATGGGGGTGTTGTTTCAATTACATATGGTGCTTAATAGGTTTGTCTCGTCAGCATACATAATTCAGATAAAGCTGCTGGCTTTTGACAGATCATTGATATAAACGAGGAACAGAAGAGGACCCAAAATAGAACCTTGGGAGACTCCAGTATGGATTTCTATTGTTGGGGATTTTATGTTATTAATTTGGACAAATTGAGGATCTATTATTTAAATAGCTATTGAACCACTGAAGTTCTACATTTGAAATTCCATAGTATTCAAGTTTTTTTTAAGTATTTTATGACCTATAGTATCAAATGCTAAGAAAAAAAGAAATTGGCAGTTTCTTTTCCTCAAGATTTGCATGTATCGTGTCTATTAGTTCTAAAACAGCAGTTTCTGTTGAGTGATTCTTTCTAAAACCATACCGATGATTGTAAAATAAGCTATTATATGTGAAGAATTGTAAAAATTACATATGGACAATTCTTTCAAACACTTTAGAGATGGACGGAAGAAGAGATGGATCTATAATTTTTGAAGTCATGTTGATTATCTTTTTTATATATCGTGATTACTTTAGCAATTTTCAATTTGTTTGGAAAGACCCCATTTTTAGTGACTGCTTAATTATAGCAGTTAGGGGCTTACTGATATCTTCAGAGCACAATTTGAGAAGAATTAAAGATTTGTTATCTCCTCCAGCACTTCTTTTTGGCCTTAGTTTATCTATCACTTTCTTAATTTGTTCTTCCTCAACATGAGTGAATTGGAAGGTGAAATTAACGTTAATATTTTGCAGATAAGATTGAAAAGATTTTTTCCCTTGCGTATCTATTTTCTCCGCTAAAGATGGGCCAATATTTACCAAAAAAAGGTCATTAAAATATGTCGCTATGCTCTCTGTGTCTGTTATACGTTTGTTATCGACATTAAAGTACTTGGGGATTTCTTTGTGGGTATTAGATTTATTGAGGATATCTTTAATTGTCTTCCATGTACTTTTATTATCATTTTTGTATTTATTAAATTCTGTTTGATAATGATCAAATTTTGCCCTTCTTATCATAAAGCGGACCTCACCAGAGCATTTTGAAGTCTTCTGTTGAGAACACTATACCTCTCACTGTCTGGTGTGATAGAATGAACTTTCTTATACAGGGTATCTCTCACATTTATTTGAAGATAAAGAATTCCCATGTTTACATGGTGGAAGCCACTTAAGGTTCACCCTTTTCAGATTGGCCCCTCTACCATTTGCCGACATGTGTGTTGTTGTTTTAATGGAATATGCAAATGGAACTGGAAATTTCACTGAACTGTCAACACTAAAATAAGCAAAAATATGCTTTTTGGGTATCTATTTGTGAAGTGTTCCTGGTGTGGATACCCTCGATGCGGCAGAACTGGAGGCAAGGTATAGTGTGTAATGCCCCCGACAGTGGCAGCACTGAGTCGGCATTTTGAGACTTGTTGGCAGGCGTGACAACGCTTACACGTTGACAGGTTTGTATAATTTTGGAAACTTGTTTCCTGATAACAGAGGTCTTACTACAGTTTGCAAGGTTTGTGCTATTAAGAGTTCAATGAGGATTATTTGTTCATATTGGGGGTGCATCAAAAAGAACCTATCAGTTGATTGGCTTTGATAAGTGTATACTGTAACAAGTGACGAAAGTCAAAAGGACTTGAGCCGAGTTGAGGGATGTCAGTGCTACAAAGTAAAATAGTATATTGGAAGATTGGGTACAACAGTCTGACAAAGTACGACCTGAAGCAAGGTAAAGTTAAAAGATAAAATTGAGACAACCGACCGACAAGGATATTTAATGTAGCATGTGGTGAGTCCGTTTTGAATGATGTGTGAATGATGGCGGGGATTCCTGAAGACTGTGAATCCTGGTCAAAACTTGCATACCTCAATCTCGGACCCAAGTTACAGATATGACGTTACAACATGCTCAGGCCAAAGTGCACTTAAGTCCGATGGCAATGACCCTGGTGAAACGTACACACGATCCCTCAATTTTTTTAGAAGCTATAGACATAGAAGATGACATAGAAGGGGACGACTTGGCATGTGTGGCCGGGCCTGTGGGGGACGAGTTGGTTGGGGACAACTTGCCATGTGGACGAAGTGACTGCATTCCTCTAGCCAGGCCGTTGTTTAGAATCCACCACACCTTTACCGTAATATAAATATGGTATACTGTACCCTAAGAATGTGTGAGTGAACTAAAAAAATACCTCTGCAATCGACGCTTCTTCATATATTTAGTGATATTAAACCAGAAGTCATGTGATTATGTCCCATTTTGTACGGTGGGGTACCATTGCAGTGGTCCATGAATGGCATGTTGCTATAGTAGTAATTGTGGTTCTTGCTAGATGGCGCTCCTCGCAATGCTTAGGACTCGGGCATTCAAGTGGGGCATTAATACTACAGATCACCAACAGTCCTCGCCAGCTCAAGCGGTAAGAGAGGAGGGGATGAGGGAAAAGGTTCCACATGTGGGTTCAAATCCCACACAGGGTAGTGGAAGAGGAAGCACTAAGAGTGTGTGTGTGTGGGGAGGGGGGGGGAACCCCAACCAAAGAAAAGCACTGTTTTTGGCACTCTCCTTACCAAGTAAATTGGGTGGTGGATTCTAAACAACCTCCGGCTAAGCCTTAGCCTAAGCCAATGCAAACTGAACAACATTTGAGTTTGGCTTCTTGCAGAAGGTAAGAATAAGATTAGGCAAAAACGAATTAACAAATATAATTTTTACGAAAAGAAAGTGTGTAAATTGTCCATTTAGCAGTCTCTAAATACAAAAACTTCGTTAAGAGTGTGATGTGGTAAAGCTCTGGTGAATTACCATGTTATCAGAAATAGGAGCATATCGGAAACAGAAGAGTTAATCTAAATAACACTCGTGCTGACTGGTCAGAATGTACCCATATTCAGCATTGTATTCATTTCCTGTGAGGATTGCTATTTCATGCACATGAGGATTTTTTAATCCCCGGAAGCATGGAAAGAAGTTATTTTTCAAAATTATCATGTGGACGAAACATCTAATTTGACTTGACTAAATTTAATTTAATTTGCGGGTCAGAATAGTTTGTTCAGGTAGACAGTCATGAAAAACAAGAAATTTCCTTAATAGGACTTTAGTAGACCAACTATCATTTAATTGCTTTCAGTGTTAAAGTTTTATAATAATCTTTGTCATTTAAAGTGCAACAATGGTATTAGCACTCTGGCCAAAATGGTAATTGCAGGAACTCATTCAGTCATGTGTAATTCACTAAATAATGTCCTGGCCAAATATGCCATTTCCATATAAGAGTTCTCGTCTCAGCTTGCAAGGCATATTATCAACAGTAAGGACATCTCAGCAAGCACAACCTCATGGCTGCATACATAGCAGTAAGGATAAGAGAAGTCTGAGATATCTGATGGCTGCCTCAAAGCAATATGTCCCAGACTGGATAAAATATAATACTGGAGGGCACTACGCTGACCTAAGGTCGCAGAGCTTATGCAACTGCCCATGTCTGTCCATCTACATGTAGACTTTTGCTCTTTAGCGTGATACCATCCACAGACCTGCCTACTTCTACGGTTTCGCCATAGTTTCTATGGTTTTTAATGATAAACTACGATGCTACGGCTCAACCTTTCATTCCTACGGTGATCAAAAAAAAATAAAATCAAAGGTGTCTGCTAGCTTTTGAAAGGCCTTGAAAAGTTTGGAAAATCAGATTTTTCAACAATAGAGAACAAAAAGGCTATTAAAATTGAATGTTTAATTCTATCAAGAAAGTAGTTTATGATCGTTGGTTTGTTCCATGTGCTCATCATGTTCATGATATCAAATTTACGTTGGTGGGCGACAATAGGGGATTTTATGGTGCCGGTTTGACTATGAGAGTGCATGCAAAATGAATTTGTTTTGCTCTGATGATGCACCAATTGAATAAGTAACTTCATTCTTTCCTTGTACACATTTTTAATGTACTCTGTATCTCCAAAATATAATTGGAAAGGTACATGTAAGAATATGAAGCTTAAATGTTCCAAGGAGTATATGTTGATAACAACTGGTAACAGCTATAGTATAGTGATCATGCAGACACTGCAGCCAAAGGCTGACAGGTAAGTTGATGTTGGATGGATTTATGGGCCCCAGGATGTCTTTGACGCAAATATGTGATGATGATCTCACATTCCCAAGACAAGGGCCGGGTGTATGCATTTGTGTGATGATTTATCTGGCTTTAATTTTGATTATAGCTAGCTTGGGAACAGTCTTGACCAGTTGGCCGACTGAGGTTTAGGGGGATGGGGGTATATAAATCTCAAAAAAAGTTTATCTGGGGGAAGTGCTGCCCAATTTTTTTTAGGTCTGGACTTTTTTTTTACAGGAGGTGGTCTTTATAGCAGGTACCACTGTATTTTTTTCTTTTAATTTTTTTTTAAATAAAAAAAGACACATGGCAGCTTTGTGTTTGATATTACTTATTCACAGGCATGTCACTAGTTTGTGGCTAGGAGTCAACCTTCTCTTAATACATTTATTTTGAAATTTCCAAGACTACCAAGTGATTTGCTGCTTATGGGCAATAATATTTGGTTCGTGATATTGGCTACTGACAGGCGGCCCAAACTACTGACAAAACTACTGAGAGGTCCATTTCAGGGTAGGCAGGTCTGCATCCACATTTTTCAAGTTAACCCAGTATAACTTTAAGGACTTTAATATAGGGTTTATGAAAATCTAGGTCAAGTTCCATTTTGGTGGTGTCACCTACAGTATCATGTAATATATGGGTCAAATGTGAAAATCTTGTGAATGCTCAGATAGCATCTTTAATTTTTGGTGGATCATCGTCATTAAATGTGATGGGGTCATGGGGAGGTCAAAATCTCAATCATGGTATTTATCCCTATATATGTCAGCACAGCACCAGGCACATGGGCCTCTTGTTCCACTTTACAAAGTCTACCTGTTTTTGAGTATGAATAAATGATAAGTATAAATACTACAACATCATATGCCTACAGAATAGTAGTAAATGGGTATAAAAACCAGAAGAACTGCTCAGGCAAAGCCATCCCATGGCCAAGTTTATACAAACTTCCTAAGGCCGCTTTCATGGCCATTCTCATATCATGTGCAAGGCTGCAATCAAATCTTCTGCAATTACTGGTACATGTACTTGCTTCAGTGAATATACTTTTTACTTTTTTTTTTCTTCACAAATTAATCCAAACCTGCCTAAGTCTTCATAACAATTTCTCTTTTATTTCTCATGTCCAAGTGATACAGCTTCATAAGCATCTTGCATATGTTGGAGTAGGCAGATGGAGAAGCTGTCATCTGGAAGCCTTTAGAAGTATGACAAGCATACATGTGCCACTATGTATTTTCAACTCTCATGTCCAGATAAGTTGATGTCTGCTTGATAGCTGTACTGACTGCTTTCCATTGGACCTAAAGGCCACATTTTCTGGTGTTCCTTCAATAGTGGTAGACTCTAGTCTATGATTCTGGGACATGTACATACAAAACTTGGTCCATATGCAGTCTACCATGTTGTATTCACACATATCACCCCCCCATTGATTTTTTTTTTTTTTTTTAATGTTTACAAGAATGGGGATATGGCAAGTGAACATGTGTGCCACCCATTTTTGGCAAGGCAATAATAGGTGTGGAAGGTTACTGACCACATCCAACCATTCCATTGTTAAACTATAAATACCAGGGCTCACCAATTTGCGTGTCCTGTTGTCCAGGACAAGTAAAATCCAAGTCAGGGCAAATAAAAATTCCGAAGCACTTACCTTGGGAGCAACCAAAATTTCTGTTTTTACAACTAGGATTTCAATGGGTTGGACAGGTAATTTTGAGTGGGGGCAAGTGAAATGTCAGGGGCACTTGCCTTGAGGACAAGTAGCCTTAAAAAGAAATGGTGAGACCTGAATATATTTCCCAGTAAGCCTATTCCCTTAGTGTTGGTGGACTTTAGTCCCCAATTCTGAGACAGTAAAACTTCAAGAGTGCGAGTCAGGGTTTCCGCCAGAGTGAAATTTTAGGGTACTCCATTAGTCATATTTCAAAGTGAAAAGACTGACAATGAAGATTTATGGGGTATTTTGGGATACTATTTGCTAAAATTGTACTTTTTTACCAAAATTTTAAGGCAAGCAAAAGTATTCTTCAAATTTTTCAGGGTATGCTATTTTACCTGTTTTACCCTCTGGCGGAAACCCTGTCAGAGTACCTGGCCATAATTCTGCATGGCATGAGTGTACCAGTAGAGAGAAAGATACACCAAGTCTAGGCCGCCAAAGGCGGGCCACTGAATGTATCCTTCCCCTCCACCAGTATGCAAGTACCATACAAATTGGTGTCAAAGGTTGCTTGTTCAAAAACTGGCCATTCCATGGTCAAAATGAAAAAAAAGTCCATGTTCAAATATTCCATTATGAAAATTTTGAAAGTTGACTGCCCATATTATAAAAACTAGTACCATGATGTAAATACATTTTGACATACCGTATTCATTCCAGTTAGCGCACATGCCCCAATAAGCGCACATCCCCACTTTTACTGAATGATCCCCAAGTTACTGTGAAACTGGGGTCGTTTTCAATGTAACTCTTTTATCACCATGCATGACACTAAGCTATGAAATCACTAGCTTTTCAATTAAGTACAATTCTTTATCACAAAAAGCATGACGGTTTATTTGCTTTCTTTTTGAATGCTGTCTATCTTATCTTATCTGCATCTTCTGTGTGTACTTTGAAAACAAGAAGTCCCTCTCTGCTGAGCACTTCCTGTCATATTGCACATGCTCTGTCACCACTTCCTGTTAAGGTAGGCATGCTGGCTTGCTCACGTGGGAGGCAGGCTCAGGCATTTAGTTGGCTGAATGTCACCTCTGTTTACCATTTTTTTTTTTTTTTTTATCAACGGAAATAAAGTTTGACATATATGTTATCATCCTATGGTGTTTGGGTGAGTCTACAAAATTTATATTGATAGTTTTACTGGAGATTTTACTGACGTGAGTATGATGACTGTTCCAACTCTTTGGAACGCTTGCCATGGGAAATTTGGGGATGTGCAGTTATGATTGATTTTTGTGGGCTGGATTTTCAAGTTAAAATATTTTTTAAGCACACAGTGCGCCAATTGGAATGAATACGGTAAGTCATGGGTGACGTACATTGGTATGCTTTGACCACAATATACATGTATGTTCTGGCTAGAGTATGTGTTAGCTTCGGTACATGTTGACTGGGTTCCATGGCTGTGACTGTGTGATTGGGATTTCCAATTTTATGTGATGTGTGCAAAGTATCCACTTTCCCTTTCCACTTAAAGGTGAGCATTGTTGACACTCAAAAGTTTAGGGTCTAACTTCAGAACACTTTCAAGTTTCCTGTGATATTACATCTTTGTCTGAGGTTTAGTTATAGGTGTCACTTGTGGCCATAATACATCAGTCCTGCCTGTTACTGTTAGCCTCACATTTCAAAATTAATGTGAAAACAGCAAATGACACACACCTAACTCAATGGCATAATCAAATGTGAACATTTACCCATATACACTACAGTGTATATGTTTTGAACACATTTTACAAAGTGGTTTGTAATGTTTTTGTCATTAGTTATGTTAAGCTACCTTTCGACTGCCATTGCCAAGACCTCTGTGTCGGAGCATAGTGTCCCAAGACAATCGAGTTGAGTTCACTCACTTGATTGTTCCCAAAACCTGATGGTCCCATGGCACCTTCTTTCGGTTCCTATGGATCCCGTTGTGACTCCTGGTGTGCATGCTGTCTGATCACCCTTCCTCTTTTGGGCCCCATTACTGGCTTGCTCATACGAGTTGGAAGCTCAGTGAACTTTTGTTCACCATCACTGTTTTAGTGCATCACGGATGTTCCCTTCTGTAGAAAATCTTTTCTCAGAGGTGCAGGACTCTTTGGAGACATAGATAGAGCTGATTTTTGATCTGCAGATACCTCTGAAATAGTTGGAAGTAAAGCTGGTCATTTGGCTTAAAACCTACGTTTTCAAGATGGTTTCTCAGCGCTCACATCGCAGAGAGAGGGAGAACAGTGCCTGCCAGGTAATAACTGCTTGGCAGCATCTGCGGAATTTGTTTTCTAAGCCTTCCTAGACTCCTTGCAGTTAAGGATCGCTTAAATTTGACCTATGGATTCCCGTGAGAAAAGTAGAAGAAGAGCTGGTAAGTGTTGGCTTATAACCGTTCTTTTCCAAGATGGCGTTTTGGCGGGTTAAATTGCAGACAGAGGGAGGACGGTGGCAATCAGGCATCGCTGCATAACAGCGTGCTGTGGGTGTGGAGCCAGAGACCACTTCTCTCTCCCCTTTTTGGGTAGTAGGCAGAAGGCCTTGTGTAGCCACTTCATGGCAGCCTGGGAACATGATCGCTGCTTTGGTTGTCAGTAATAACTTGAACATGTGGGAGCTCGTGAATACACGTAGGTTTGTGTTAGGTAGGGCGACGACACTTGCCCCCTTCCCCTGTGACGCTAAAGATGCGAAGCCAACCCAAGCAGCTTGCACGCACACCCAGGTGGTCACTGCTGCCTCACCCTAGACCCCCTCTAGGGAATTGGGAGGGGGGTCAACATAGTGGTAAGTTGGGTAGCAAGAGATCACCTCATGGGGATCTCGAGCACTTGGCACCACCCAAGTGATGACCACAGCTCCTGGGCCACTGATCCAGGACTCTCAGTCTTGGAGATGTTGGCCAGGACCCAGCAGATGCTATATAGCCTATGGATCTGATCCAGAAAGTGTTTAACTCTCCCCAGCCCACCACTTTGAATTCCCATCTGAAGAGGCAGTTTAAGCGCAAGTTGGATCTTCCGAGATCTGAGTCCCCTCAGTCCGAGTGCTCAGAGTCCAAACAGCACAAGTCGGTGAAGCTTGAGTGGAAACCTATGGGTTCCTGTCCGGGCCTCCCGGAACCTCGGCCAGTCTGAACACTCAGATCAAAAGTCTGAGCATCCCAGAACACCGAAGCCAGAGCAGAGCCCCCAACTCCAGGTCCAAGAGCTCGGCTCGTAAGTCCAGGCATGCTGGGGCTAAGAGGAAGGCACCCAAGTCTGTGGTAGGTGCCTTCCACCGCAAGTGAGCCCTCGGTTTCTCCAGTGGTTTGCCCCCTCTTCAGCCCAAGTGCCACTTTTCAAGTCTCCGGCTTCAGTACTGCTTTTGCCTCCTGCCCTTCCTCTTTGGACAGAGCAGGTGGGTCATTCCATGTCAAAGCAGGCAAATTCTGATATAGCACCAGCTCGACCCATCTTGGATTTTCCTCAAATTTTACTCAAGTGTAGAACAACCATTCTGAGGATGTTTTACAAAATACTAGGCCCTTGTGGCCACTGGTTCAAATTTTATGGCCCCTGGGGAAGGGGAGTGGTCATCTTTTGAAAAAAAACCTCTGTTGCTATTTTTAAAGCTCTATAACAGCTGAAGTATTTAAAGTCAGTATACGCGTTGTAAATGGGGTTATCTCATCAACTCAATCTTTGTCACTTCATTATATATGTGTTGTACCTCAGTCTTAACATACTCCAAGTTGGGTGTGCAAAATATAGCTTCATTATTTCGCTAGTATCGGCTAAAATAGTAGATATTTCAATCGGTGATCACCGAAACCACCCTGGATTTAAAATTACAAATGGGTATGTGGGTGGAGTTGAATGTTTTGATGAATGGCTAGTTAATTGAAACCAGAGACAGAGACAGAGAGAGAGGGTGGGGGGACAGGGGCCCACCCGTGGAGGGGCATCCAGTGGACATGACTGTGGTTGTACAGTTATGTAACATAACCCTATTCATCCACTTGTGCTGATGAGGCAAAGGTCTGGCTGGTTTCCATTTTACCAAACCATGATCATCTATTGCGAGGATGTGTCTTTACAGTGGTACCCCTCTTGTGAGGCCCTGCCTTCTCACCGGACACCACCCCTCTTGAATCTCCACCATTCATTTGCAGCAAGTGTGACAATTGCATCATAAGGCCCCCTATAGAAAGCCCCCCTTCCCAATAAGGCCACTTTTCTGTTGCATTTGGAATGGACTTACAGGAGGCAGTTTATCACCAAATTAATCTTTTTGGTGTAACAGGAACTTAATGGCCTGACCACAAAAATTAATGTGTGTTGTTTTCCCCCATGAATCCTTTTTGATTCAGTGATCATGAGAGATAGAAGCCAGAACTTTCATGTTGTTGTTCTGTATTGGATGCCACTTGGAATATCAAATAAATGTGACCATATTCTCCAACATGGTGCCTGTAACATTAGACAGTATTGACTGGCCTGCCCTCTGTCCCATGTCTGCAGTTTTAATTTGTACTGGTAACACATTCAAAGGGTGTTAAGACCACATGCTGGGGCTAACCCACAGAACCAGACATGGCACCTACATGTGCTCTTTGTTGACAAATTGTCACTTTTATGGTTGCTAAGGAACAAAAAACCGTTACAAGCCTTGCATATTCACTTGAAGCAACTCACAAAATTTATCCTTAATTTTCATGGAATTAGTAATATTTTTGCTGTAATAAGGGTGCAAGCAAGTCCCACAGGGATAAGATGTACCTTATGATACCAAAATTAGGCACACTCTGGAAAATCATTTTAGCGCTTATACTCACTTTAAGCCACATCTATAATTTTTTCTGAAGTCATTCTTCTATACTCGGAAAGTAAAAAAGCACAAAATAAGATAAGATATAAGATGATTTCCAGTTCTCATGGTGGTACAAAAATAGCAAAATACACAATCGCAAATAACAAATTTTGATTTTCAACTATTAATTTGACCCATTTATTTACTTGCTATAATGCTCACTAGTTGTACATTGAATATTTATGTTGGGTATTTGTATGTAGTACAAAGAAATTTAAATGATTGAATATGTAAGTATAAAAATATTTGGTCCTAAAGTTGTACTTTTTTTAACGGGGAACCCTTTTACCAGGGTATAACTCAGTCCTGACAAATAGCGCCAGCATCAAACTTTGCTATTTAGTATAACAAAGACATATACACAACATATCCAAAAATCATGATGATGTCTTGTTTCCTTCTTACAAAATTTTATCAATGATTTTGAAGGAAAATGTGCATTTCATAAGAGACATTTTACTAATATTTAACCCTAAAAGTGCCAAATTACCACAAGCTGACATCTGTAACAGGTTTCAGCTAAGAGTATTTATAATATAGAAAGATATTCTACTCAACTACACTTGTCCATAGTGAATTTCTGATAAGCACTATTATTCTAGCATGGTAAAATTAAATTGAAATTTGTACTGCACTGTTCTTTTCATTTATCGATTCTTAAATTATGTTGTTTTTGTAACCATTTATTGGGTGAAATAGGGGGGGGAGCATATAGTAGTAAAATGACTGCAACGAGTGGCTTATTTTTACTCAAATTCACTGCTATAATTTTATTGGAAGGAAAAAAGACACCAACACAATTTTTGGATATGTTGTGTACCTGTGTCTGTTCTACAATATTCCATAGTTTGATAGTGGTTCAGTTTGTCAGGACTGAGTTACACCCTGGTAAAGGGGGCCCCCGTTAACAAAAAACGCAACTTTGGAACCAAATATTTTCACATTTGCATATTCACTAAGTTATTTCTTTGTTTTAAATGTAAGTTTCCTAGTCCAATATTACATATACAACTTTTCAGCATTGTAGCAAGTGCATAAATGGGTGAGATAGGTGACCAAAAACTGAAAAGTCTCAATGGCAATTGTTTTTGTTTTTGTTTTTGTTTTTTTTTTTTTTTGTTTCAATATTTAGACCACCATAAATACTGAAAGCTGTCTCCTACCATACCTTATACTACATTTTAACTCTCTATATATAGGAGAATAATTCCAGAAAAATTAATGGATGTGGCTTTAATACTTTTTCTACAATGGAGCTTTAAAAATGGCACAAAGTCATAGGCGTTTTTCTTTTTGATGACCCCTCCCCCTCCCCAGGAGCCCTAAATCATGAACCAATGGTCAGAAAGGTCTAATATTTTGCATATCCTCTTTATAATAGTTTACACTTGTGTGTAGTTTGAAGAAAATCTGAGATAGGTGAGCTTGGGCCATTGCCTGAGTTGACACTGAATGACCCATGTGACAAACACGAGGGCTCCAGAGTTCTTTGAACCCCAGCTGTGGCTCCTGTCTTCAGCCCTCTGGAGACTCAGGATATTTCACTCCAGTGGGTGTCCTCTGGCCAGCAGACTCTCCAGTCAGCGGCAGCCATCGCCCCACACCAAGTGCTCTGGAGGTCTTCCCTCTGTAGCCCCACAAGTCCAAGCAGATGGGGGCAGCGACGGTGGCTGCAACAATTTCTGCAGAAGTCATTGCTACCCCCTCGCTTGCTGTGCTGACGGATGTTTTGTCACAGGCGGCTGCCCCATTGCTCATGGACAATACATTGTATGACCAGACTTTGGGAATAACCATCCCCTTCACTAGTCCTGAGTCTTCGAACCTCAACTCCAAGGCAGAGGATGAGCTCCTGCAGTCTGATACGTCCCTGAACAGTTTTCGTAGACCTGCATGCTGTTCGCGCTCTGAACTGCTTAGCCTGGTGGTGTCTGTGGTGTGGGTGGAACCAGGGCTTTGAGCATCTCAAAGCCCTGATTCAGAGCCTGTTGGGAGACCAAGCTCTGGTCCCAACAGAGGAGGAGAGGCATGAGGCTAACGGATTGTTCCTTGAGAACGTTTGTCGTAAGATCCTTATCCTCTTTTTCGCCCTTTGTAGCTGAGCTTAACGACCAGCTCACAGCCAAGACTCACAGATTTGGATTGGGAAGAATTTGATGCTTGGCAGCGGAGGTCCATCACTACGTCTGCTGAGCCCTTCAAGCGATGCAAGGAGTATGCTATGGGATCCGTCCTTACAGCATTGTACTCTGATGTCTCTTTGGTCGCCATGAGGTCTTTCATTGATGCATATTACGGAGGCTGTGCAAGACTGGCTCTACTAGGCGTCACTGCTTGCAGCTTTGTTGTCGCGGGCTGTTGACCACCAGGTTAGAACCACCTGCACATTAAAGGCGAACCTTCATTTTTTGCAGAGGGATGCCTATCTCCAGGGTCAACACTTGCCTGACCCAATATGTCGCAGAGCATGAATGGGGCCCCTCTTTTCCGGACCTCTGTTCAGAGGAGAGATGGCGGAAGTTGATTGCTGGACGTAGGGCCTTTGGGTCTGCTCCACTGAGCAGACCGGCACCAATGCGTAGACTGGACCGAAGTGTGGCGCTCAGACCATGCCCACTCATCCTTCCACTTTGCACACTGCCCTGGGTACTGCAACATCCCAGGAAGAGCAAGCAGTGATCAGAGAAGAGCAAGTACACCTGTAAAGTGAAGAAGGTTGGGCAAGCCTCAGGGTTCCTGACTCTTGCTTTCTGGACCACCCTGTCAGAGTGTTGCCATCTGCAACAGCTCCAGACATCTCGGAGCACAAGGTCGGTAGTTGTCTTTCCACCTTTGCGAGCAGTGGGCATCTATTACAGACGATTCTTTCATCCTCAATACCCTGAGTCACAGCTATACGCTGCCCTTCGGTGAAGACAGGCCTCCATTTAGTCACTAACCCATGTGCTTCATGCCCCCCCCCCCCCCCAGAGTAACCAAAAGCATAGTCATAGTTAGAGAAGATGGAGAAGCTTCGGAGCAAATGCACCGTAGAGCTGGTGAGCCGGTTCAGCCGGGTTCTACAACTGACTCTTCTTTGTCCCCAAGTGGGATGGAGGCTGGCACCCAGTGTCAGACCTGTCAATGTTGAACACCTTCCTAGAAGTCCCCTCCTTTGGGATGGAGACTTATCAGTCGGTGGCACCATTCCTGACTCCTATGGCTCTGTTGGCACAACAGTAGCAAGCCCTGCTGGGCTACTTGTCTTCCATTGACTCCCAGGTCCCCATGAGTCGCCTTCACCATTGTCCCTTGCAGCACACTCTGACAGATGGTTGAGGGACCAAGGCTAGTAAGCCCTAGTGCCAGTCCTCCTTAGGACCGTCAGCACTTAACGTGGTGGACCATTCGGCAGAATGTCATGTCAGGACAGACTGGCTGCTTGTCAGGCCTAGCTTCAATCCTGATCTCTGAAAATTTCATCAGTTTGTTGGAAAGTGTTTTCAGATTGGTGCACAAGTCGGATAATACAGCCATGGTCTCCATGCACTGCGGACATTGCCGACTTCCTGCTGTACCAGTGGGATGTCCTTGGCAAGAGCTTGAGAATTGTAGAGGGATTTCAATCAGCCATCTCCTCAACCCGCGCAAACACCCTTGACATTCGCATAGGGAGTGATCGCTATCTGTCAGTGCTAATCCCCTCCTTCTACACAAACAGACCGGCTCATAAGCCAGTTCTGCCGCAGTGGGACCTACGCGCAGGGGGTGGGGGGGGTGTGGTGGATGCTGTGAACAAGCCAGGGGTCTTGGAGCAAGCCTCACCTAGAGCTCAAGAGGTGCAAACCTTCAGTGCCTTCTGGCATGCCCTAAGGAATATGGCTGTTGTCGACATCCTCCGGGCCTGCTGCTGGCGATCGTCTACAACTTTCCCTGAGCATGTACGCCTTTATGGGCATAACAGGCTCCTTTGCAATGGTTGCTGGTACTCATCTGTTAGGCTGTTAAAGTCCCATCAGGGCAGCCACCCTGTTCCAGTTAATGGCGCCCTTGTAGTTTAGACTCCATGCAGTCTATAGGTCAGCGTTTTTCTCAGTGGGCATTCCAAAAATAAAATTGACCTAATCTCAGACTTGTATCAGGCAGTCGTCCCTGCTGTCCCGGCCCAGTGCCGGTTGACCCAGGTTGATTGCTGCTTTATGGAACAATATACCAGCCCCCTGCTCCTGCCAGTTTCATGACTAGGTCCTGCCAGTTCCCCAGGACCGAAGTAGGAGAAACAGACAGTTTTTACCAATGTGGCGGACAGCTATCGTTTTGGTGAGTGAGTTCCCAGGGGTTCAGTGGGGTCCCATGCTGGTCGGTAAGGAGAGTTTCCAGGCTTCAGCCGGGATTCTGCTGTTGGCGACCTCAAGTCCACATATCTCTGAGGTTTTCCCTTTTGATGTCACCTGCTCACACGGACCTATGGTTCCCCCCCACCCCCACCCTCAGGCTGTCGATCCCAGTGGTCTTACATGTGGACAGTATGCCAGTAACGTTACACCCTCCTCCTTTGTGTCTATATCGGCAATGGTGGTCAAGAGGTAATGTTATGTAACTAATATGTGAAATTATTAGTAAGTATACTGACCTCTCGACCATCAAATAAGCCCACCCGACCACCCTACTTCCTTCTCACAGGTGATGTCAACAGACCACTCATCAAAAGAAGAAGGACAATCAGGGAGTATGTGCACACGGGACCATCAGGCTTTGGGAACAGTCAAGTGAGTGAAATCAACTCAGTTGTGTTGGATGTTATGCCCTGACACTTAGGTTTTGGCAATGGTGGTCGAGAAGTAAGTATACTTACTAATACCAAAAGTAGTGAAAATTTCATGTATTAGACTGTGTGAAGGGTGAATTGAATTGAATAATAACTTCCTGGCATCTTCAAAGCAGCAGGCAGTAACATTCATGCTCATACTTGTGCATTCACATTTGTCTTTTGCCTCTGATTTCTGGTGACATCAATGTTTCTATCTGGCAGACCTGCCAACTTGTAAGATTTAGTCTTACAATGTACACTTTTCAGCAAACATTTATGGTGCCCACTAAAGCAAATAAAGGCATACAAAAATGCCCTTTTAGGGTGCCCACTGCCCACATAAGACAAGTGCCATTTTAGTAGAGGGTCCATTAACATGGGACCTAATGGAGAAAAAAAAGGGAACGGGCAAAAGTGCCCACTAAACACAGGTGCCCACTTAGCAGAGGTGCCCACTCAGGCAGGTTTTACTGTATTTTTGCCATTGAAATGAATACCAAAATTGATATGCTTATGAGCCTCTCACTGGCACTGGACAAGAGACACCTAATTTCTATATATGCATGTGATGTACCTGTTAAGTCCAATCACGACCTCTGTAATGTTAAGTAAATTTCAGCAAAATGTGTAAATACATGTATTTGAGAAGCGCTTAACCATCACAGGGAACGTGTTTTAGACAAACCTATATGGATATCAGTGAACATTTTGTTACTGACTTCTTGAATATAGGTCATATTCAGATTTTAATCATCTGACAGAGAAATATGCTTGAAGGCATAATCCAGGAACTCCTGATACTGAGCTTAAGTTGGGGGGGGGGGGGGAGAGTGTGTGTTTTGGTGCAGTTTTGCCAACAGCTTGGGTTTTGTGAAAGAATAATTTACAAGTGAAATTATGACTGAACATGCAGCATACTGTCACTACTGTGTTGTTACAGCATTCTGCATTATTGCTCTAAAATGATTTGTTATATTCAAATAGCTACTTTTTATATGTATTCTGAACCTCTCATGCCACTTACAGCTGAAAAAGAGCAACTCATTTGCAAATACATAGTATGTGGATTCAAACTATGACACAATTACAACCTACACATCTACATGGCAGTCCCAACAGAAATATGGTACACCAATTGTAGGCCAATTCAGCTAGGTTGGTACTGTAGCCAGGGTTTGCCATATTTGAAGTAGTCTCAACTCAAATACATGTACCACACCAACCTTCACCCAATTTTTGTGAATCTTTACGAAACATTAGATTTTGCTTTTTATTTTCAAAAAGGTACATGCCAATCAGAAGAAAAAGGATATAGTTAGATGTGGATATATCTAACGTTTGCCATAGAAGGCTGCTAGGCACCCCACCACAGCACAAACCAGAAACAGTCAAGCAATACTTTAACAGGTTGTATTCTGAGAATGTTAGCCTTTGGCAGGCATACTAATATGGTGTCAGCTGGGCTTAGAGCCTGGAAAACATTGCGATCAAAATTTCACTGTCCATGGCTATGCTAGGCACAACAGTTCTGTCTGTCTGTCTGTCTGTCTTCCTTTCCTTCTCAGTAAAATGTGTTTCTTTTGTAATTAGGCCCAGCTAATTTGGAGACAGTTTCTTATTATGTATAAAGAAGTTCCTACAGTATTCAAAAAATTTTATTAATTAATTTCATAACAATGTGCCAAATGAACCAAGAGTCATAAGTCTGTAGGAACACTAGTGTAGACTACTGAAGTAAAACAAAAAACTGCAAAGAGCATAAATTTGTTAAAATATTAAATAGTTTGAGAGAATGACCTATTAAAGTGTCTATATAAACAAATTTAGGACTTTTTTGTGGGTGTGTGGGTGGAGGGCAGTATATGGTTGTGATAAATATTCATTGCCAAATGCAATATTTATGATATTTGTACAGACCAAATAAAGTTTTCCTGTGTTGCAATATTGATCAGAAGTGAGCAGGTCATGTGATGTAGCTTGTAACTTAGACATGTACCATTCTGTCCCTTTAGTGTAGTTGGTACCACACAGACCAGCGCTA
Source organism: Hermodice carunculata (assembly GCA_964020975.1). Classification (NCBI taxonomy): domain Eukaryota; kingdom Metazoa; phylum Annelida; class Polychaeta; order Eunicida; family Amphinomidae; genus Hermodice; species Hermodice carunculata. Next base: position 18,241,262 of record OZ026614.1, read on the forward strand.
TATAGTTGGGAGCAAAGCACATGCAGTGTTTGATTACAGGATCCTATTGATGTCTTTGTTTGGAGTGCAATGAATAAAAGCTGTCATGACTTCTGTGTCATTATGCTATGAGTCGCTCAACCCGGTAGTGTGATAATGATCAAAGAAGTGATTTGAGTAGTTTTCTGTACATGTACTTATTGTGCAGAAGTAACTCATTATATGAGCTCTTCATCAAAATCAATTCTTTCACCTGCACATCCCAGGCAAGAAAATTCCTAATAATATAATATCTGAAGTCGTATCTGGAACGAATTAAAACTGATGCAGATAACTTGGCAAAATATGCGAACAACATATGAGGGGCTGTTAATACATGACTGTAATTGTCGTCATTTTAACATACATGTATAAACAAAACATTCACGGCGAAGGGTGGGTCAGAAGTGGATTATGAATTTGATCATTTTTTTAAAACACTGAAGAAAGTCAAATTTTCAGCTTATAAACTTGAGAAAAAGTCAAAGTTTTTGCATTAAAGATGCAACAGCTTCATTGAGCCTTTCTGGCAAAAGAGCCAAAAGGTGTTCACCAAGAATCCTCAATCTTTGTGTGAGTAAACATGTGTCAAACTGGTTTTGTTATTCCCAATTCAAAGCTACAGAACAAAGAAATACAACAGTTTCCAAGGATTGAAGAAGTACAAACATAGAGATACAATGTACATGTAGTATTTTATATGAAGTATGAATAGTTCAGGTTTCCATGGTGTGCTTGGTTTAAAATTTATAAAATGGTGATTTGGGTCATAGTTTGGAGAGAAGTGGGTCAAAAAGTTATGAATGATTTTCTTATAAGTGAAAATAATGACAATTATGGACAGCCCTTAAGGGACAACCTTGGCACTTGCTCTTTAATCAGCAAAACATGGGAGAGAATTTTTCCAGCCTGTTCATGGTTACCTGCTAATGGGATATTAAATGAAAAACACAAAACAAAGGCTGCTTCAACTAAGTGCAATGTCCAGCTGGTTTTGCCCAAGTGGGGCTCTTCTTGAACTGAAAATATATACATGTATATAAAAAAAAAAGAAAGAAAATGGTATATTATTAAAGCACAGAAGAAAGAAAGTGGTATACTATTAAAGCCCAGAAGACTTTGATCACTAGACGGTGCAAATGGTCAGGGGGATCACCCGATACCTGCTGCAACATCTGGCTCATCAACATGTGTCCCGTGATATATGTCAGTTGGACTGTGTAGTGATGTTCTGGGCTTATCCCATTAGTCTCAGGTACTGGACATACAGGCCTTATGGTTACTCTGAAATGAATTCAGTCAGTTATAATATGTTTTTGTTTTTTTTTTTATAACAGGTGAGACAATGGCAGCTAATAATGTGGAGAAGAAGGTGATTGTGGTGACCGGAGGCTCGGGTCTGGTTGGACAGGCTATCAAAAAGATAGTGGAGTCTGAAGACTCACGGGAAGATGAGAAATGGATCTTTCTATCCTCCAAAGACTGTGATCTCATGTAAGTTTTTCCACCATCTTGATTATATGTTTGGTGTATGAATATGAGACATGCAATGCCATATTAATTTCCCACCACAAAGCACAGGGTTCACACCTGTCAATCAGGGAGGACACACAGGCATATCACTGTCATCTAGTGCTTCCTAAATAGGTTGTAAGGACAAGTTTCCACTTGCCTCTACTAGGTACTCTTTATTTCCAAAATATTAATAATATCCTGCTTCCCCACACAGGCACCAGCCCGTATCCCGTAGGCAAGACTATGGTTACTAAGACAACCAGTTGTGCCCTCACGGTGGGAAATTAATATGCATACCTTGTATTACTGTATGATGAGTGGCGTCAGGGGCATCTTGGTATCAATAAAACAGTGTGTGTACATACACGTGTATGTTACAATTGTTTCCTCAGGATTGATACTTTGCTCACACTGTGTGACCTGGTACATTTTTTATTGGTCCAGCTGACTTGTCAAGCAGCTGAGTTACATGTATAGCATTTCATCCATCTGTCCATTAACAAATCACATTTTGGACTTCATGTAAGACCTTTGGCCACATCTTATGCAAATCTGGTGGGAATGCACCCGGGCTGGGTCTCTATCTTATCTGAGGGTTGACATTGCGGCTAACCCATCTTAGCTCCACTGACAAAAAGTCACAGAGCTGGTGCAACGACTCGTCCTGTCCATCTGTGCACAAACCATTTGCTTTTGAACATAATAGGCTCACAGTCCACAGTTTTCAGTTTATGCCCATATTACTTTTAGAACTTATCAACTGTATGAAAAGCTAGATGGCCATTGGTGGCACTGTGGTGACAGTATGGTCATTATGGACATTGGTGGCACTGTGGTGACAGTTTGGTCATTATGGACATTGATGGCACTGTGGTGACAGTATGGTCATTATGGACATTGGTGGCACTGTGCTGACATTATGGTCATTATGGTATAATATATGGGTCAGAATGTGAACATTTTGTGAACACTCTGGCATCTTTAATTTTTGGTGAACAGGTGAACCATCATAAAATTTAATGAGATGAAGTCAAAATTTTGATGGCTTATAAATGATACCAACTGGTGAGTTCCCATTATCCAGATGGTCAGAGGAGCAAGTTCCAGTCCATACACTTGTGTGTACGTTCATCTGTTTACATGATGGCAAAACACACCCATGGGCCTCTCGTTAGACCTGCGAGGCCACCTAGGTCTATTTTGCTGGCTCAGCTGGACCATTGAAAATTTGATAGGTGTCTTTGTGTTTTGACTGTCAGTTCCTATAAAGAGTGATGGGTTTTTCAAAAAAAACAAAAAAGAAAGAAAAAAATAAGGCTTCAGGACAGTGTATACATGCACATGGTGCAGATAGCTTTGTTTAGAAGTACAGCTAGCAAAGAGCAGGTGATTACCCAGGACCTAGTTTAACTTTAATCTATGTTTGAGGGTGAATTATCATTTTCGAGAGGGAAATTCAAAAGTAGTAACTCACTGTAGATCACACAACCTAAACATACATTATGAGTTAATTGTGATGTGCATGGATCAAATTATGCATTGCCATTTAGACAAAATCAAATGTGTGCGAGCGACATTTGATTATATTTTACGCATGACGTAGAGTAACTGCAGCAAATGTAAACAAACACGGCACACCAGGTCACCATTAAAAGTTGGCCTAGAGCATATAATTGCAATGGATACCCTATTAAACATAGAATAAACAAAATTTGACATGCCTAAGAGTGAGTTACTATTTCTCTGTCACTCAGGAGCATTTTTGGTGTGGAAAATCACTCATGACCTGCATTCGCGCCTGATTTTCCCCACCAACAATCCCTCGTGAGTGAAAAATAGTAACTCACTCTCAGCCATGTAAGATTTTCTATAAAATACCAGACACATGCATGGGATTTTCATGAAATTATGCCATTGCAAGTTAAGGCTAATAACAAGGGGACCATGTCTCAAATTATTTTATTTTTACCTCTGCTGACTGTCAATTAGCCGAGCTCATAAAATAAGTTTATATCCATCTGTCTTGTAGATTTAACAACTACGTCTCAAAAAAGTTGCAATGTTTTGAGACATCTCTCCAAATTATCTTAAAATGTTGCATGGTTTCCGGGCCAGATTTGTGAGTGACACTTATGTGTAAATCCTGTTTACATGGTGGGTGGGCAAACATTGTGCACACTATATGCAATTCTAGTTTCTAAACCAAGAAAACTGACAAAGGTTGCCATCAGCAGATCTAAAAATGTACTGACCCCTGGGCCAACCCAGTCTTGGTGGGTGTCTGCACAATATGTTCAACAGGTCATGTGACAGGTTTTTTTGGGGGGGGGGGGTTGTGTGTGTGTGTGTGTGTGTGTGTGTGTGTGTTGATTAGTTTTGAGAAAATCTGAAAAAAAGGTTTCTTTTCTGATGAAACATTTGTTCAGCTGCTCTGATCATAACACCTAGTAACTTCTTAAATTGCTTGGTGCATGGTGTTGCAGAAAAACTTTTTTTTTTCATTCAGCTAAGCCTGTCATGTAACCCATCCTCATTATTCATCCACTCTCAGTCCATCAATTATTCATATGTGAAACAGATGGGCAGAAATTCTTCAAACTCTATGGAGATACACTTGGGATATCTACCAATTTCTGTATGTTATTTTTTTTTTTCATTGTAAACTTCTATGCATGTTTTTGTAATGGAGGACTTCTTTGAAACCAGTAGCTAGGTTTTCATAAAACTGAGCAGAAATGTGCTTGACTCTAGCTGTGGCAAATTTATTGGCTTGGTTATGTGGCTCTCATTTCATGACTTGTAATAAATTTCTGAAATTGAATGCTTATCAATAAGAGTGCAGTGTGTATATTTGGAATGATACTTAAATTTTGTTACTTCATCTATTAAATGAACCAGTTTTTTTCAAGAATGTTGCAACATAAAGCTTTGACCAATATTGGAATTCCAGTTTAAAGCAACCAAGTTGGAATGGTGTGGCACACCAAAGCAGACAATCAACTGCAGTGCCACATTTATATGCTCTAGGTATTACCATATGGTTCCAAACTGTTTCAGAATTCCTATTTTCACTTTGAGCAGCAACATTTCCATATAAGTATACCAAATTATAGATTTTATAAAAACTACACACCAGAATGTTAAAAACTTTGCATCTCATTTGCAAGATACATTATGATGTAAAGTTGATAAGTTTTGCATCTGTACCACTTCATATGTGAATGATTGATTTTATGTCCAAATTTTTATTTGCATTTATATCACCGAAAAGTGACGCCAAAAAAAATTTCATAAGCAAAAATTAATTGAATTTTGCATGCAATGGTCTTTGCAGTCAATTTCAATCTGCCAGTTTGAAGGACTTATATGATGAATGCTGAGTATTTCGTCAAGAAATCCAACACATTTCATCGGACAGTGCTTAACAAATGCTTGATAAGTTCCACCCACAGGGAAGCTTTCTTTTGGGTGGAGATTCCCATCTAGCTACTTTTGTTGTTTTACGAAGAAGTTCAGCAAGAAATTTAACACCTTTGATTGAACAATGCTTAACAAAATGCTTTCATCAGTCCACCCACAGATAAGTTCTCTGTGGTGGGGATTCCCATCCAGCTACCTTATTTGTATAACTAAGAAGCACACCTCAGAACCACAAATTTACAAAGTCACCTAATTTTAGAATTGTTTGCACACTTTCACTAATCAAATTGTCCAAGACATATGCCATTGTTTCAGCTTCAATGCTACTTGAGTGAAAATACTGATTTTGAATTGTAAAATAGATATGTCCCTCCCCAAGCACTGCACTTTATCTGAAAGGATAAAATGTACATGCTTGTGGGTAAACTCAAAACACAGGCGGTTGTTTTCAAATTGTGGTCAATCTTTGCAAACAGCAGCAATTGGTTTTGTTCAACAAAGGTACAGATGTTTCTAGTATTGATATCAGATCTCTTCAACATCTGAATGATTGGGCTTTATTTACACATTAATTTCCCCTTGTGCTCTCCAGCCAGGGATTAGGAGGCATTCATATGCATTGTATAACTATACAGTGGTCCCCCTCTTATAAGGTCCCTCTCACCAGAGGCCACCCCTCTTGAAAGGCCAGCATTCTTGTGCAGAAAGTATGGTATATCCATTATATTCTCCCCCTCAAGAGAGGCCATCTATGTTATAAGGCCACTGTTTGGTTGCATTTTGGGTGGCCTTATAAGAGAGGGGCCACTGTAAACTGCAGAACTGTTGTTGTCCCCTTAGTTGCTAGGCAACAGAACTATGCTTCTGCCAGGATGAGATAGATAGATAGATAGATAGATAGATAGATAGATAGATAGATAGATAGATAGATAGATAGATAGATAGATAGATAGATAGATAGATAGATAGATAGATAGATAGATAGATAGATAGATAGATAGATAGATAGATAGATAGATAGATAGATAGATAGATAGATAGATAGATAGATAGATAGATAGATAGATAGATAGATAGATAGATAGATAGATAGATAGATAGATAGATAGATAGATAGATAGATAGATAGATAGATAGATAGATAGATAGATAGATAGATAGATAGATAGATAGATAGATAGATAGATAGATAGATAGATAGATAGATAGATAGATAGATAGATAGATAGATAGATAGATAGATAGATAGATAGATAGATAGATAGATAGATAGAAATTCTAAACAATATTACACAATGTGTTACAAGAATAAATTTATATTTTAAAAACCAGGAGACCATACATTAAGACTCCGAAGAGTCGCTGACATGTAGGCCACCCTAAAGATATACTTTATTTAAACTCATAAGCTATGAGATTTCTAACACATTACTATAGGCTGAATGATAACAGAGGGCACTTCTTCCAATTATGTCACTTAACCATCCAAAAAATAACACTTTTCTTCAGAACAAATGAAATTTGCTGAACCTGTTTAGCATTTTGTATGTTGTAAAACTTACTGAATGAGTTTTCTTAAGCTTTTCTGCTTTCTGAAGTTGTTACTTTCATCACAGACATGAGAGACATAGATGACAAAACCAACTGGTCCTTTATCATAGACGCTCATCAGGATAAATTCCCAACACTAGATTTGGGTTGTGCATTCAGCTGACCAAAAAAATGCTAATTATGACCTCTACCTGCATGCAAGGTTAGTTGAGCACACGTGAGACTTTTTTGTGAAAGCTGGATGAATACACTTGACAACTGTTAGGTATATAACCATGTGAAAACTAGGCAAAGGCCAAGACGGCAAATAGTGCCTGTCTGTGAAGCTTTAGCCCGACTTTAGCTGTGAGATGCGTCTGACCGGTTTCGTTCATTCTGAACTCCTCAGAGACTAAGCCAAAGAGTGCCGGCGTTGGTGTTTTACCTGAAATTTGCACGTTCACGTCTCCCATTGTTGGACGTTAGAAACGGTGTAAGACTGAAACGTTTTACGTTAGAATAAGTTAACTGCCGAACCGGGCAGTTACGAGTGGCCGGTCCAAGTGTCTGGTGTGCACGTGTTTTTATTTACTAACATTCCGTTGTCAAGGAGATGTGACATTTCCTTGTGTGCGGTCTCTGTGGGTGTGAATTTCCCTGTTTGATAGTGTGCAAGTGTGAAGCTTTACACATGCATGTCTGGAATGTTTGGGACTGGGGTAAACCATAATTTGGGTGCATGTACAACATGGGCTCATTAGTGGAAAAACTTTTCCACTTATTATAAGAGTCAATTGGCAATCTTTGAGCTAAAAAAAAAAAAAAAAGGTATATAACCATGACTTAGTCTTTACCAATGTTGTCCACCAGGTCTTGCAAACGGAATTTCAATTAGAGTACATGTCAGCATTCTTAGTGAAGGTATACACAGTGATATAAAGGTAGGCCAATGTGTATAATTATCTCCAAACTTGTTGGCCCAGTCCACTTCAACGTTTGCAAGGATATACCAAGGGAATTTTAGCTGAACATAAGCTGTTCTGAAAACCTTGTAAGGACAACATGTGTGTCTTCTGCTTTGAGGACATGAATTTTGTAAGGTCATTTGAACATCTTAGCTGACACTTTAACTTAGTTATGGCTGGTTTATACTATGATAAGAAGATACTGATCACATATGTATGTTTAGATTGAAACCAAAAACTATACCGACTAACCACAATCATCAAAATGTTCCACATAATATAATGACTCTTTTGTCATGTGGGTACAAGTGACATAACAGCCTTGGTGAATGACATCTTTGTACCTGTGTAAAGTTGCATTTTGTTACGTAGGGCCTGTATTTTTCCGTTTTTAACGGGAACGGAACGGAATAATGAATTTTTGTCACCTTTGCAACAGAATTTGCTGTTTTGCCTTAATGTGTTTTACATACAAAGAGAATTACTGAAACGGAATTTAGAAATTTCTGGCTGGTGAAACGGAATTTTTAGTTTTTTGAAACGGAAAAATACAGGCCCTAGTTACGGTCTCCTCATGCTCTCTATGTTGCCTTTAAATATAATTTTGATGATGTGTGTGCAGCGTCAGCTGTATGAATTACTTGAATGTGGAAAAGCCTGGTTTTGCCAGGTCAGGCTGCTCTGAATATTATGATATTTGCATAAAACATAAATCCACTTTACTTTAAATGCAGCAAATGGACCAAAAATATATCATGTGATACAAAAAGGTGTAATCTTGTAATTGTATCAGTATGCATGTACATGTACACACACATAACTGTACTTTCATTGAATAGAATGATTTACATGAGTTTGTTCGTTTTACGTACAGAAATCGTGAACAGACAAAGGCTAAGCTTGAGGAAATCCGTCCAACTCATGTGATACATTTAGCCGCCATGGTCGGAGGCCTTTTTAGGAACTTGAAGTATAACCTGGACTTTTATGTAAGTGAGCACAATCATAATTGTAACCTTTACAGGCATGCAGAAATAATATAAAAGTCCATCATGATGAATATGCTACACTTTAGTCAAGATGATATGTGTATATGTATAACAATACACATGTGGATTGATGGAAGTCAACTTCATGTATATGCTAGTTTTTACAAGTGAGTCGAATCAAATGGTAGCTGATCTGAAGCATTTACACTTTTTTTCTGTGATGCATTTTCACAAATACAAGCAAATGAAATAATAAAAGAAGATCTAAATGGAAATATATTGATTGACAGTCAAGCATGTACTTCAAAAGTGTAGAAAGAAATAGTTCCCTGATCTGGTGGGTTTTAGACTTGGGGTCACTAGACATGATGTAGTTATGAACAGATGAATCATATTAAGATGCTGCCATGTTAGTGACATGCTGCTTTGCCACAACTTCTGGCATGTGGGTCAATTAAATATCATTGTATTTTTTCAGTTTACTTCATTGCACAGCTCTGAGAAAAAAAGCACAAGATAGCTGTTAATATTGTTTGAAGTTCTTTGGCAGGTATATTAAAATTCTCTGCAGTAGACTGAAAATGATTCAACAAGATCATTGGGAAAGACTTCCCTGTGATTAATCCATGTTTTAAGAATAGTACATATTATGTTTTCCTGCACTGCTTAAACCAGGATTCCCATAGACCTTTAAAAGTATTCTCTTCATATTTGCCTTTTAAGAGCCTGAAAAGAGTAGGCCCATGTAATATATCAAAATTGGGGAGGGGGGGGGTTATCAAAAAGGTTAGCTTTGTGTGTTGATTATTTCACACGAGATTTGGGATGTGTGTTTGATTCTGTTTATTGTCAATTTTATCATGCTGTTGGTCTTCGATTATCTCAACACTTGGCATCTACCCCTTCCCAGTGAGAAAGGGTCAATAGTTTTCTTTTGTTAAGGTTGGGTACAACGTACCCAGCCTGCACCAAAATAAGTTATGTGTCTTACCATCAGACAGGCCATTACAGTAGGTCTTACTATCAGATAGACCATCATGATAGGTCTTATCATCAGATAGACCATCATGATAGGTCTTATCATCAGATAGACCATCATGATAGGTCTTATCATCAGACAGACCATCGTGATAGGTCTTATCATTAGATAGACCATCATGATGGGTCTTCGTATCAGACAAACTATCATGATAGGTCTTATCATCAGACACACCATCATGATAGGTCTTGCAATCAGACAGATGATCATGATAGGTCTTGTCTTTCTCAGCAGTTTTTTGGTCTGTTTGCATGAACTTAAAGTAAAAGCATTAATGCTTTCAGTGCCAAGTTTTAGTCGGAGTCAACAGCTTTCCCCAGTATGCTTAAGACACATTGCAGCCAAAGTGCACAAGGGAAAGCTGTTGACCTCTACTATCATACTTGAATGAAATGTCTTTTTACAAGGATCATGAATCTAGCACCCCCATTACAATAATAGTAATTTGTCTTAAGTAGTTTGACCTCAGTGGAAGTTGGCACGGAAAGGGGTAACTTAAAGCAGATGACAGTTTACATCCAGGTGTTTTTAGGTAATTAGAGCAGGAAGGGAAAACACAGAAAAGGCCCTATTTTTTTTAAAGCAGCAGGCCAGGAATTGAAGGTATTTTCAGGAAAAGGTTTTACATTTCAAATTATCTTGATTGCTTGGAAATGCTTTAATGCAATTTCTTTTTGTCTTTTAGCGTAACAATACTCTTATCAATGACAACGTACTACACACGTGCTATGAACTTAAAGTCCAGAAAGTTGTGTCATGCCTGTCAACTTGTATATTTCCCGACAAGACAACATACCCTATAGATGAAGCTATGGTAAGTTTATCATAAACCTAACCCTTTCCCCCTCAACCCAGCCAAAACTGGCTGGTGGTCAAATGTCGTCTGCTTCAATGTTTTCTACTAATTTCAACAGTAATGAAAAACAGTTTGACTGAGAATTGCAGATGAGACCTATCAAGATCATGTGCCCCAGGTCAACAACTTTCCTAGGCATGGGTTGGGCACTTAGTGCCCAACCCATGCCAAGGAAAGTTGTTGACTCAGTCTCAATTCAAGGGGGAAAAAGGGTTAAGTTGGCACTCAATATAAACATTTTGAGAAAAATGTAATACATGTACATAGTTCTACTCTGTTCCAAGGAAGTCAACACCATGATGTTGTACAAGGTATTGTCCAATCAAAGTTCTTCTAATTTGAATATTTTCTCAAACACTGACAGGCACTGATTTGAACTGACTACGAGAGCACAGAGTTTAATCAACAGACTTTTTGGCATTCATGCAGTAGAGGTGTGTCAAGATGTTTGACTTTGTAGAATAAGAAGGTTTAACCCTTTACCCCTTAAACCAAACCAAAACTGGCCCTTGTAAAATTTTAGCTGGTTCAATATTCTAAATTTAAAGATGTGCACCCAGAAATAATGGCAAATATGGCTGAATCTTTCTTTCAAAATAAAATCATGTGTATGCTTTTAACTGGTCTAATGTTGCTATTAAATCTGACTTTGTGGCTAAAGAAGCCAGAAGTGGATCTTGTAAACAAGGAAGTGAAAACATCTTCTCTGTTGCTTTTAAACCTAAAATATACATTTCTCCAGGAAGTGAAGAAGTAAAAAATAGCGTTTGATCACAAAGTGTATCAAAAATAGCAATAACCATTAAAGGGCTAATTTCTGGACTTGTATGAATAGGCTCCTTTTGTTTGCTTTGGGCAATAGTGCACCCAAAGTGCCCCAAGGAAAGCTGTTGACCAAGACCATTTGCAGACTGGGAACTTGAGTGAGAGGCCTTTGCATGAGAATGTTGGTGGTTGAATTGTTATATTATTCCCACTTGAACTATAATTACCTTGTGCTCATGCATTTTATGTACCTCCTGTGTCTGGGTCCAGTAAAAATTATTTTATTAGGCATGTGTAGGTACTATTTCACTGCATCACTCATGTCTCATCTTCGATCCATACTCAGCAGACAAGTTTTTTTTTTCATTGTTTGTCACACATTGTGACACAACAATCTGTAATTTATATCTCACTATTTTCTTTAAGATTAATATGAATGTGTGGGAAATTATTAGAATATTGCTGCCACTAATCACAATGTTAAATTTACTGGTTTGTTTACCTCATTGCTAACGACTGAGTAACTGTAAAGCAGGATTAGATATTCATATGCCCTACAGCGTGTGTCATGCACTTGATCAAGTTGAGTTGTGAAGGTAGGTCCATGCCTTTTCTAGTTTTTTGGCGAATTTCCACAACAAATGGGGTACATGGGAATAAAGATAGAACATAGCTTCTGTGTAGAATGATGAAGTTTATTACACATCCTCAGAGAAAACGTTTTGCTGAAGTAATCGCCTTTGGCGATTAGTAGCTTCAGCAATGCTTTTCTCCTCAGATGTCTAATAAACTTTATCATTCTACACAGAAGCTACCTTCTATTATAATATGTGACTGTGGCCACAACAAACAGGCAAGGATAGAAACTGGCTGCTGAATTTGTAGTATTGATAGTTTTGTGAAATTGTTGTAGGAGACATGAATTTGAAATAAATACCTGTGAAACATGAAAGTATAGAACATCAGGAAGTGTACACATGTTTAATTCCAGGAATATTTTATTTTTTTACTTGAGCATGCACTGAAAACATAGGTCAGTGTAACATTTCATGAAAAAAACGTGTAAATATTGCTATAAATGATCAGAATCAAATACAAAACATTTATAGTCCAAAATTATGTAGTGAAATTTGTGTTCTGGCCATCCTTGAAAATATATTTCTTGTAGATAGTCCAACCTTAAGGCAAAGAAAAATTGTAAACCATCTGATTACCTTAAGGCTAAGAAAAATTGTAAACTATCTGAATGATAACTGTATCCAAGAAAAATACATGCTTCACAATGGATTTATGAATGTTTTGGTGTATAATACATTTCATAATGGTTTATGAGCTAAGAAGATTCTGTCATGGTCATTATAAGATTCAATAAATATGACAAATGATGCAAATAAGAACTGCGAGTAGCTATTCCTCTTTTAAATGCCCATAAATCGCCCAATGCCATTCTGGTGTCAAAAAGATAGATTGGCTGCTGGGTGTAAATACTTCAGCATGATTTCCCTGACAAAAATATTTTCAAGCCTGGCTTTTAGTAATATAGAAGTACTGGGTAGTCAGGAATGCAACATACCTTTAGAGAGGTCTACAACATTATGTCTGGGTGCCAACACAGACATAATGTTTTTATGGGATTTCTTTGTCTTTGTGCCAACACAAACATATTGTTTTTCTTCTTTCTTTCTTTCTTTCTTTCTTTCTTTCTTTCTTTCTTTCTTTCTTTCTTTCTTTCTTTCCTTCCTTCCTTCCTGCCTTCCTTCCTTCCTTCTTTCTTTCTTTCTTTCTTTCTGTCTTTCTTTCTTTGCCAGCAAATTTGTCAGACATTTCAATTGAAAAGGAATCTACATAGAAACTCCAAACTTGACATAATTATACTTCTACACATGAAGTCTTGAGTTTTTGTGAAGAAGTTCAATGGTTTTGAGAATTATGCAAACTAGGGCCATTTGAAAATTTAAATTTTGAATATCTCCAAAGCTATTATAGGTACAGGTAACCAATCCAACTTCTATTCATAGGTTTGCAACACGTTTTTGTAATTTACAAGTGACCTCTAAAGGTCAAAGGTCAAGGTCATTTTGCCATTTGAAATTTTCTTCTAGCCATAACTCAACCAATTTTTATGCAATATTGATCATGTTGAGCTCAAATTATAGACATTGTAACAATGTACATTTTGTAATTTACATGTCAAGGTCAAGGTTATTTGGACCTTTGAAATTTTCATTTAGCCATAACTTTGTCAATTTCCGTCCAATTTGAATCATGTTGGACTCAACTTGTAAGTACAACAACATTGCATATTCTTGTAATTAACATGAAACCTATAAAGGTCAAAGGTCAAGGTCATTTGGACCTTTGAAATTTTCAGCTTAGTATAGCTTAGTCAATTTACCTGTAATTTCAGTCTTGTCAGGCGCAAACTGTGGGCATTTCAACACTGCATATTTTTTTATAATTTACATGTGACCTCTAAAAGTCAAAGGTCAAGTCATTTGGACCTTTGAAAGTTTCATCGAGCCATACTCGGTCAATTTTCATTCAATTTTAAGCATGTTGAACTCAGATTGTTGGTCTTGCAACACTGCACATTTTTGTAATATTACAAGTGACCTCTAAAAGTCAAAGGTCAAGGTTATTTGGCCCCTAAAAGTGTTCATTTAGGCATAAATTTGTCAGTTTTCATCTGATTGGGCTCATGTTGGGCTTAAATTGTAGATATTGTAACACTGTACATTTATGTAATTTTCATGTTACCACCCAGATCAAGGTCATTTGGGCATTTGAAATATTTATCTTGCTATAACTTGGTCAATTTTCATCCAATTTCAGTCAAGTCAGGCTCAAATTGTAGGTTGCAACACTGCACACTGTGGTAATTTACGTGTGACCTTCAAAGATCAAAGTCAATTGGAAATTTTCATCTAGCCATATTTACAACTTTTAAAGGTACACAGGCAGGGTTGCTTTGAAGCAAATCTTCTTTCCTAGTTTCTTTCTTTCTTCTTTACCAACAATTTTGTTTGACAATTTTCTCACACACTATAACACTTGGAAAGTCCAAGCATGGTTTCATTATAGATCCATACATGAAGTTGTGCCTTTTTGCAAAAGACGATTGAGTGCATCTAAAATTGTGCAAATTAGGGGCATTTGAAACTTAAGTCTTCAATATTTTCAAAACTATTATAGGTAAAATTGCCATTCCAACTTCAGTTTTGTCGGTTTTTGCCACATGGGCATCCAATGAACCAGAGACAAAAGTTGTAGAATTTTATTTTGGGGCACTTGAAAAGTTTAAATGTTGAGTATTTTAAAATATATTAAACTTAAAGGTGCCATTCCAACTTCTAGTTATAAGTTTGTGGTCTAGGCACCCCTAATAAACAACAAACAAAAGTTCTAGAATTTGAATTTATGCTGATTAGGGGCACCTCCAAAGTTTGAATGTTGAATGTCTTCCAAACTATGATAGGTAGAGGTAACATTCCAACATCTCTGTAGAGGTTTGTGCTGTAGGTGCATCTGATAGACCACAAATAAAACTTTGATTTATTGCCAACAGAAATCATTTCTTCCTCATTTTAATTACTGTATATTAGCCTGGGGATATGAGTCCAATCGTATGCATGTATTCTTACTTCAAAAACAAGCTTATAATCTTATTTGCTCGACTAAGTTTCATGCTCACACAGAATCTCTCTTTATAAAAAGCTGCATTCGTTGGGTGTACTATGCATGTCGGGTCAGGTCATCCTGACACATCACTTCAGCCTGAACAGGTTCTTTATTGTATGTTTATATTGGTTTAAACATATTTTATTGCAAAAACAATTGGCCAACAGGCGATGCCTATATGAAGGCCTCTTGTAAAAAACGTGTATATTAAAAATGGTCTTACAATGTATCTCTTGTTTGAATTAACTATGTACAATTTGAATTGTATTTTTGTGTCAAATAAAATTGATTGAATCTTGAATCCAACTTAGGGACACTTCCAAAGTTTAAATGTTGCATATCTTCAAAACTATTGTGGGTAGAAGTGCCATTCCAAATTTAACTTGTAAGTCTGTGCTGAAGGCACATCAAATAAACCACAAACACAAGCTGTACGATGTAAATTTATGCAAATTTTGGAGGCACACAGATTTGCTTAGTAGCTAATCTTTTCCAGTTGCAAATTACACTCCTTACAATTTAATAAATCTTGCATCCCACAGCCAAAAAAAGATTGGTCAAGCAACATTTCCTTTCAAACATTCACCACCATGTACAGCAACAGAAGCAGTCCTGGGAGAATTACGATGGAATAAAATCACAGATAGGATTGCCAAAGCTAAGTTAAAGTACTGGGGGTATTTACAAGCAATAAGTGAAGACAGGTGGTGAAGGAAAGTTTACAATGAGGCAGTCAAGGAAAAAACAAGATGGGTCAAAGACGTAGATGGGTTAGCAGAGAAATATGAATTAAAAGGATATGATGAGGTGGATGATTGGAAAGTATATATAGGTAAGACTGCTACAGAGGGTTGGAAAGAAAACTGGAAAAGAGGAGTCAGGGAAAAAAGTACATGGAAAGCATACAAGGTATTAGAAAAGCCATAGAAAAGTGTGTGTTGGGATGGAGGGAAGGGATCCAAGCTTCTTTTTCAAAGTAGGGCACGAATAATCAATCTAGAAAAAAGGAAACAGAAGTGGACAACAGGTAGTAATGGAAAGTGTAAGATGTGTAGACAAGAGGCAGATGAGACAGTGGATCATTGGCTATTATGGTGCGATGCATATAGAGAGATAAGGGAAGATTTTTTCAGAAAGTTGCACAAGGAAGACTACAATTACAAGGGTTCAGAAGAGGTTTAGTGTTTAGAGGAAGAGGAACATATAGCATGGATTTTAGGTTTGAAAGGTGGCTTTCTGGAAGGCAGGAAAGGTAATAAAAATGTACAGGACTACCTGGTAGGATGCTGGGAGAAAAGGAATAAAATAATAGAGTTAGAAGGCAACAGGTTAAATTATAATCCCAGAGTACAGGGAGGGGAGGGAATGGGAATGGGGGTAGCCCTTATAAGGGCTCCCATGGGAAAAGCCTGAGTCTTAGAGGCGGGGATAGGGTGTGTGAGGGATGGACTTTTTTGAAAAAAAATTTACCCTAGGCCACCTGTGTCACACAGTGACACAGGACCGTGGCAGACAAGCTGAGAGCCACAATATTATTATTACATTCTTTGTTTAGCATTTTATGTCATCCGAGACTGACCTTGCCCGCATGGTTACCTGAGATCAATAATTTACGAGCATGGGTAACAGGTCAAAACATCCAAAACAAGGTTGTATCAAGTCAACTCATCCCCAACCATCTTGTCCCTGTGTCAGCTTGTCCCATGTATTACTATCCTGTCCCAATTTTAAGTCACCCTGTTACCAACTCATCCCAAGTGCAACTTGTCCCTGTAAGGGAACACCTGGTGGAATTTGGAAGATAAACAAGAACAGTTATCTGTTAAATAACCCAGGCAGCAGTAATATTAGTTGTCTATTAGCTGGTGTATTGTCCAGCAAGTTATATGTCAGTTTGTGAAATGTGCCTCATTTGTGCTCACAATTTAGGTTTAAACTGCAGAGTTCAACTACTCAGTGTACTTTTGTGGTAATGGAATGCATCAACCATTACATGTATTAGAAATCTGAATCCAATGTACATGCAGTTTTCTTAGATGCAACAAAGCGTGCCTCTTTATGGATGTCAATTATGCAATTTTTCCACCAAGGAAGTACAGCGTTTTTACCATTCGGCCTTATGAGGCCGACAGGTATTGTCGTACCCGGCGCCGTCCGTCTGTCCGTTCATCCCATGGTTTTACCACCATAACTTCAGAAAATTTTGAGACCGGACTTTCAAATTGCACATGATAGTACACTCTTCTATGGCCTACTTTGTGTGCAAGCATAGTTGACCTTGACCTAATTCTCATGGTCACCTAATGGTCACATGTGCTAACCAACGTTACCGCTCTAACTATTAAAAGCCTGCATCTAGCAATGTAAATCTTACACACAAGAAGCTTCATAGAGTGATCTAGAAGCCTATCAAAAATTGAGGTCATAGCTGTATATTTGACCTACTTTTTGAGGTCAAAGGTCAAGTGCACAATGGTGGTATTGGTATAAGTAAGGAAGTTTTTAAGTCCGTTATATGAAATTTTATACACACATGTATCACAAACAAAGAATGTGTCATGAATCAAAAGTAGGTCACTAGGTCAAGGATCTGGGTCACAGTGACCTATCCTTTGAAATTTTGCTTACCACTACAACTTCAGAAGCTTTTGAGACAGGACTTTCAAATTGCACATGATAGTACACCACTATAAGGCTTGCTATGTGTGCAAGCATAATTGACCTTGACCTAATTTTCAAGGTCACACGCGGGTCACAAGTTTGCTGAGTGACATTGTGCATCTAGAAATCTAGATCTTAAAACATAAGAAGCAACATAGGGTGATCTAGAAGCCTATTGAAAGTCAAGGTTATACCTCTATATTTGACCCAATGTTTTTGAGGTCAAAGGTCAAGTGTACAATAGTAGTATTTGTTGAATTTATGACAAGATCGCCATTTGTGAAATTATTTGATGACTGGCAAAATGGACGTGATCTCTTACACTACAGGCTACCAGCAGCTTTTTGATCTTACACTATACCTGATACTATGGGACACTATTCCTAATAACTTACAGCAAAAGAGATTGAAGGCGGCCAAAGGGTACTGCGTTCTTTGAACGGTATTTTTTCACTGCATTGCAGAAAGCTATCAGATTTATATGGAAAGCTGCCATACCCATGTCATAGTAGTTTACTTCATTACACTTTATTTGAAATGATTTGGATATTGAATTGCAGCTTTACAAGTACATGTATTCCCTTAAGTTTTTCCACAAATCATATCACAGTGCTAACAGTACTAAATAGCTTTGCTATGATTGCTTATGGAGGCAGTCAGTCATCAGTATGTCCTTGAACTATATAGTATCAGAGCTCGGAATTTTTAAATAACAATTCCTCACCTTTCAGCTTATACCCTGCAATGGATAAATAACAATTACCATGGTTCTCCCGACAACATCGAAGAAGTTGCAGCCATGACCAGAGAACTATGTGAGATTAGGGACAGCAACTTGCAATCCTGTCTTACAAATATAGAATATACTGATATTGTTGACTTTTTGTGCACTTCTTGAATTGCTAATGTACTGGACGAGGTGAGAACAATTTGACGTTGTGTGAATGGTTTATAATGTCAGTCTTTTTTTCTGCTTTTCTTTGGCTTTTATTTTTTTTGGTGAAACTTTATATAGCCCTGTGTGCTTTCACACGTATACTATTTACACACATATTACGATACTCTCTATGGAAGTATATATATATATATATATATATATATATATATATATATATATATATATATATATATATATATATATTATCTGCTATTACAGGCAAGGCCAATAGTCATTTGCAATAGTCTCAAGTTGATGTTAATGTTATCCTTTTAAATGGTCATGATCACCACAACAGGTTGGTGCAAATATGGAATCACATAGTTTCCTACTAAAAGGGAGAAAAAGCCATACATTGTTTTAAAAAAGATTATCCTTGTGTATTGAGAGAAGTCAACATGGAACAATGAACTTATCCATGTCAGAAGTCATACTATCAAGGTAGCCTACTGGTGGGTCTTTCTCAGTTACCCTACTAGTCAGGCAATGTCCTAGACTTGCACAAGTCCCTGGTGCATGTCCCTATTTTCCCACCCAGAAGTGCGATACATTTTCCCCTCCACAAAGTTAACTGAATAATATTATGCCAACTACACGGTGTTATTAAGTAGGTCCTACTATTATTATTATATTTTTTTTTAACTGTCGACACTGCCGCCGTGTCGGTTTCAGCAGTAGCAGCTATTGAGTCCTGGTCAGTTCTAATCCCATTATCATCGCGAGTGGAAAGTGGCCTTCGATGAATGCATGGCTAGTCACTGGCCACTCAAGCGAGACAAAGCTGACTGTCTCCCTCCGGCTGCCGACACCAGGGACTTGTCAAACTTGCACAAGCCCACTCTGGACTACCATCAATTCGGTGGGAGTGACGTCACAACATCCGGGTTTTGCGGGATCTTAGAAGTCAAATCAGTGCCACAACTTTTTTATTTTTGCATTAATGTAAAATGATCCACGTCATGATTTAAGTTTTGTTGAGTAAGACCTCTACATTTCTATGTGGCTCTTTTGTCAATTTAAACAAAAACTCTTGCCCTACACCCTACAATGGAAATATATCGAACTCAATCACGATTTGATCAAAGCGGTCAAACCTGTGTGAATACAGTTGCATGGGTACCGGTCCGTGCATTTTTCTTGGTTAGCGTCACGAACGATGGTTCCTCTTTTATTTTTTTTCTAAAGATCGGTTGTGTGTTATAATTGCCATTCAACTATAGTGGTTGAGCTTGTTGCTGCAGTAAATAGTCCATAAACACACTTTATCGCAGTTACTGACAAACTGTCAGCATGATAAACACGCGGCAGCGGTATTTTCACCCGAGCCATGTTTACCTGCGCCTGGCGTATTTTATGTTTGATGTTAAAATAGACAAGGTTCTGAGCATTCTAACGATATAAACAACATGGCGCGGAGACAAAAAAAAAATCGAGATAGAGACGATGAAATCACCCTATTTTTGCGCAGTTTTGCAAAGTTACATCATTCAAATTGTCACAAGCAACGACCCGGTCATTGATTTAAATCATTGTAGAAGGAAAATATTCATTTTAACGCCGCTCGAAATAGCCATCGGCAAGAACTGACGTTTCTCTACAATAAAATGTGCGTGCTTGCATGTAAATAAACAACAGTCAACACAAGGTTTTTGAGACGGCCTTGAATCTGTCACGTGCTTGACTGCTCATGAATAATTCATAGCAGCGACAAGCCGGCAAGTTTGACAAGTCTCACTGGACGCCCTCCGCCTGACTCGGGCAGTGCAATTAATACTTCATTACACAGTAGCTCAATTAACAGCTTCTGAAGAGGGGTGCGTTATGACCGCTCGCATGTCTGTGTGATAAGAAACACAGTGCAGACCGCCCGGCGCTAATCATCTGGAGTCCGTGTTATCTGGTTATAGACACGTTCCACGCCAATTAGCCAGGTTTGAGGGCCTACCTGTATGGTAACCGAATAACGCTTGGACGTGTGTTTACTTGAAAAATTTATTTTTGCAATTAATTTTATTTTGAATAAAATACGGAAGACAGTCCAGTGAGACCTGAGCAAGTCTAGCAATGTCCATCACCAGCCCCATACAGGCACATCAACTGGCTCTGTCAGGAGGCCAGCTGTAGTCTATGACACCAGCTTGCTAGTGTACCTACAACAACCCCATACAGGCACATCAACTGGCTCTGTCAGGAGGCCAGCTATAGTCTATGACACCAGCTTGCTAGTGTACCTACAACAGCCCCATACAGGCACATCAACTGGCTCTGTCGGGAGGCCAGCTATAGTCTATGACACCAGCTTGCTAGTGTACCTACAACAGCCCCATACAGGCACATCAACTGGCTCTGTCAGGAGGCCAGCTATAGTCTATGACACCAGCTTGCTAATGTACCTACAACAGCCCCATACAGGCACATCAGCTGGCTGTATCAGGAGGCCAGCTATAGTCTATGACACCAGCTTGCTAGTGTACCTACAACAGCCCCATACAGGCACATCAACTGGCTGTATCAGGAGGCCAGCTATAGTCTATGACACCAGCTTGCTAGTGTACCTACAACAGCCCCATACAGGCACATCAACTGGCTCTATCAGGAGGCCAGGTATGGTCTATGACACCAGCTTGCTAGTGTACCTACAACAGCCCCATACAGGCACATCAACTGGCTCTATCAGGAGGCCAGCTATAGTCTATGACACCAGCTTGCTAGTGTACCTACAACAGGGCTCTGTGGTGCCTGCGGTGTCTAGCATGATAACATTCTGGGGTTTTTTCCTTTAAATCAGCCTGGCTCATAATGGAGTTAGAATTGAGTTTAAGTATCCAGACTGGGTCATGAAGATATGCACAAATTGTTCCATCAATCAGTAGATTTAAACAAAAAGTGTTACAAACTATACATTTTTGTAAAGCAGAAAAACCCATGTCTTGATTGGTTTCTCTGACAATCATAAGCATCCTTTACCCCATATTTATACAGCAATCATAGAAATGCGTCGTTTCATTCTTAAAGAAATATTAATTTAACTTTTGTGTTTAAAGGACTATTGTTTTAATTTTTGTGAAAAAATAAAGTTCATATACCTGTTTAAAAAAGTTAATTTTGTATTTGTACATTTTGTTTTGTTATCTAGATTCATGTATAGACTTGTTAAGTTGAATAAGCAAGCCCCCCCCCCTCAACACATCAAAGGGAATGGGCTTTGACTCAATCTTTTGACAAAAGTAATCTGTGCATTACAAATCCAAGACACACTTTTTGTGATTTACATTGTTTCCATGAGTTTTCCACAAACATATGTTTTTATGAAGATGAATTCAAGTTAAATTGGGCTTTGACTCAACCTTTTGACAAAAGTAATCTGTGCATTACAAATCCAAGACACACTTTTTGTGATTTACATTGTTTCCATGAGTTTTCCACAAACATATGTTTTTATGAAGATGAATTCAAGTTAAATTGGGCTTTGACTCAACCTTTTGACAAAAGTAATCTGTGCATTACAAATCCAAGACACACTTTTTGTGATTTACATTGTTTCCATGAGTTTTCCACAAACATATGTTTTTATGAAGATGAATTAAAGTTAAATTCATATTTCTATGAAAATGGGTTGATGCATTTCTATGATTGTTGCATAAACACAATATGACTGTGTCTGAAAACAAATCACATGGTTTTAACTTTCCAAAAATATATAATTTGTAGCACTTTTTGCTTAAAGCTATTGATTGATGGAATCATTTGTACATCATCAGGAATCAGTTTCAGACCATCTAACAGCCTTCCTTAGCACTTACTGGGCTACAATGTCCAAAATCCATGCCAAGGATTTCAAGTTTTTGACATGAAACATGTTACCTTGATGGGCCTTTGCTACAATTTTCATCCATATTGTTTTTTTCATTTGTGCTGAAGTTAGGCAAGAACACTGAAGCACACACCATTTGACCGCCAGCTGCTTTAAACCAATACAGTAGTCCCTCCTTTGAAAGATCACTCCTTTGGTAGACCACCGCCTTTGAGATACCACAGTTGTCAGGTCTTTCTGTAGTACTTTTCATGTTATTTATACCTCCTTTGAGGGAGCACCTGCTTTATGTGACCACCTTTTGGGTGACACCAGGGGCGGTCTCTCAAAGGAGGGACTACTGTAATTGATTCTCATGTTTTCCATTACAGGTTCACAATGGCCCACCCCACAGCTCTAACTTTGGCTATTCCTATGCCAAAAGAATGATAGATGTACAGAACAGGTAGGTCAAGGTACCCAGCTACATTTTAGTACATAGAGTATCAAAATTGCATCATGACCTTGTTTTGTGTCCCTCGTAAATAAATACACAAGTGTATTTTCATGTGTATAGATTTTCATGGGTTTTGCATTTCAGGTTTTTTACTACAGTTGTGATTTCAGGAGTTTGCACACAGCTTCTGGTGTGCCTACGGTAAAATGTGAACACATTGTGTTTATCTTTTCATGGTTTGTGCGATCAATGAAGTAAATGAAAAGAAAAATAAAGCAAAATTTATTGAATAGACTTGTACAGTATATCACCACAGGAATGTGTCTGCTTTGTGTGAATCCTGTTCCATTGCTATGTCTGTTTTCTCCATATTGTTTTTGTGTCTTTTTGTCCAGAAGCACTTCCTAGTAGTCAGTACCCTATTCCATAGTCCGAGCTCTTTACTCTCCATAAGCTAACCTGTCACTGTCTAACCTATATACATATGGAAGTACTATTGTCCATATTGCACATATTCTTCTGTAGAATTTTGACATAAGCTGTATTAGCCCACATAAATTGAATGGTCTTCAGTGGGTAACTGTATTGTTTTTTGTTTTGTTTTTTTCAATTGAGACAGTGTTTGCTTTGTCTGAAGTATGTTTTGGTCCTACACTGTATCGGTATGTTTACTTTATGCACCATACAGGGATCCCTGTTTAACTCATTCCATACTGTGGTCACAGGCCTTGGTCAGTGGTTCTGGCACTGCATGGCAAGTCATGCTGCAGCTGCCCTTGCAGCAGCTGCAGCATGACTTACAGGCAGAGCCAGAACCACTGACTTACGACTAGAGACATGTTGGTACTTGTACAAAAGCTCTTTTCATGAAGAATTTAAATATGCAATTGTCGTCTTAAATCTAGGTAAATATACGGAAAAATCAGGGACTGGTTTGTTTTACCTAAAAGCCCTAAATTTTACTGTATATATTCCAAAAATGAGTTAACAGGATGCTTTAGTAATATGCTCTCTACTTTACCTGCTACACATTGACATTTTACTCGGCATTGAGATATTCCTCATTATGCTGTCCCTCAACACATTTCTGCTGAAGAATGTATCTGTTACTAATATCCCGTCCCCTACTTCATGATACACCTTCCAGTATTATGGATAGGGTATATATTCTTACTCTGTGTTCTCAAAATTTATAGTCATGCTTTGTGAGACAATATTCTGAATAATGCACCATCATTGACTGTTATTTCTGTAACAAATCGATTATAATTTCCATGTCTGCATTTTATATTTTGTCACTATAATACTTGTTTTATTGATCCTCTGTGTACTCAGTCATAAGCACGGTGCTACTTTCTATTTGCATTAACACAGGTGGCCCAGTGATAGCCGATTTTTAATCCTTAGCTGGGGTCATCCTGGCATTCATGTGTTTATGGTAATCTTTTGTGTTTAAAATATTGTTTACTGATATAGTAGCTACAACCTTATGTGTTTCTTAATGTTATAGGTTGTGTGTATACTGAATAAAGCTGATCTGAGTCAGAGTCATGGATGTGCAGGCTTTGTTCATGCTGTATCATGACCTGATGTGATGTGTTTGTTCTAGGGCCTACAACCAGCAGCACGGCTGTCAGTTTACTTCTGTCATTCCCACCAATGTGTTTGGGCCTTATGACAATTTTAATCTAGAGGACAGCCACGTACTGCCAGGACTGATGCATAAAGTCTATATGGCCAAACGTAAGTGCAGGGTGTACATGTATGTTACAGGCTAAGGGGAAGATGTACACGAGTTTACATAATGTTGATCGCAAAACAAATGCCTACTTTATGCTGTAAACATTGAGTTTAATACTGAACCGTGTTTCTAGAACAGTAGTTCTTCCTTTGAAAGACCACACACCTACAGCAGGTTAAGAAGTGGTCACATAAAACAGGTGGTGTCAAATAGAGGTCCAGTAACATGGAAAAGATAGCACATGAGACCTGAGAAATGAGGTTATGAAACAAAGGCAGCGTCTCATTGGAACGGTCATTCATGGTGCAACCCCTGTGTACTGCTGAAACCATACCTAGAGGTACATGTTTGTATCACAGATATACATCATACCCTGCTGTGAATGCTTTTCTATTATAATTGCCAGGGCTGGAGAGATATTGCAGGAAGGGCTTATTTTGACCTGCCTTGTGAATTTTTCCTGCTATGATGCAATCTGTATATTTGTGTCAAAAAACAGAAAACATGGGTTATGGGTGAACTCCACTTCAACAAGAACAAAGGTCAGACTCCAGTGCGTAACACAGACATACAACTTAAAGAAAAGCTGTGAGAGGCAAGATTCAAAGAAGTCATGTTAAGTCTCAAGGCTGAGTCTTTGAGTGGCACAGTGAAACCTGTATGTGGGGGTCACCAGGTTGTGGTTTCTGAAGGCAGAAGGTCTCTCAGAGGAGGTAAAAATAACATGAAAAGTACTGTGGAAAGTATTATAAAGAGCCGGTCTGTCAAGGTGGAGGGTCCTTTATTGGTGTGATCTCTCAAGACAGGTACCACTGTAATCATTACTTAAGTCAAGGAAATTATAATGATATCAGATTCCAATTTCACAAAAAGAGCTGTCATTCATTGGCATACGAGATTTTAATCTAGCCTTATAGCAGGGGCTGAATAAACATGTACATGTAGGCCCCATTCCCCTCACCATGAGGGCCTTTTCTTTTCCCAAACAAGCCTACCTTGCCCCCCAATTTTTCCATAGTCAGTCGGTAATGTTCTGAAAGGCCCTGAAATACAATCAAATGCCAACAGAGGAAGCCTAGATTTCAAAATTTTTGTAGGGGGAATGGTCTGTCTGGACCCTCCCCTCTCCCCCCCCCCCCCCCCTTCCAAGTAGCTTCATGCCTGTTGTGTTCGCTGAGATATATTTCCCAATCCTCTACAGTTTTTCCAAAAAAGTCCCCACTCAAAAAAGGTAGATTAAACCCTGCATACCTGTGTTTCCAGAGAAAAAAAAAGAAAATTAGTGGAGAACGTAAGTAGTCTTCATTGGTGCACTAATCATGCCCAAACACCAGGAGAGCCAAAACGCCGAGAAAGGGCCATCCTTGGCGCTTTTTGCCGAGAAATGCCGAGGAAATTTGTACAAAAATTCTTTTCTCTGCATCTTTCAGCAGTTTTGCCAACAAACGCCAAGAGAATCAATTTTGTCTGTTTTCTTTCAGCGTTCCTTGGCATTTTTGCTGAGAAACCCTGAGATTATCTAGAGTGACAAGCATCTCAGCATTCCTCGGCATTTTTGCTGAGAAATGCTTACCCGGTAGGTATGGATTGGAGACTTTAATATCGTGGCATTTTAGGAAGAAGATATTCATGAGAAGTATTGGTAGTCATTTTTAGGGTAATGCAAAAACAAAATGGACACCGTTTATTCACTGTAGAACATAAATTATTGTACTTTACTATTTATGAGAATCACTGATACCTGCCAGTAAGTGGCATTTTAACCAAGTCGAGGAATATGAGAGATGCAAATCCTTCATTCAGATTAACACAGAGACATTTCGTACTCCCCAATATCAATATCTAAATGAGGCAAAATCCTAAATAGTATGTTGTTACCTGCATTTAAAAATTTTTGCTAAAGTATATAACCATCCCTACTGCCAGCAAAGTGTGATTTTATGCTGCAGATGGTCTTAAAATTCAGGTATATTTAACAAAAATACCATAAAGTGGCATGAAACTGTAAACAAAAATGCTCATGCCTCCCATGTACATGTATTCTGTATAACTAGGTGAAAATGCCATGTACCTGTAGATGTCACTGACAGTGGTGTCTGTCTTGTTTAGCATTACCCTAGAAAATGCCTGCCAATACTTCTCATGAATGTTTTCTTGATAGAATGTTGGAAAACACCAAGGTATTCAAGTCTCCAATCCATATATACCTAGGCATTTCTCGGCAAAAATCCCAAGGAACACCAAAATGCTTTTCACACTAGACATTACTTTGGCATTTCTCCACGAAAATGCCAAGAAATACGGAGGTAAGGAGTATGGTGAAAGGTACCTCGACGTTTCTGGCAAAAATGCAAATGTTGAGAGAAAACAGACAAACTTGATTCTCTCGGCATTACTCTGCAAAATTGCCAAGAGATGCCGAGAAAAGGATTTTTGTACAAATTTCCTTGGCATTTTTCAGTAAAAAGCAAGGAGGATGGCCCTTTCCCAGTGTTTTGGCTCTCATGATAAAAGTGTGCCCTGAGAAACTGTTGACTGAGTCTCGAACCCTGCGCTGACTGGGTTGAAAAAGGTGAAAATTACAGAAGCAATATGAGAGCTTTTAGTTGACTCCTTCAGTCTCTTTGTATGTTGTGTGTGATGCAATGAACAAATTTTCAGACAGTGATCATAATCAATTACCGATCTCTAGCTGTTGCCACACTTTTTGTTTGTTATAATTCAACCATGGTGTCTCTAACTGGCAGCCACTGTTAAAGCATGGCTGATTTCTTCACAGTAAAGTAGTTTCTTAAACATGAATACATAATGGTTGCAGGTGAAAGGGTTCACCTTTTTATGCTACTCTGAGTTTCTGTACAGTGAACACTGTCTTGAAAGACCACCCCTAGGGATGACCAAATTGTGGTCTCAAGACAGGTGGTCTATCACAAGAGGTATAAATAAGACGAGATGTACATAGTAAAGTGTCCTGAAGAGGTGTTCTTTCAACACAGTTGGTCTGTCATTGGAGTGGTCTTTCCTGACAGATACCACCGTATATGATTCGGTACATTTGTGACGAGTTGACTTCTGCATGTGCTGACATAGTTCTCAAATCACCATCATGAACATACACATTCGTTGCATTTATGTCTATTCTTTGTGAGTACATAGCAGTGGATGTGTTACCCCGTGGTATATAAAGAGACCCCTCAGAGAGGTGCAGTCACTACAAACCTAATTGAACATTTCTCAGCAACTTAAACATTATTTACAGCAGCTAACTTACCCTGACCATTTTTTATCATGTATGTACATCCATTTAGCATCAAAAGATAATCATGACATATTTATGAAACTCATGTAAATTAGATAGAATATTACAATACAGATATAAAGGAGACTTGTGGAGGAAATGTACCAGATATTTTATGTCCAAAGGTTGGACTACATACCTATATATGGAGATTTTGCTGTTAGGATATGGTTTACCCATATCCTAACTGCAAAATATCTCATTACGGTGTCCAGTACAAAACACGTCCAATGATGTAATAAAACTTGTTAATGAGATATATGTATTTAAGAACCTGCCATTACAGTGGTTCCTCTCTTGTAAGGCCCCTCTGAAGAGAGGCCACCCTCTCTAGAAAGGCCACTTCTCTATGCAACACAAATGACATTTTCACTGCATTTACCCCCTCAATAGAGGCCACCCCTCTTATAAGGCCACAATTTGGGTGCATTTGGGGTGGCTATATAAAAGGCAGCCCGCTGTAGTTGATGTCCCAAAATAAGGTAGAATTCATTTTTCCTGGCACATATGCCATAATGGTGGTAACAAGAAGAGCTTGTTTTCATTTGTGATAGTCACAATACAGAGTATTGGGATAATGTGACACAAGACTTCGTACAAAACCTGAAAAATGTCTGTCAAATTAGTTTCCTTAAGACCATGCAGAGGGCAGCACATTTGACATGTTGCTCAACTGCAATTTATCACCAACAGGTGGCATCATCAAACTGCTAAATAATATACTCATTCAGTTTTAGCTGTTGGATTAAATCTACTAAAGATAAAACTAATTTAAAGATTATTTTTGTCTAATTGTTACTTGTACAAGTACCTGAAGATTTGATCATGCTCATGGTGCCTGTTATCATGTGCACATGAGTGCCAAGCATGTGGCAAAATTGAGAGGGTTAAAAGATTGTAAATGACGGACTGTTTCAATATGCAAGCTGTGCAATTCATCTATATGTATCATGTGTCCCTGTAACTTGCCATTACAGTTTGCCCCCCAGATATAAAATGTGCTGAAGGAAGGAAATATTAAATTGTCTGCTATATGGAAAATCAAGCAAGACAACCAAATGGCTCATGTAGGTTTTCTAAAACTCAGAGTATTCCATTCAGTTAAAATGGTGGAGTAATGAAATAGAATAGAAATACTCAAATACCCTTCAGGTTTTTTTTTTTGGGGGGGGGGGGGAGAGTACATTTATGTTACTTATGTGGCCATTATAAGTTGGCATGGTGATTTAATACTGTGGCTTCACTGTTCTATTTGCAGGTGACAAGACGCCATTTGTAGTATGGGGAACAGGGTCACCTCGCCGACAGTTTATCTACTCCCTTGACTTGGCACGCCTCTTCCTGTGGGT
Source organism: Hermodice carunculata (assembly GCA_964020975.1). Lineage (NCBI taxonomy): Eukaryota > Metazoa > Annelida > Polychaeta > Eunicida > Amphinomidae > Hermodice > Hermodice carunculata. The sequence goes on from OZ026614.1 coordinate 18,270,273, forward strand.
ACTGCGAGAGTACAATGAGGTGGATCCCATCATCCTTTCAGGTTAGGCCCTGGATGAGGAATTGTAGACTGTGTCTTGTAGTCTAGGAATGTTATTGAAATCTTCAGACAAAACTAGCTGCAGCCTGGTCACAGTTCTAAGGGCTTGGGGTTGCGGGTGTAAGGAGGCAGCGGAGAAACTGGTGCCCCCCCCCCCCTCAGGATTAGAATTGGGGATGATACCTGTCAAAATAATGTGACCTGAGTCAACAGCTTTCCCTGACGGGGTTGGTCACTATGTGCCCAACCCATGCCATGGAAAGCTGTTGAATTAGTAGTTTTAATTCAAATAGAGAAGGGTTAAACTGCACTAGTTTGTCAAGGTGATATGGTAAAAAAAATGAACCCTAAAGGCTTCCATAGCATCTGCAGATTATGTGGCTTTATATTTCTATAAGCTATGTATGTATCTGTCCTTGCCACAAATAAATAAAAAATTTAAGGGATGGTTCAACATGGTCATCATTTTTGAATTACATGTGGTACTTAAGGTACTAAATTTCATGACACCTCCCACCCCCCACCCCCCGCAAATTGTACTTTAAAAATGATGATTTTCCGAAAAGTTCACAACAAAATTGCACAAAACACACCAAAAATTGACCAGCATTTTCCATATTCTGTGAAAGTGTACAGAACCATTTAACCCCCTCCTCCCCCCCCCCCCCTTGCGTACTGTAAGTACTAATTCAAAAATGATGAACCATCCCTAAATGACTTCATACATATATTTTTTTGTTTGGTACTTTGTCAGTTTTTAAAAATAACTAGGTACTGGAAGTTTTAGGCACTTATCTCAGACTTTTTATGAATCAACATGTCAAAAGTGTTGAATGTCATATGATCAGATACTATTGATTGTCATGTGACCAATAGCAATGTAAAATTGATTGGTCAGAGAAGGCTTTTATTGATGTGTTGATGGTTACAGTGGGTGAGGAGGATGAAGTGTCAATCAAGGAGGCAGCAGACTTGGTCATTGAAGCCATGGACTTCAAGGGAGAGGTCAAAGTATCCTTTTGTGCTTAACTCATTCCATACCAGTCCCTGATTTTTACATATATTTCCCTAGATTTAAGATGACAATTGCACATTTAAATTCATGAAAAGAGCTTTCATTCAAGTACGAACATGCCTATAGTCTTAAGTCAGTGGTTCTGGCACTGACCAAGACCTGTGATCATAGTATGGAATGAGGTAAAAGTAATATAGTTTTACTTATTTTGCCAGGAAGCATGGAGCAACACTGGCTGGAAATCGTGTATATATTGCCAGAAAGTGTGCACAGAAAACATTTTTCTTTCAGAGGAATTGGAGTTAGTGCTGAACAAGTACATTTGAACTTTCATAAATGCATCGGAAATGTCATGGCTGTCAGCTTTCAGTTTTGACCTGTGTGGAACTGACAGTGCCTGCCATTTATGAACATGTGGGTTCAGCTTTAATCACTGGCAGTAAATGTGTTGATCACTGTTAATCCTTAATAGTCTGTGGTGATAAATTCCTACCCTAAGTATGTGTGTTTATGTGATAAATGCATGCTTTTTATCTAAATTGGGATGAATGCACACAAACTTTAAAAAAAAAATACACAAACTGTATGCCTGTGACTTTGTTCCTTAGAAATAATGTCTACTTTCGATATCATGACCATTTGCATGTAGGGTATGTGTGCATAGATAAGATAGTGATTTTGCGCAAAAATTTGAAAGGATTTTGTGCTTAAGTAGCAAAACTGTGAAACAAAATTAACTTCCTGGATCCAAATGTTCATGAGACAAGCAGAGAAGTATTTGTATCAACTGTGAAATTTCATAGCCTGGCTCTGATTGGAAAGATATCATTCAAATTACATGCAATATTCCTTCTTGATAGTTGTCAAGTGGACCAAAAGGTAAAGTGTTAATAAAATTTTTAGCTTGTTCCTGGTCAGAATAAGGCTGAATCAGTAGCTCAACCTGACATATCACCCCCCATCCCCCACCCCCCGCCACCACCACCACCACCACCACCACCAACAAGTAAAAACATCAAAGCAGATGATGGTTTACATCTGGATAATCTTGAGCAATTAGCGGCAGAAGGGTTAAAGCTTAAAAGCCCATTCCCACTTTTTCCTCTCAGTAAATGCTAATTTAATATATGCAACAGTTTTACCATTAACCATATAAAATAGTGTTATAATATTCAACACATGGATCTGAACTTGAATTTTACAATCATAAAAGTTCTGAAGTGCCCAGGTCACTAGATCAGAATAATATGGTAAGTGGATTATAGCCTTAACTGAGCTGACAGTATGATACCACCAAGTCAGATGGACAGTTTAAGAAAACAGCAAGCAATGCAAAACTGAAGAAATATTTACCAGACTTCAAGTTCACACCGATAAAACAAGGTCAGTAAATTTTTTCAATTATGAAATTGTTTCTCATTTTTGCCTCCTGTCTCTCGAAGTTGCAATAAAAGTAGCAGCTTTTCTTGGCTGCTGCCGTGCACTCAAGCTCAGTGTCGCCACACGTCTCCCCAGCAAAATCCTTCTTCAATTTCGCTTGTTCTGTTCTGTTATACTTGTCCAACCATTCAAATAGTAGTCTAACCATCGAGAAAGTTGAGTCAACAGCTTTCCTCGGTTAATGTAAAGCGCAATGTGCCCCCAGTGTGCTGAGGGAACTGGTGACTGATGCTATGTAATTTTTAATGACAAGAAAGAAACAGGTGATAGTTATGACTTCAGATGTTTATTCTGAACCCATTCCTGGTCAGAGTACGACTGAGACAACTTTACTTGGCATGGGTTGAGTGCATTACGTCCCACCCATGCAATAGAAAAGTATTGACCTTGGGTGAATCATCATGGAGGGTCTTGCATACAAATATCAGCAAAAATGTTTTCTTGGAACATAAAATTTAATTACAAACATTAGCGCAAACAACAATGTACCGGTCCTTTTGGCCAAGATGAACATGTAAGGGTTAATTTGTAATGGGAAAAATTTATGTTCTAAAACATTGTCATCAGGATTCTTGAGGTTAAATAAAAATTGTGGGCTACACCCAGTACTTGCCCATGTTGGAAATTTACTGTCCCAAAGAAAGTAGATGTGTGAATTGGTGAGGCACACTGTCATGTTGGTCCACTCTACAACAAAAGTGTGTGTACACAGTTGTACCTGCTAAACCTGGGACACACTCGTTAACAAAGACCCCCAGAATGATGTCAACTGTTGTCTTGTAGGCTAGTGCTGGTGGCTTTAACCCATGTTGATATGTATTAGTCTTCATGGTAACCTTGATAACTTTTGATGCCTACAATTCACATTTTCTTAAATGTTGAGAGCAAATTAATATCTACATGACTTCTACCTTTGTTTATAAGGCGATTCATAACCTGATGCCAAATATCTTCAAGAATTTTTTTCATTTTAATTTTGATGTTCATTATTATTCTACCTGGTACAGGGAAGATCTATATATCCCTAGATACCGAACAAATGTTTGTAAATTTGGAATCAAGTATCATGGTCCAATAGTTTGGAATAATATTCCTCAAGATTTGAGAAAGGTACCTTGTTTGTCTTCATTTAAAAAGAAGTTGAAATTTTTGTTGCTTCTTAATACAACTAATTGACTGATTGTGTACTTAATGATTTTTGATGTGTATAATGCCATCTGGTATATATTATAATTATATAGATTTACATATGGATGGGGATATTATAAGCTCACCAGCGTTTCTATCCCCAATGTATACTGTGTATATTTGAATGTTTATGCTGGATTAATAAAATTCAATTCAAATGAACTGTGAAATTCATTACTCTGTAATTAATCGGTTCTTCAGACGGATGAAAGTGATGATCTGAACATTTTGGTATCCATGAATGTTCATCTGTGATCAAGCAGATCTAACATATCCAAACAGTGGTTGCCATACTGTGCAACATATTTCCAGAACTCTTTTGTGCATTTAGTCATTGGATCATGTTTTTGCAAGCAAAATCATATGGTAGATTTACTGCAAATTTATTTCATATTTATTTCACTCTTTCAGCAATAAAAGAAACTTGTGACTGGTTTGTGGAAAATTTTGAAACGGCAAGAAAATAGGATGGACAACCCTCAAGAAGCAAATAGATGTTTTGGTGGATACAGGTACACAGTATTTTGCATTCCATAAATCATGCGGACAAACATATTTCCATGCCAAACACAGCATGCAAGTACAATACTCATCAATGTGACAGATCTGAGTTGATGTGTGTTGGATTTTTTTGTATCATATACAGCGAAAATGCTGTATATTTCAAGTCTGGTACCACAGTCACTGTTCAACATTCTTCTTTTTTTCCACCTTTCTAATCAAGTAAAAAGAAAAATGTATGTAAAGAGAGAAAAGATAGGCAAGAACGCAACAGCTTAAAGCAGACACAGAGTGTTTTGGGATGACCAAGACATAGTCCATCATTGCATGATCCCAGCCACTGCATGGCGGCCATGGTTTGAAAACCTTGATATGTCGTTGTGGTTCTGTGGCAGTCCATAGGAGTCTGCATTTTTGAACCCAAAAGCAAAATGATTACGGCCATTGTATTTTAATAAAGCAGGTTTTGGAACAAAAATAAATGTACGTGATAAAAACATACGGAGAGTATTCTGAACCGTAGGCTGCTGCAATCGCTGGATGGGGTCTAACAAAAAGGACACTGTGGACGTACTGACTGATATACAGGACTAATGTCAGCTAATTCAAAACTGAAAAGAAGCTTTTGTTTTGAATGCTCAATGTAATGGTGTGCACTTTTATTTTTAAAACATGAGAATGACTTGATAATAATACAATGATATATTTACATATAGGAGGATCAGAAAGTCCAGTCAGAATGGCCAGATAATTGAAGTCCATGTTTATTCATATTTAATCATGTTAATTAAAATCCAAAGCAAATGATTTATCAAAATTTTAGAAAAATCTTCAGTGCTGTCATAGGAAGGAGGCTGGGAGCTGCAACACAGAGGCTGCGTGGTCACATTCATATGAAGCCAAGTACGTGGCCTCTATGCGTATGGACTTTTTTCTTTCTTTGTCTCGCATTGTTTAAGTTTAAACATATTTATATCAATCTGGATTGCCCTATAGTACAAATAGTGTTACTAATCGAAGGGTTCTCCAGACACGGAGATGCACAGTATATGTGTACAAGACACACAGGACGAAACATTATAAAGTAGAAGACTATGCATTTAGACAAAACAGGCTATGTACATGTATGAACACAAGAGATAACTTTGTACATGTGTGTGTTGACAATAATTTATTAACAAAATGAACATGCCCTCGGCCCACCTCTGGTAAGACTCCTGTTGTCAAGTTTGCTCCCTGTGATAAGTCACTGTCCCCCAGCAGTTGTCCCTGTGATAAGTCACTGTCCCCCAGCAGTTGTCCACTTCTATTGTATTGTCCCTCTCAAGGAGGCTACCACTTGAATGTGACCACTTTTATCGTGAGATAGGGATTACCCTATTAGATGGAAATGGGCCCCTGTATTGCATGTCAAATACAACAGGCGTATTTACAGCTATAAAGATACTCTTACTGATGTTGGTTGTGATGCAATGGTAAGGCAAACTTGGACTTAAATACTTGCCAACCACTTACAGAGGGATCAGATCTCTACCATGACAAGAATGCAGATTAAAAAATTAATTTTGAAAAGATGCAACATATTATCGGGGTAGTATCTGTGTTAAAGTTGCTAGAAGATGAGTGTAACTCATTGCACAACATTCTGGGGTTTTTTGCCTGTCTTCTTCATCAGTGACATTGTGATGAATGTACCCTGCAGTTAAGTATCAATCTTAAAGAAGTTACAAGAATGCAGATGAATATGCCCCTTGTGCTTATATTTATGTTCCTGCGTCTCGCACATATTATTTATGACTAAGATTGTCAAACAGTTGACAAATGGAAGGGGGAAGGGGTTTAGTTGGAGCCAGTGTGCAGTCAGATGTTGCTCTGTTTGAGGTTGAATGTGTTGAAGTTAGTAGTTTATGGCATCTACTGTACATGTTAATCGTTGGCATCATTTGTGTTTGAAATTTCCGAAGTCTGTGGGTGAAACTTATTGTCTTTTCAACCATTGGGCCAGCTTTTTTTTTTTTGTAAGAAACTTTCAGCACTGGACTTTAAGGATGTTGTCAATGCAAAACTACTGAGCAAGATCTGAATTAATCATTAAGCAAGTCATTGGATAATTCACAAGATGATTTTATACAGCAATGGTAAAATGGTGTTCCAGGCAAGCTTATGTGAATAATGTTACACAACATAGTTCCACCTAAATAAACTTACGTTTATATGTGCAAAATTATTTTAAATGGTTTCCCATTGTCATAAAAATATTGTTACATGTACATGTATAAATGGCCAGGTTAGACCAAACATTTATGTCTGTGATGATAATATAAATATTTCTGATAAATTCAGTGGTGATATATAGTGATGGGTTGGTGATATGGGGTAATGACATGGTTCGTTTAGCTTTGACAGTCTCAAAGATGGCAAAGAATTTGTGTTCATCATGGCACAGGTAAGAAATAGAGTAATTGCATTAAATATTGGATTATATGCAATGTCATAATTATTCCAGGCTCTCAGTATTCAACAGGCACACTATTTACTTTTGATAGGTGTACAAAAAATGTTTGAAGATAAATTTTTGTGACTGGCACTTAAGTTTCAAACAAATCATCAGGAAAGGTATGAAGTGAAATTATAGGGTGAGGGTAAGATATAGATCACTTGTAAGTTCAATAGAGCTGAGCACATTCTGTACTTGGGTATTGTATTGGTATATTGAGAAGAACATGGGCCACAACTTGATTATATGCAAGATGTTTGAAACCATATCGTAGAGCACTTGAAAAGTAGTGACCTCTGTTTCAAGAGGTCTCTACAATTGGACACCACCAGTTTGTACAAGACTACTTTACAGACTCCAAAACTATTCTTACCATGTAATTAATCTGTCATGGGTGACCACCTGTCTTATGAGGCCACTTTTTGTAGCAGTAACAGTGATGACCCAAAACAGAGACTACTTTATCATGTATACTATGAACATGGACCTGGCTGGAACCCGTTGTAGGTCTGTGACCTTTCATAACCTACCCTGTGGAAATGTATGAAAAATGGCAGGGTTTTTTTTCATCTGCATGGAGGGAATGATTAGTTAACTTTTAATATGGGTTGTGGCTACTAGGAGAGGTCACAATTACATGTACCAATTTTGGGTATTCACATAAGTATGCAAGTTCTGCAAGCTCAAGTTGTATATTGCTACATGTATTGGATTGTATGTTAAAATAATCTTGAATAAACTGGTTACTTTTGAGGCTAATGAAATAATATTTTGAAGATCATTTAAGTTATAACCTAGACTTGCTGTGCCAAGTGTGGTGTTTCGACATGCTGTTTTTTTTTTTTTTTTTTTTTTTTTTTTTTTTTTTTTTTTAGTTGTGTGTGTGTGTTAAGTTGCAAATTCCCAATGGAAAGCAATGGGGATACCTGAGCCTTGTACTGCTGACTGAGGTGCTGTACATGGGAATACAGGACATCGGTTGATACTTCCTTATATTAATATGTTAACCCTCAGGGGACTGAGTGCAATGTGTGTCAAGGCAAGCTGTCCATTCATTGTCTGTGTCATTCTTGGTGGAAAAAGAAGTAAGTGGCATGATTCGTGGTAGTTTTCAGTGGGTCAGTGTTGCATGCGATTGCATCAATGCTAGGTTCATGGGTTAATGTTGAGGCTATGAAGTCGCATATATGCACAGAAACATGGTACCTCACAATGACTTTGTGGATATTGAGTTCAAATTTCTATCAACAGGCATATTATATGTTTTGTGATCACGGAATGGCTGGGTCATATTATGGAACATTTCAAAGAACAGTAAGTCATTTTGCAAGGCTTTACCTCGTCAACAAGCAAAGTTGAATGGAGATAGGAAGGAGGTTGATTGTCTACAAGGCAAGGATAGTGTCAGCATATGACATGTAGACAAGACTGAGAAATGTTAACTCTTTAAGTGCCAAATTTTGAACTAAGTCAACAGCTTAACTCAGCACGCATTGGGCACAATGCTCCCAATGAGCACCAAGAAAAGATGTTGACCTGGGATATTTTTTCTGGAACTAGAGGCATGTTGGTACTTGAATGAAAGGTCTTTTTACTGGGAATACGGATCTGAGATACTAATGGTAATTCAGACTAGCTTCACTTTAGTAGATCGAATCTAGACATGATTGGCACTGAAGAGTTAATTTTTATCAACCTTATGTTGTAGATGTACATGTATTTAATATTGAAGTGCCATGTTCTGTGCCTTTATTTTTCAAGTCAAGGCACCAAACATCCATTCTGTGTCTCTTTCTTAAGACAGACTAATGTGTTTGAATTTTAAGTGAAGTTGTTAACTTATAAAAAAGAGTTTATCAATTAGATGTAGTACCATATTCATTCCAGTTGTAGCACATGCCCTAATAGAAGCACACTTACTTGTTAATCTTGGGAGTTTTATAAAAAATTCAGCATGTTTCAATATTTTTTTTAAATAACTGCCTCTGAAGCAAGAAGAGGGTTCATTGTTGTTATTTTATGCTATATATATTGTGTAATAAGTATAGTTGCTTGTGGTATTGTAAATTAAAACATATCATTGTCACAAAACTCGGTGAAAACCATGTCTGCTGCATGAAATCATTGCATTAGCACAGCATGCTACTATTGGAATGAATACGGTAATACCAAGTCTTGCTGATGTACAGTACAGTAAAAAAAAAACCTGATGTCTACTGATAGTTTTACCTTACCATCAATCAATATCATTTTTAGATGAAATGATTTGCCAACATGATACCTGGCAAACTATGTGGGTATTATATACATCTGAAAGGGCCAATCATGGGCTTTTGTGTAGATTCCGAGAACCTTCTTACTGCAAGGTGGGGTGCATTTCCTTGTACTTTACATGTACAGGAACTGTCTGTACGGAATACTTTAAAGCTAACCAGAAATTGAGTGGAACTGCACTGGAAAAACATTGCTTTCTTTTTGTGAATTACATACGAGAAATAGATAAGAAGAGTGATGGTAGTAGTCCTCAAAAAGACTCTGTGTGTCAATGTTATGTAAAATGTATGCATCTTTCATAATACATCTGTAAAGCCACACAATTTGAAAACTACGTGGTATGAAAGTGCAAGTGAAGAGTCAAATTTGCTGCAAGCAAAGGTATTTTGGCTAAAATTGGATCACTCCCAACCTCTGGGATATATTGTGCAAAATGATGATAAAATTGTGTATTTTGCTGCTTCCGGGAGCAAAGTGCTGCCTGTAATTATGAAACAGTTCAATGGTTCCTTTCATGGCATATTAAAATTATGAAGTGGTGGATCATTTGTAAAAAGTGTGTTCTGTTGGATTAGAACTTAAAGAGATTTTCAAAAGCAAAAGTATCAACCAGTATCAAAATTGTATAATATTTCAAAGTGGTTGAGGATGGCATTCACATCAGCTGAGTGACACAGACCTCTTCAGTTTTGTTTTATGTTGGGTGTGATGGTCTATCAGACACACCCGTTATGTGTTGATTGATCCGTGAGGGTAATATCCTAAAGGACTTTTTATACATGTTTGTTTCTTGACGGTCCCTGCAAACTCCTAAATTTATCTGTTGTTCTGTCTTAGCATATGCATTGTACATTTATATTCGAGTGAAGGTACTGTAGACAGTTGTATTAATGGTATACAGTAGAGTCTCTCTATTAAGACCACCCATGGGGCTAGAGAAAATTGGTCATAATAGGGAGTGGTATTAATAAAGAATACAAAATATTAAGTAAATGGAACTGGGACTGTACAAAGGTGAATACAATAGGGGAATGGTCTTTTAAATGAAGAGGTCTTAATAGTGAGATTAAACTGTATATGGGTTCTTTGAAGTGACTGAAATCCCTTGTGTTCTGTGCCCTACCAGGGGTACTGGTATTATCCAGTTCAAAGTTTGTGACAGCTGACAGCAGGTGATGTAGTTATGCCCCCCTCCTACCAGAGGAGGGGCATTTTGTAATTGATTTTTCAAGCGGTCCGTCTGTCTACTATTTGGGTCCGGGCTATAATTCACTTGTCCTTCAACTTGGATAAATGAAAGTTTATATACGGATGCATCTGGACATAAGGGTATGTCATGTACCAAAAGTAGGTCACTAGGTCAAGTATCTGGGTCACAGTTGCATATCCTTATAAAGTTGTGTCTGGGCTATTCTTCCTTTACTATTTTATTTAGTTTCATGAAACTTCACACACACATGTATCTTGAACTAAAGGTGTGTCATGAAACAAAACTAGGTCACTAGATCAAGTATCTGGGTCACAGTCATACAATGATGTGAAACTACATTGCACTTCATGTCTCGGCTGTAATTCTGTTGTCCTTTGACTTAGAATCATGAAACTTAACACCCGTGTGTATCTAAACACAAGGGTTTGTCATGCTTAAAAGTGGGTTACTAGCTTGAGTATCTGGGTCACAGTGATATATCCTGCTAAATTCATGTCTGAGGTATAATTCCTTTAATCTTTAAGTGAGTGTCATGAAACTTCACGCATGCATATATCTTAACCCAAAGGTGTGTCATGAAGGAAAACTAGGTCTCTAGGTCAAATATCTGGGTCACTGGTATATCCTGGTAAAATCGTCTCCAAGCTGTAATTCCTTTACTCGCTGTTTGTTTCATGAAACTTCAAACACACACATATTTTGACCTAAAAGGTGTGTCATGGAACAAAAGTAGGTCACAAGGTCAAGTAGCTGGGTCACGGTTAGGCCTTTATATAAGACTGCAATACAGTCATTCATGTCCAGGCTATAATTCACTTGTCCTTTAACTAGGATTAATGAAATTTTACACACAGGTGTATCTGAACGTAATGGTGTGTCATGCAACAAAAGTAGGTCTCTAAGGCAGATGTCTGGGTCACAATGGTACAGCCCATAAAATCATGCCCAGACTGTAATTCTTGCACTCATTTTGTTTCATGAAGTTTCATACACACATCTTGACCCAGAAGTTTGCATGTAGCAAAAGTAGGTCACTAGATCAAGTATTATGTGTACTTGTGTTTGTCTGTCTGCTATTCATTTCATGTCCTTTTGCTTATGTTAATGAAACTTTACACACAGGTGCATCTGGGCATAAAAGTGTGTCTTGTAACAAAAGTAGGTCACTAGGTTAAGTGTCTGGGTCACAGTGACATATCTTTATAAAGTACTGTCCAGGCGGTGATTTCTTGACTATTTAACTGAGTTTAATGAAATTTCACGTATTCATATATCTTGACCAAAAAGTGTGCCATGAAACATATGTAGGTCACTAGGTCAAGTGACTACTGTCATTCCAAAATGAGACCTGTGACTAGCCAGGGTATAAATGAGGTGGGGGAGGGGGCATAGATACAGCAATCTCTGATTGCATTTTTTAATCTTTATTACATTGGGAAGACTGAACATGGTCAAAGGGGTGACTCCGCTTTTTTTGGTAAAACTCAACTTGCATACACATGTTCTGCAGAGGGAAATAAAATATTTTTGGAAAAAAGTGACTTTTTTCTTTGTCTTTGTTTATTGTTTGTTTTGTTGCACATTCAGTACAAAATATTGTGTGCTGGCACTGAGCACAAAATACATGGATGTCAAGATAGGAAAGAAATACTAACAAGTTCAACTTGATTTTGATGCTTGGAAGTAAAGTGTTTCAGTGTCAAGAAAACGAGAGAGAAGGAAAATGTGAAGAAGGGAGGAAATGAAGGAAAGAAAAAGAAAGAAAGAAGGGAAAAGACTTGCTGGCACTATCAGTTCCCAAGTTAATGGGTTCAATAGCACAAACACTAGTCCCATAATTTTATAGCCCAACCAACCAGGCTTTTGATCTTTGTCTCACTGTGGCCAAAACCTAACCAAGAGATCATGGGGGTCAATTGAAGTACTGTAGATCCATATTCTTCATTTCCTCAGTATTGGGATGGGGAATTTTAAGTCCAGCGAATCTGCAAATGAATTTTTGCAGGTGCCTTAGATAACTTGTCTTATCGCCACAACTTACACCTGAAACTGTTTTAAGAATCCTCAGTTCATTACATATACTGATATATATATATATATATATATATATATATATATATATATATATATATATGCAACTCTGATTTATTCAACTGTGGAGTCCATGTAGAAGTTTCAAATTATAAAATGTCTGGTGTTTTCTTGCTGCTGACAATGACATCAATCCCTTTGTTTCTGACTCCTCAGCTAGATAATCTAGTGTGATGGTTTGCCGATGTCCAGCACAGGCGCTTCTTGTGTTCAGTCAGTCAGGTAGAAAGGGTGAACCTGGAACATCGGTATGTGCGATGACCCATACAGGGCCGTATCTGCAATAAAGTATTGTGGATTCATCTGTGCAGTCAATCATCCGTGCTGATAAGATGGGGGTGGGGGTGGAACAAGAACCACTACGTGGTAAGGCGGGAGTTCCTGCATCTGACGAGGTGGTGGTTCCAGGTTCACAACCCCCATCTTATTGGCATGAACGATGGACTACACAGATGAATACACAATACATTATTGCAGATAAGGCCCGATGTGGGCCATTGTACGTACAGATGTTCTAGGTTCGCCTTCTTTACCCTCCCCTCCCCCCTATCCACGTATTCTTTGCACGAATGACTGACTGACTGAACATTACGAGAGCATGTGGTCCAGCATATGGCTGCCAATAAGAGTTCACATTCCACAATTCTTTGTAACCAATCGCCCTCTTCTCTTCAACTTGATGGGGGGGAAACCTTAGGTGGGTTTGTGCAAAGTTTGTTCAACGGATCACGCCTCGATATATCTTCCTTCTTTTTTTTTTTTTTCGTTTTATTTTTTATTCCTGTAGAGGGAGGCGTGTTTTCAGGTTATCTGCACTTCAGTCCCATCAATTCTGGTGTCCACAATGTCTCCAAAATGTGTATACAAGTTTTCCTTAAATTTGGAGCACAAGTACCTTTTACGGCTAAGAGACACTGTCTAGATAACAGGGTCTCTATGCCACCTTAACTAGTAATGAGCATGTGTCAAATTTTCATGGTGTTTGATGAAAGTGCATTTGGCCTTAAAAGGTGTCTTTGCATCATAATAAACTTCTTGTGAAGTAGGGTAGCAGATTTTTTTTTCTTAGTTTACGGGAACTACTTTTTGCTTACTTATCTGAAAACTCGGTTTTTCCTTATGATTCTAAATTAGTTATCCAATTTGAATGAAATTGAGTTCATAAGATAGCCAGTGGTTAGGGATTTACCTCATCTACTCTTTATCCCTAAATGTTGTAGGTCAAGGTAACTTTTTGGGTCATGATCCATTTACTATATTTGAAATTTCTTCCCTCCTCATTGAAAAGTAAATGGCGTGTGCCGTGGTGAATCTATACTTTAGTACCTCTCGGATTTTAGTTGTTTCTGGAGGATTATCTTGCGAAAAGGAATCTTTTCTTAAAACGGCATAGCTTTTTTAATTTGTGCAAACGGATGACCTTGAGCTAATTCTCAAAGGCACAGGACAATTACAGTGAACGCAGCATTTTGCGTGATAATTGATTTATTTGAGCCAGAACTTTAATGGGACATCATGTCGAACTGCCATAAGAACCAAGTTGAAATTGCATTCAGATGACTTTGACACAATCCTGAAGGTCACAGGATAACTTCGTTAATTTCGTTTGAGGATGGTAACTGAAGCACAATTTGAGGCAAAGTTGACAGTGTACATGAGTCATCTTGACCTAGTTGCCAAAGTCACAGGACGAGTTAAGTGTATTTGGTTTTCTGATATCTCAAGTACTGTTCGACCTAGGAAATTGGTATTTCACTTGATAAGGGTCATAGTTTAAACACTTTGGAGGAGGTTGGTAAGGATTGGTAACTTCGATTGTATCAGGGAGGGGAATGTGATGTCACGGATACATTGATTATTACAAAGAAAGTACAAAGTAGTAGCCGGTACATTAATATGCTTCTGATCCATACTTTGAGCCAACAGTAAGTAAAGCCGTTTACTCAGTCTTACAACATTATCGTTATGTTATTTTATTAAAACATGGACCTCGAAATGGGAAATCACTCACGTGGGTTTATTAAATAAAGTAAATATTTTATGTTGATCATATGCCAGCAGCATTCTCAAAGTTTGGGATCAACCTATAATCAAGAGGATAGGATTGACAGACTCAAACTAATGTGAAGGTAATGTACAGTTCAGAAACTACAAACTAAATCTTAAGGAAAAAGTTAAGACTTCATTTTTGGCGCATTCCGACTTAACACATTTTTTTTTTTTCAACACGTAATAATCTGCTTTCCAAATGTATTTTCAAGTGCAGGAAACGGTGATAAGATGGAAGATATTGTAATTAATAAGTAAACAGGGAATAAGAAAAGATCGATGATACTAGCACCCTGTATCTTACGTGATTTCAAAACGCGAAATAAAACGTACTTTTGCAGTCACATTTTGAAAGGCCTGTGTGATGTTTTGGTCGACTGTACTTTTATCAAATACTATGCTGACACTTTCTGTGTCAAAAGCTTGTGTATCCACATATCATAGGTGCCTGTATGGGAGTAGCGCAGTGAACTTAATGATGCTGGATACTGAAACTTTCACAAATTAATAGCCTGGACTGTAATATGCTTTGGTTACATAATTGCAATTATTATATGCCTCGGACAGACATAAGGATATGAATATTCCATAATCCTGCGTAGCCTGCCCGAGGCATAATCAATACTATTCCAGACTTTTGGTGTGAACACTTAATGACCATTTCAAACTCTCCAATCTAACACAGCGGTAAAGACAAGTTTAAATTCAACAACTTTATTTTCATACACAATATGTTTGAACTGGATGAACTTGATCACCAGGCGTGCACCAATTGGAAGTTAAGAAGTCAACGTACACGTATCTAGACAGTGCCAACAACAGGATCGATGATCTGTCAGCTGGTCACCAAAGTTGTATCTTATCCAATTTTCAGTTTCTGAAAACCAGACATAAGTTGTTTAAACCACTCTTAAGTTGCCATACTACAGCAACGCTGTTGCCCACCGAGCCTTTTAAACCCCCTTCGGATGGACGGTCTCGCACACCTTGCTGACCATTTGCAGATCTAATTCGAGCTTATGATCTTGTGAAGACACCCGAAAGAAATATTTATCTCCCTAATCAGATACTATGTGGATGACTAAAAATGTCTTATCTAACCCTCACATTTGCAAAAGTAAATATCCCACTGTTTGCGTCATAATCTCCTAACAGTGTTGCTTTAAGCTCAGATTATTCGATGGTCCGTTGGAATTGTTAGACTTTATTGCCCATAGGCCTATCATTACTTTTTTTATTGTGTTTTTGTATATGTCAATGAAAACCACGTGCCTCATGTGATATTTCCTGGCCAAACACGTTCGACGACATATTTTGATGAGAAAGACGGTTCATTGGCCTATAAGAATGCTCAAGCGTCATTTACTGTATTTTTACAGAAAATCCGTGGTATTGATCTCAATTTACTCAATGTTCCCCAATGTCTCTTTTACTTTCCTCCTTACCACATGGCACGTTTTGGATCAGAAATTAGTATTGAATGCATGTTTTCGTTATCGACACGAACCTTATGAGAAAATTACCTACAATAAAGCACGCACCCAGGAGCATTCGGCTTGCCTGCAGCACCAGAGAGGGCCCGGAGCTTCTATTGAGTTACCACTCTTAAAGTAAAAATCTTGGGGCGAGCAATCGTGATCTTTCAACTCTGCCCAGGGCTTTTGGTTCTAACTTAATAACTAAGGCAGCCTACACGCAAACACTTTAGTGTTCCAGGCAATTCATTTGGAATTCATCATATTTGGCGACAACCTTTATAAAGAATATGTCAAAGTAACGATACCAAATGCACAGGCGTGGAGTGCACCACGCAGGCACAGTGAGATGTGTATGACAGGTCCCATGTCTATTATTCGATTCTGTGTTACAGTAAGTTTTCTTGTAAACATAGCTGAAGCTTTTAGGAACATCTCGGTGGTTTGAATACACAACTCTGTTTTTGATTTGAGACAAAACAAAACAATTTACCGACATCTGATATTACAACTTTTTGCAAACTTAATGCTTTTAGGCATTTTGTTGCGACATTTTACCCAAGAGCTTCAGGACTGCCTATTTCCTGTACCCTGCAACTGTTCGGTAAGAACACATTGCCTATTGATCCTTTTCTACTTAAGAAAGTCCCAGTCAGTGCTCTATGGGAACATCCAGGACGCTTAGTGCCTGCCACGACGCGAAACTGTTATTGCGATAATTAACTCTTTATCCTGACAGGCTTCCTCCTTGACCTTTCATTCAGTTTTATTTTAGTCATACCAGGGTTATTCAGTCAGATCATAGGATACTCTGGCAGCGAGACTAGCTGAGTGGAAAAGGATCTATAAACGTCAGCCCACCACGATCTAAAGTCTAACACAGTAACAGGCGTGCTTTACTGAATACACGTGATGGAAATAACAGATCCCTCAAAAACATACACGCAGTACTAGTTCAGCACATTGTACCGAGAAAGCTTCCAGAAATACACTTCTTTTACAAATAAGTAGTTAATATATTAATACAAATGGGACCATTAATAATATGTCCTTTTTCTAAAAGTTGATATGACTTTGCCCCCGTGGCATCCCAGTTTTATATATTTCTCAAGTTGATTTGGGATGCTTCGTGGGCAAGTTAGATACGCGTGCATGGATTATGTGATAATATCACAAACGTTGTGTATACAGTTAAACATTGTTACAATGGCAGGAATTAAATTATTTACATAGAATCATCACAAGTCGGTATGACCAAGCCCTGAGCCGGTCCTTGTCCATTGCATTCTTTGAAGACAAAGCAACCTCTATTTCATATTATAACTTCGGAATGTTATCCGCCTTATAATTCAATGCGATCTCCGCTTTCTCCTCCGGATCCCGTTGCAGAAAAAAAATCCGGTCAATAAATCATCTCCAGTAAAAGTCAGGTATTTAATGACAACGCTAAATACTGTAGACAAAATTGCTAAGGCCCTACCCTAAAAGCTAATGAAATCATAAATTATAGTTATTTCATATTGGTTTACATAATCTTGAACGTTTTCAAAACAAAGCACATATAAAATAGAATTTTACATCACTTCGTGTCTCGACCACAGCACAGTTAGACATCTGTTGCAGCGGGAGTAAGGACACTGCCATTGGCTGCAAATGACGAGTCTCCAGATCCGGGTCTGCTGCTACGTTGCGTCTCCAGCTTCACGTAAACTGTACTCTCGGCCTGCATACGAGACTTTGCGAGACTGATGAGAGTATTGATGTCTTTTTTGTAGGCATCCTCAACTTTTAACTCATTATAAATGTCCAATGCCTTTTGGGCATGGGCAGTTGCCTTCTTATAGAAACCTCCTTTCAGCATCAGGTATGAAAATGTCTTATGTGCAGCAGCAGTCTCTATGTGATCTCCCAGAAGTCGTTGTTTTACGAGCAAGCACGACCATGAGCACTCAATTGCATCTTGAAGGTTTCCACGTTTCACGATGCATTCACACCAGTTACTTAACATAAGGGCAGTTATTGGATGATCTCCATAGGTTTTCTCTGCTATAAAGGCAGCAGTGCGTGCTGTTTCCGTAGCTCGTACGTACAGCCCTAATTTGTCCCAGACAACCCGCCTTTTATCATATCCATCAAGTAGGATTGGATGTTCTCCCAGTTTCTCCTGAATAAAGAAATCAGAGATATTATAATAATGTCTAGCTTTGTGAACATTGTCCTTCTGAATCTGCATTCCTGCATACTCTTCGTATGCATACGTAGTCAAAGGCTTGCGCAGACCCATTGAGCTCTTTAGCAAGTCCAGTGATTTCTTCACATACTCCATACCTTTGTCTTTCTCATCCAGTTCTTTAGTGTACCAGTATGCTTTACCAAAGACCTGGAGACTGAAGGATTTGCTGGTCACAATAACCTTTTCCTTAACCAGTTTTTGTATTTCTCTGGCTTTGGTGGCATATGGAAGCGCCTGAGCATACTCTTTTTTCTGGTTGTGATGGTAAGCAAGAGAGCAACAAGCAAGACTATGAAGCAGGTGCTCATTCCTCAGCTTGGCTGCCTTGATTAGATCCTTGTAGAACTGAACATACACCTCACTAACAATCACAAAATGAAGAAAAATGGCCATTTCTTGTGTGGCCATGCATTTGCACAAGTCGAACAAACTACCATTGTTTGGTAACATATTGAGGACATATTCAATATTGTCCAGCACCTCCCGAGCACTTTCCATCGCTGTGTAGCACTCCTTGGAATGGAACTGCTGGCACAAGGTCTGGAGACGTTCCACGTAATAGCTACAGTACCTGTGCTCCATGGCAGGTCGGTTAAACAGATACTCTTGAGCAACATGCTGCACCAGCTGGTGACTGTGATACCGACCATTTAACCGATGTCTTCCAACCAGTCCTGCCATCTGGAGCTCCTTGAATGCGAGACAAAAGTCTTCATCAGCTTCAAAGTCAGGCACCCCGGCCACTGCAGCCCCTGTCTGTATGTCAAACGGGCATTCCAGTATGGACAGCGAGGACAGAAGTTTTCTGCTGCTGGGTGGTAGGTTCTCAATGACCAGAATGATGCTCTGGATGACATGCAGCATAGCTATTTCCTCCTCACTGCCACGTGCCAGTCTTTTTGCCAGGTCCTCAATAGATGATCTGGTGTTACGCTCAATTAAAGAAAATTGAAAGTGAAGCCTCTTGATGTCACCATGGAGAAAGTTCAAGAACTTTGCATACAGATAAAGTGCAAGTGGCATGTCGTCTGCCAATTCTGCAAGTTTTTGTGCATCCTCATTTGTCACAGTTGGAGACAGTTGTTTGAGGAGCTCGTCTGATGCATCATCCAATGGACTTATTTGGAACGCTTCATGGTTTAACTGTCCATCATAAAAGTGACTTGAACTTGTACAGATGATCTTCAAGTCTGTGACAGAGTCAAGCATAGAATCAAAATGGGCTGAGAGGTCACTGATATCTGGAATTTCAACATTGAGGAATATAAGAAGTATCTTTTGCTTGTGGCTTTTCAGTATATTACAGAAGTAATGAAGTTCCGATACCACAAACTTTAGACGGAAAATGTTCACAAGTCTCCCGAATAGAGCATATAGTGTAAAACATCCAGCAGCATCCACTACAAATACAGCATAACCTGAAGTTTGGTGAATATGGTTGCCTATGGCAATCGCCAGTGTACTCCGACCTATACCCATGCTGCCCAAAATGGTGACCATATGGGTGGAGCTCATTAGTGATGCCGCGATCCTGTCCAATTCGTTGTGGCGTCCACTGAAGCTGGGCAGATTAGATGGTAAGTTACCCTCCAACTTAGAAAGTCTGGAAGCTAAAAGTACAGGAGAATTTTATTGTGTTGCCTCCAAAGCAGACCCAAACTGCGTCTTTTGCCTACTCCGCTTGTAACACAGAACTTGGTCTGCTTCACAGGCAAATTATTGTGCAAAAAGTAATAAATTTTGCCGTTACTCTTGATGAAACATTTATGCTTTAATACGTGAATAAATACCTATTAATGAAATACTTCCAATGTTGAATGAAGTCATGGCAAATAGATATTTAAATTTGGTTTTTACATGTAAAAATACTGAAAAGCTGAAAACAGTAAGAGTGTGGTTTTTTTTTTCATATTCAGCATAGATATAGAAATCAAGGGAAATGCAGAATTTGTATCTCATTTCTTCCATCGATGAAGCAAACTTCAAAGTCGTGGCTTTCATGACACGTGCAACAATGTCTTACCTTTTGCTTCCAAGATTTCTTCTGGGAATTCTGCTTTTCTTTTCATGGCTTGATGGATATATCGCACGGGAGTCCTTTCAGCTTGTCCTTCTTTCCCACTTTTTCGCAATTCGACACTAGTATCTACTGGACCAGCTGACTGGCTAAGAAACGCTGACTCTGCTTGTATTGGACTCGACGTCATTGGCCGAGCCTGTTGAGCAGTTTCAATTTCCTGTATTGCCTCCTCAGATATGGCATCAGGGATACGACAGTTGGTGTACTTTGCATGGCCTGCTTGTGTTGTACTTGAATCAGGCCGTGAATAGATTGGAGAGACCTGCTCCCCTGGGGGTAGCCCACTGATAATCCCGGAGTCTCCATCTGTCTCACTATAAACGAAGGAGTTGTTGAGGCTACTTCCAAGTAGTTCTTCTGAGTCCCGACCATCTACACTGTCATTGAGAAAGGTGTGCGTCTTTAAGAAGACGCGAGCAGGTTTGGGTGGTGCCTCCAGAATGTTGTGGTCTGTGCTGCTGTTTCCACTGCTGCTACACCCACTGGACCGGCGGGACGATTTCGCTGCTTGCTTCTTTTTATGGGCTGCTTGCTTATCTTTGATTAATTTCTCCTTCTGGATACGTAGCATTTGTGCTGCCTCGGCTTCAGCTTCCGCTTTCTCCCTTTCCAGTCGCCGCTCTTCCTGCATCTTCTGTTGCAGTAAGTTCAATTCTACAAATAAACGGGGAAGAGATTATAAACACGAATTTATGGCTGAACTCTTTATTGTTGCAGTGACTGCCCCGCAGTTTGATTATAGTCCTGTTACCCTTACACTGAGACATCTGAGTCGAAAATACAAAATTGTATGTCTTATTTGTCATTAAACTCCCCCAAATTGTGGCCTGATTTCTTATTCCCCTATGTATCTTCATGACTGAATATATATATATATATACACGATGTAACCTATGGTGTTGTTGTTATATAACCAATAGTATCATCAAGGATACGTACTCTGCTTCGAACCTATTATTCACAGCTATTTGCGATAACCCTGTCACTGCACGCATTGGGGTACACTCACGAGAAACATGCCAGATTTATCACGCCCATAAATGATTCGTTTCGTACATACCCTACACTCTGCAAATTGTAAAATTAAACCATCATTATTGTGAATCATACAAATAAATCCTAGATATCCTAGTGGCCCCAAGATTGCATGATGATATATTAATCAAAACGCGTGTTTCAAATGAATACAATTATTCCAGGTTTCCTTCATTCCATTGTAGTTATGTCACTTGGTCCTACTGTGGCACAAGGATTTTCAGCAGAGTTTTTATCGTCGAATAAAACCAGTATCACTGAAGCAGAGAGGGGTTAATATAGGCATCTGCTGTTTCCCAATCCCTTTTGAGATAAACTGCATATACATTTATGCCGAAACCAGGACACAGCCCGATAAATATCTCCAGAATCGCATGCTTTTTTGCATTAATGATTGTATATTCTATTTGGCAGGTGTTGATACAACGGTTAGAGGGTCCATGATACAATAAGGCAAAACAATTTCCACAAGATGAATTTGTCCGTTTATTGTTGACACGAATAAAGCCACATACATCAGGGCTTGGAATTTTTCCGTGTCGTTTATTAATAACAGCTTTACTGTTAAGTGCTAGATCTGCTTTCGCGCATCTTCGATGCAATGCTGTGGTTCAAGTTTACAACTCATGCTCCGCATCATTATAAGTCATTGCAATTCTATTCAGACAAATTAAATCACATAATCAAATGCAACCATTTTAATCCTAGCATAAATGATTTAAAAAATAATCTTTGGAAACTTTTGTTTTATTTTGAGCATTCACTGTAAACTTGCCAGTATTTTCGTCTTAATATATATATATATATATATATATATATATATATATATATATATATATATATATATATATATATATATATGTATATATATATATGTATGTATGTGTGTGTGCGTGCGTGCGTGCGTGTGTGTGTGTGCTTTCTAAAAGACCAAAATTAGTTTAATATCACTACAGCCAAAAAATCATTGAGTTCAATGTGCTTTGACGGCAACACGTAAGTGAAATTCATGAAACCCTTATTTTGCAACAATTTTAATCCTAGAATAAATGATTTAAAAAATAATCTTTGGAAACTTCTGTTTTATTTTGAGCATTCACTGTAAACTTGCCTGTATTTTTGTCTTTATATATATGTGTGTGTTTGTGTGTGTGTGTGTGTGTGTGTGTGTGTGTGTGTGTGTGTGTGTGTGTGTGTGTGTGTGCTTTCTAAAATACCAAATTTAGTTTAATATCACTGTAGCCAAAAAATCACAGAGTTCAATGTGCTTTGACGGCAACACGTAAGTGAAATTCATGAAACCTTTATTTTGGGATCACATGTGCAAGATTCATAACACCCATACTTTGAGAACACGTATATGAGATACATCTAACCTATATTTTTGGACCACGTGTGCGAGGTACATCAAAATACATCTGGGGAACACTTGTGTGAATACATAAAACTCATATTTTGGGAACTGTAATTCATCGAAACCCATAGATTGACAAAATATGAAATGCATATGTATGAAAAGCAAGCAGCACAGGAGCGACCATGACCCATTGATATCACAGGAGCGACCATGACCCATTGATATCTCTATCTCTCAACTGTGTTACCAATTTGTATCAACATATTAGCGTTTTTACTATTTATATGTACATTTACTAAAATTTGCCGTGGTAACTTATCTAAGCAACGTTAACATAATTATGTCATTTAAAAAAATCTACATTAAAGCAGGACCTTTCAATATGAATACCGTCTACTGTGTAGTGTTTAGTAGCCTCAAATTTTATCAATATAAACATCGATGCAGCTAAAATGTTTAAAGGAAGTTTCAAATGTACCTCGTAAACCATGTACTAACATTTGTTTCAGCTTGATGAGATTCGGGAAAGTAATTGACCATTTATACATGCCCATTATATCTTACAATTCTATCACAAATTCGTTCTTTTGTTTTTCAAAATGCATTTTGCATGAAAATTCCAAGTATTGCATCCTGAAGTTTTCAGGCGTGTCTTGTTGAAAATATGTTGACATAATCACTTTTCAACATATCAAGTAAGACTGGCAATAGCCTTTCCAAAATGTCGCTGGTACATCTCCTATTTTTAATTTTACATTTAAATATTGTAAACCAAGTGACAGTCACCAAATGTAAGATCCACCAAGCGTACACCTGGCAAATACTATACTTGGATTTCTATCTGGGCTATAAGATATTGCATAAATGTATGGTTTGCTTGGCAATGCAAAAATTATTGATCAACTCTTTAACAAATATATTAAAAATTAATGACAACAAACTTAGACTTGCATGTTATTCAATGCTTTATAAATGAAGCTAACACTTTTCAAACTACACAAACATGATCCATAATGATATTTGGATCAAAACTATTTGGATGTCTTCCTTTTGATTACATCAGTTACTATAAATAGATCGACTTACCTTTGGCGGCATGTGTGATGCCACTTTCATCATTGGTGATGAGTCCATCTGAATGACTTATGACGCTGGATGGCATGTAATCTTCTAAGGGCTCCGGCTTCTTACATAAAGGTTCACATCCGTCAAGAGCTACGTAGGTGGCTTTTATTCCCTCAAAATTGTGTATGGAGACTTTAGCTCGACACAAATTACCGTAGGAAAAGTCAGTTCCCTCCAGCTGAGCATAGTCTAATGAAGCGCCGTCCAAGTTTGCTCCAACCAGAACACAGTCCTTGAAGTTTGCTGACTTAAGATTAACTTGCTGTAAGTCAATCCTACTCAGATCTGAATTTTCAAACATACCATTCTTCATGTTCAGATCATCAGCCATTTCTGAACAGGGTCTATACACTACGTATATCCCTCGCTCCTTATTGCGCGCTGGAAACTCATTGAGCACAAATTCCGTCAACGAAACAACTTTATCGTCAATTTTGTAGTGAGCTTTACAGTATTTTTCCATTTCTCGTACTCCAAATAATCTCTTATAGGGTATATATTGCTGGTGAAAGTTGTCATATCGCAAGCATTGCTCCTCGGCATAAAGTTTATCTTCTTCAAAATTGAATTTGTACAATCCACTTGTGTTATCGTATTCCAAACTTTCGCTTCTGTACCCATACCTGTTTGAATCACAAAGACTTAAAGCAGCGAAAAACTGATAAAGACTTCCACCACGCTGTTCTCCATTGTCAAGCTGTTTCCGGAGTCCAGGTTTTTTCAGTATGTCAAAAAGGTCCCATTTTTGCTCTTTTTCTCCTAGCACCACTGATACAGTCATTGTCGTTTCTTCAGTTCTTGGTGGCCGAGTATTGATAACTCCCCAAATAACAGAGTTCCTGTCTATGTACACATTCTTATGTTTGATGTATTCAAAAACACAATCAACCGAATGGGAGGCTAGATGTCCTATGGTCGCTTTATCGAGAAGCATGGCTATTTGGTACTCGTAAATACGGGATAGTTCATTGGCTGCCTCCACTGCTATACCATCAGCAATGGCATCTGCTACGGGTCTCCACAGTTGGGCTACGCCCGCTCCATTCTTACGGAGGGACTCGAGCATACTATAGAGAGCACGTGGTATGACCACCACTGCTGCTTCCAAATCTGACATGACCCCGTCCTTGTCTTCTAAAAATTTACCCAAGGACACACCCTGCCCTTGCCTTACTGTGGCAAGGGAAAGAATCTGAAGGCGCCCCAGTATTGAACTATCCTCTAATTGGCGGAACTTCCTCCCGAAGTCTTCAACAAAATGTTTTTCGAAAAATATCAGCTTGTCAGCAACATCTTGAACAGGAGGGTATTCGAAAATGACTTGCCTGGCTGCAAAGAAAGGAGAAAAATATAACATTTAGACTTTGGTTAGTTAATATGTTGCAAAATTAACTGCACATGCACAGTCAGGAATAAATATCTGTTCACAACTTGCAGTTGCTTCTGATGATAGTAAATCACCACGAGAATACTAAATTGACAGTGATAGATATCAGTGGTTTGTGCAACTGTTCAAGCAGAGCAATATTTATCTGAAGGGGCTTATGTAAACGCTAAATACGGAGCAAAAGGGGCACTTAAGAAACGAAAATAAAAATAAATCAAGAATTAAGAGCATTTCTAAAACATGACAAAAAAGGAAATCTTTGACTTTATATTATGGTGAATCAACTGCACTATGCATTTTTGAAAATAAACATACTGTAAATCAGACACCAAAATGTCACAAAAGTCTGTAACTTGAAAAAGAAACCACTATCGAAAAAAGCAGAGAGGAGATAGAAGGACAACTGAGAGCAAAATAATAAAAGGCAAGGTAAATATCCATACAGTTTGAGCTGCAGAGATCAGTGGGTATCAGCATTTTGCATCGATTGTTAGGATGCAGCAGCAGCGCTTATGATTGAACACTACTTCCTGTACTGCGAACCCTACATCTGATCTCTTTTGTTATTCCTTTTCTTCTGTTTAGTTCTTTCACAAAACCATAAATGCGAAATACAAGCTGAGATCGGAAGAATTTTAGAGTACAAATTTACGTTAAAGTGGTGTAACATCAAGTACTATTAGCGTCAGACACCTACCTACATTTGAACAAAAACATGTCACATGTAAAAGTGAAATGTGCGTAAATTTGCTTGTCTTTCTGGTTGTTCGGCTTTATTCTATATCAAAGTTCATAACGCAAATACTCTCATGCAGAAAGTGTAATGATATTTTTCTTTATTTTAGCAGTAAAACTGAATTTAATTTGATGCATATTAACTTCTTTCACTGTTTCCAGGCTCATTACATTTCTTACGTGTACTTTACAAGGTACGTGTTGCCGTGCATATGTCTCAGAAGAAATGCCACTTCCCATAAACAGAGCCTTACCCAAACATTTCCGAAGAAAGAAGAAATCCCAAGGGCTATACGAATAGGCAATGCTAGAAGTCATAGCATAAGGTGGCAGTTTGGATCAATTGGACAAACTAATAATGGGTATTATTTTACAAATTTGGCTCAGGGCAGGTAATCAGTCGAGTGGAAATATCTGCTTGCAAAACCAAATACCTGATGCCTTTTAACTTTGCTTGAGAGAAATTTACTGTGTGGATGCTGTAAGCGTATGTTTTCCTCACATTTCCGATACACCTGCTGTACAATGTAGCTTATGGCATAATGGAGCAGACAGACAAGGCCCGCGGTATGGTGGACATCTCTTTTGTCAGACCATAGCAGGACATGAACCAAGGTCTGCTTTACATTGAATGTAATTACATTGATCTTCGCAGCTTTTCTTATGTGTTGACAAGATCACAATGGGATAGAGTTTGAATAGAAAAGATTTGGCTTGGTAACAGCAAATTTATGTAATGAAAAACTCGCGATGATTTTAAATGTTTTACCCTTTATACACCTATTTGAAAAAAAAAAATCTTTTCTTAAACTTTTGCCTTCTTTTGGCTGTGATTACGACAGGTACGGTAAGAGTAAATATTGTAGCGTAAATAGATGCCCCATTGTACTTCTGCCGGTGATGAAAGCAACGAAACAATGAAAACGTGACGCACGTGTGAGTCTGTTCTACGTTTTGTACATTAAGCCATGGTGTTTCCACTAACAGTGTGACATATCAGGCCTTTCCGCCTTAGGTGTGTCGTCTGCAGTTCATGACAGGTCATCAAGGTGAATAATGCCGATGGCTATTATACTTCGGCTGTTATACAGTAAGTTTCATCCCCAATCATCTTCTTTTATTCTGATACTTTTGGGCTCAAACATCAAATCATATGTCTAAGAGCTGATCCGCATTTGTCTTTTTATGCATACTTGCATATAATTTCGAATTTTGCGTATTCCAAAAATGCACAGAATAAATGTCTCAGGCAAGACTTGCAGTCAACAACGGCACGACAGAAACCTGTTGCAGTAAACTTCTTAACATTGAGCAAATTGTAGGGATTTTTAAACATCAAAACTGGAGTCTATCTCAAGACTTTTTTATCGTATTCACTGCGACGGGGTGGTTTATTGACTTGTAAGACTGACTTTAATGGATGATGGATGGGTTTTTGCCTCTCCGCATCCTCAAAAGCCGTGACTACCTAGTAGTTATTACTCTTATTTATTATATGCAGTCGTTATTGTTATTTATTATATATGCTGTACATAGGCCCTTCTTCAGTTCAATGCATGGAGATGATAGATTGATGACAACTTTAGCTTTTGTTTCGACAACTCTGTCAAGCAAATTGCTGATGTTAAAGTCTCTAAAACTTCCGTGCCATGTGTTCATCTATCTTACTTTTATGATGTTTGTGCATCATTAGTATCAATTATCATTCATATCTTTTTGGATAGTGTCCATCGCAAGGTGGGGTTACGGTGCCTTTACACTAAAATCCCCCATCAGTAACAATCACATTATTCAAGAGCATCTCTTCCGTTTTACAACCATCTCTCTCTCTCTCTCTCTCTCTCTCTCTCTCTCTCTCTCTCTCTCTCTCTCTCTCTCTCTCTCTCTCTCTCTCTCTCTCTCTCTCTCTCTCTCTCTGTTTTGTTGTTGTCGCAGCTTATTTTTTTTATACCACGTTAAAATATCTCTCCTTTTAAGACTTCATATAGTGAAAGTCCCCTAAGTGGTCTTCATAGGCAAATGATCTTGGAGTTCTTCATTTTGGGCAACTGCCAGGCATTTTACTTTATATCAAAAATGTGGCAAATTTATTTGAAGAATAAAACGTCACTATTTGAAGCCTTTTAAACTGACTGAAAATTTGCGTCTTTAGCGTATCGTTTCGGAATAATCTGGTTTACGATAAATTCGATTATGTGGGGCTGAGCAACACGGGTGTTAACATGTAACATCATTCAATCATGAAGACACAATGGTGTAACGATTTATGCAATGATCATTCCCGATGATGTATATGTAGTCCGTTAAAATTTATTTATTTGACTATAAATACGATGTATTGGAAATAGTTTTTGTACATGTAACTTCACCTTCGATTCTGAAATCGAAAACACATTTCCGCAGACTTACCACTGCACACCTCTCCTCGATTTACACTAACTTGATATTGCTAGGTATTGAATAATTCCTCAAGTGAAAGTTCACCAAAACAGTTTTTTTAGTCCAAGTATACGTTGTACATATTACATATAACTGTTAAATACCACACTTGCAAAGGTTCAATGAATGACTTAAAGGGGACACTGGAAGTCTGTGTCGCCGGCGCTAAATTTACTGCCAAAATACCGTCAAGCATAAATTTGTAATGCTTTAGCATAGTCTTTCACAGCAATGTGGTAATAATGTTTGGTTCAAATGTTGGAACAGCAATTACCGTAAATATTCTTATTTTCACTTGTGTGAGTCTTAATGTGTTTTTTGTTGTTGTTGTTGTTTTTTTGTTTTTTTGTTTTTTTGTTTTTTTGTTTTTTTTGTTTTTTTTGCTTTTTTGTTGTTTTTTTTTGTTTTTTTTTTTGTTTTGTTTTTTTGTTTTTGTTTTTTTTTTGTTTGCATTTCAGGCATTTAAGTGAAGTTTTAATTTTACTATTAACACGCAGTTCCTATTAAACATATCTTAAAATAATATTTCATTGTGATTTTATTTATATGGCTTTGTGTCTTCAGCGAAATAAGAGAAAATGAAAATAATCGAAATTAACTAAATTTACAGGATAAAATTTCACAAGTGATAATGATTATTTTGCAAAGATTGTATCGAGATTGCGTGCTTTACACTCTTTGATATCTTATTTGTGGAAAATTCATGATTTTTGCACAAACTTTTGTTTTCTACTTAACGTCTTTGAGAGCTCGTATTTACGTTTCAAAAGATAGTACATCAAAGACTCAGCCACGTTCGATCGACACGCTATTGAATGGCCCTAAACTTGTTATATCTGAGACATCATTTTTATCTTTAGTTTACAGCATAGCAAAACCCTTGATTGCGCCGATACGAGAGTTTAAACTACCTATTGATGAAGAGCCCTATGAAGGACCTGGCAGCTAATCACGTCAGATCTTGGCAGTTATAACATGTCACGTGGATTTACTATATTTGGCCATATGGTCCGCTGGTCTTGGCTTGTCGCAACTGCTCAAATCGAGAAGAACGGAGGGGGGGGGGGGCGGTTCCTGTATCCAGCCCCTAGAGACACTTCAATCAGGAGGGCTTGAGTTGTGTATCCTCATTACTGTCCATTTTAATTTGCCACTTGTACCTTGAACGCCATTGCATGTAGATGCACAAAAAAAACCACGGTAAATCAAAGCAATTCCACCATGTTGCTCTCACGTTTTGCTCTAGTTTCAAGCAGCGGTCAAGGAAAATTCCAGGTCAATGTATATTGAAACTGTTTAAACAAAGGGACAGCTTCCTGCACATATCAATGCTCAAGTTATCTCATATCGCGCATTTCCAACACAGCATCGAAAAAAAGAAAATATATTATCAGAATGACTGCCATCCCTCTTGAAAGGGCGCACAATACCCATCACAATCACGCTACTAGAGCGCATTGGGTATGGACATAACCATGCAAATTACACAGCCACTAATCACACCAATTCGTCTGTCATATTCATAATAATTTAATTGTGCCATCTGTATGCCACTCCAAGCTGGTTATTCATTGTATTGTTATTTAGGGTCAAACACAATGGGTAAAGAACAAATCATGTGCAGAGCTCAGGGCATTAGGAAACAATCTCATCTGCCAAGGCAGCGCCAAGGGAGACTGAAATCCCACAATGATTGAGTTCGCTCCAACGTGACAGATGCCATGCCTCTAGCACAAACTACTCATAATTGAAGTAGTAGGAGCCCACAACCATGCTCTACCAACAAAATACATGCAAGTTAATGGTGCATAGTATTTTGGGGCAAGTAAATCAAAATTGAATGTCAGTAAACTACTGTTTAAATCTATTCCAGGAAACTAAGCGGCGTATAGCATGATCATTATTGCTTCATGCAATGGTTTTAAGTGTCAGGTCAATGAGAACGCACTCTAATTACGTCACTCTTTGTTTTAAATGCCAGCTGGTGTCACAATGCACAGCGTGAGAGATCAATCATTACACACAGACGTGTATTGTGATAAAACACTATAGTACCTGGTTCTTGTCCTAGACATTTATATATTACTGTGAATTCATTTAATTTCACTGTTTTTATTTTCGGTCATTTTGCGGATGTTTCAAAACCGCGAAATTAAAAACCCAATGAAAAAAAATCTTTGCGTGACATGGATAGGAATTATAACTTTTTTTTTAAATTTCAAGTTTGAATGAAAGGTTCATATTAGAACCCTATAAATCAATGTGTTCAAATGATTGAGTTACGGCAGGTACAGTCCGCTCATGTCAAAGATCTTTCTTCTTTGCTAAGCCGACTCAGTGGGCTTTTGAATGTGCAGTCCCTCTCTCTCTCTCTCTCTCTCTCCGATAGGCGAAGAACATCGTTCCTACTGTTGTATCAAGAACATCATAAACCGCTTCTAACTATAACTTCCTACAACAATGATACTGTACCACCCCCCAAATAAAAAAAAATAAAATGAGGCGTGACATAAACTACTGCACAACAAGGTTTGTTATTGGTTTCATAAAAGGATTAAATTGATTGAAATCATTACACACACACACACACACACACACACATATATATATATATATATATATATATATATATATATATATATATATATATATATATATATATATATATATATATATATATATATATATATATATATATATATATATATAT
Source organism: Hermodice carunculata (assembly GCA_964020975.1). Classification (NCBI taxonomy): domain Eukaryota; kingdom Metazoa; phylum Annelida; class Polychaeta; order Eunicida; family Amphinomidae; genus Hermodice; species Hermodice carunculata. The sequence continues at coordinate 18,301,152 of OZ026614.1, forward strand.
ATATATATTCGTACTCGAAGCACAATGATTATATGTGTGTGTATATTTATAACTTCAACTGTTGGTTTACTTCGACGCGAAAATGAACAACGTGTGAAACACTTTGTGGTGGTATAAATTCTCAAAGGGACAACTCAATTACTCAGTCAGGAAAAGGGAAATGCATGTAATACCGTGTAACACCGCGCTGACAACTCCTGTTTCCTGTTGCTGTCCTATTGTTTCACTTAAGACCAGACCTGACCCTAAACGTCTTTGCCCATTATTCTCTATTGGAAGCGTTAAACGGTTCCAGCGATTTTGACAGATTTACATTGCACATGAGGGCACGACAGGCGCCGTACATTTAATTTAGTAACTATTAAATATAGAGACTTATTAAAGAGAAATGTAACATTTTTGCTAGTCTGTATGTAGCACTGCAATTTATTTGCATTGAGAAATACTCTTTCAGAATAAAAATGTAAAGCTGATATAACCGTATGCAACATACTTCGCTTACCTCTACGTGGAGAAATAGGCTTTACGAAAGCTTCAGCAATGGTATCTTCGCTTGGTGAGAACACAACACCATCTTCAACGTCACCACCCGTGGAACGACGTTCTAAGGCGGACGTTGACTTGACCTGCTTACGGTCAAGACTGCCCCCAGACTGAGCACGTCTGCCTTTTTTCTCCAGGTTGTACGGCAGGGAACCAGCATGTATACTGTTGGTGCTACGACGGTATACAGTTACGTCAGGTCTACTGGAACGCATGCTGCTCTGATCGCTTTTTTCCATGTCGCTATAAGAGCGATATAACGTAATATCCACTTTCTTCTCATCTTCAAACTTATAGGGTACTGCTCCAGGAAACTCTGGGCAAGACCGATAACCCCTTTTGGGATCCCCGCCACTTTTGCCGTTGGCGCTGCTAGATTTCTTTTTCTTGCGGATGTTTACGGAATCTGTGTTTCTGTCCTTTGATTCAGACTTGCTTCGCTTGTTCAGTTTGTTTCCCATATTGCCGAATTCTGCAACAACAAAGATACCATGTGAACATACATTTCATGCATGGTTAGCAGCAATAAAACTAAAATGTCAAGTCGAAATTGCCCGCAGTTTAAAAAAAAAACAAACAAACCAACCTTGCTACCTGGTCATCATTACGTGCTCAGATTATCAAGTATGGCATCAGCCCTTTATTCCGCTCAAATCGCCCAAAGGATCCAGGATGTAAAATGTTTGTCTGCTGCAGTGTTTCAGTCCAAAATTTTCGTTATTAGAAAACCTTTTGTATGAAAATCATAATAGCAAGCCACGGATCCACTGCGTTCCTTGACGCGGATTGGGCACATTGCGCCCAACCACGCAAAGGAAAGCTGTTCACTCAGTTTTGCTCTGACCAGGAAAGGGTCAAACTGTCCTCCACTGAAACAAGAGAAGCTTCGTCTATGTTTATTTCCCTCGCAGTGGACACGGAGACTGCTCTAATTCAGCACCTAGAGTGCACATTTTTCTCTCAGTGATCAGTTGATTAATGGCTGATACTAAAACCCCATACGTTTTGCTGATACTTTTTTTTCGTATACAAATAGCAAATTCACCCGTAACGTACGCTGTTGAACCGGGCTGTCGCTTTTCACGTTGATGCAGCGCAAATTACAAATACTGACACACTAATATCATGTTCACAACAGCGAACCAGAAACTCTTTCATGCCCAATACAATGGACGTCCTTATATCATGTGTATTTAAAAAAAATATAGAACAGGGATATTTAACTTAGGACGGTTCTTTACAGTTCTAATGCCTCTAGTTCAACAGATGTCACAGAATCTACACTGTAAAATGTTGTAGAATATACAATGATTTGGCAACTCGGGTTCGAGTAAGATCCTAAAATATAGCCCTTCGTATAAACTAATATGCCTCTAAGCTGCTGTTGCTAATTATGTTTGGGTGCGAATCCAGACATTTTGTTTTTCCAAGAATTCTATTTTTCTTTCTTTCTTTTTTTCTCTTTCTTTCTTTCTTCTTTACGACCAAATTTGTCGGGAGTTTTTGTCGGAGACTATTATTCCGAAAACCACTAAACTTGCCATGGTGAGTGACCTACCAGTGAAATTGTGCATACCATTTGGAATAGTCATGATGCTTGAAATTATGCGAATTAGGGGCATTCAAAAATTTATAACTTGAATATCTCCGAAAACTACTGTTGAAAAAGATGTCATTCCAACCTCAATATATAGGTGTGTGGCAAAGCCGCATCCAATGAACCATGAACCAAATTTGTAGGATTTTGATTTATGCAAATTACGGGAATATGCAAAATTCAAATCTTGAATAGCTTCAAAAGTATTATAGATATAGGTGTCATACCAACTTCAATTTATGGGTCTGTGACATAGCTGCATCCAATACACCATGGTCCAAAATTGTACAATTTTAATTTATGCAAATAAGATGAACACACGAAATTTAAATCTTGAATAACTTCAGGACTGTTATACATAGAGGTGCCATTCCAGCTACAATTTTGTACGAATGTGACATAGCCCCATCCAATGAACCATAAACCAAACTTTCAGGCTTTTAATTTATGCAAATTAGGCAAATACACAAAAATTGAAATGTTGAATAGCTTCAAAACTACTTTAGATAGTAGTGTCATTCATACATCACTTTATAAGTTTGTGACTGGGCTACGTCTAATAAACCAAGAACGAAAGTTGTAGCATTTTAATTTATGCAAATTAGGCTAATACACAAAATTTAAATTATGCTGAACAATGGCAAAGTGTAGCGTTTCAATCTGTTCTCATTTTGAAGGCACCGAGACTGAATTGCTGCGAAGCAAATCTTCTTTTCTATTATTCTACTGTATTTCCCTGGTCAGTTGGTAAGTGTCACACGGCTACTTTGTTGCTTTCGTAAAATGATAAGTTAGCGAAATTGTACTTTTCAAGATTATAGATATATGTCATGTAAATTGTGTCTATTCCTAACAATGCACGTCCGCTTAAAATTACTTTCCTTGTCGTAGGTGCAGTAGGACTTGCTATGATCCATCTGCTTAAAAGATGTTGGCCAACATAAGACCTGCGCGTATATTAGATCAAGCCTACTAAATAGAATGTGCCATGGAACACCTGTGGTTAGATCGGCTTACCCTGACAGTCTTTGAAAATACCTTTGTCTTCATCGCCACGTATTAAGTTGTTCCTACAGTGTTAACAACGCTGCACTTATAACGATTACACTCAAACTACATACACATTTGACAGAAATGAGGTTGGTGACCTGGAAGATTTAGTGAAAAAGTAATATTGACAGCATTTTAACTCACATGCTCGGTATCCATATGAGCTCATATTGAAATACATGTAGATACATTCTGAAGAACATAAACGGGTGAAGTATTGGCCTTTCTTGTCCATCCAATAAACACCTATGCTATAATGAAGTTTTTTGTGTACACTCATCGTGATTGACATCACTCTTGAAATTTGTCTGTTTGCTCTGTCTGGTGGTCAGAATGAAATACGTGCGGGCTCAGCTGACAGCTGGGCTGCTAAATGTTTTTGGCCCATACAAATGTTTCAGCATTTCTTTAAAATTAATTTCATGAGTATATAACTACACTGTTAAGCCGCATCGTTGCTGGTAAAAAGCCTTGTATAACACTAAAAATGGCTCACATTTTTCATTTTAACTATGTATACTATCGTAGTTTTTCATGCAGACAAACATATATACTTCCAGCGCTATGTCAGTTGAATGGCGAACCAGAACGCCATTGTGAAGTTCACAGCAGTTTAAATTAAATAGTGCCGGTTTTAAAGCATGGCGGTGTGTTCATATTTTAAAACTAGACCGGGATATCGGGGAAGGGGGTTAAATTTTAAACACATGGAATACCTATTTATCTATCATATCTTATAAGCACGTGTGGAATCAAAACTTCGACTTCTTCAAGTATCGACGAATACTTCTTTTAACCTATAGAAACAGCTTGATCCGTGTGACCAATAGTATGATACTTTTGGATGGGAGGCAAGGTACTTGTGTGAAAACGTCATTTATCTTCTGGAACAACAGGACATTTTTATCATTTTCAAATAGTTAATACCTATACTAGCGTCTGTATGTATATAGTGATCTCACGTTGTAAATATGGCATCCCATTGATAGATCAATGCCATGTTATTTTATTATCATGTTTGTACATATCCATACTTATTCTGTAGACGCATCATATAATGTACAATCATTTTATTTACCAAAGGAGAGGAATTAACATTTGCCGGTGGCTGCTTTACCAGTCCTAAATATATGTATATGTATTTAGATCAAACGTACCCGGTATTCAAACGCGAACCAACTTACAGTCAGAACCACCTGATATACCATATATGTACATATATGGGTACTATTTCTTTTCAATTTTGTATCATTAAATTGGTCAAATCTATGCAATCTCTTGCAAGAGTGAACAAACAACTGAAAATTTACACTCATGATATATGTTTGCCTCTATAACGTTTGTTTCTTTCTCGGTATTATCACAACATTGCTCACTTAAAACAAATCTAAAATCCATCTTAAGAAGATACACATCTACTGTGCAAAAGATACCATGCAAAACATGAATAACAACGATAGCTATATTGATATATCACATGAACACTTAATTCATGAGAGCATCCCGGAATGCCTCTGGAAATCCACGGCACTGATGTTTCAGCATCCTTGTGATCTTTATAATGCACTTCTGAGTACTCAAAACTGAACGTCGCTGTTAAGCATGCGAACTTTCTGTTACACACCTTTGGCAAACGTCAATAGTACTCTTTTGGTATTTATACAAAACCTACATATCTACTTTAATGCTGTCACAATATTTGGCTTGGTGCTAGATATGGAGTGTTGCATGCTGGCACATTTTTCCGGTACATTAGCATCAGGTACTATGTGGTTACACTTGACGAAGGGGACCTCCACAGAGACCGGCAGTATGCCAGACTGGCTTGGCCGCTGGCTTATCTCCCGAGGTAAAATGGTGGAAAATTTAAGGAACTGAATTTCACTGTTAAACCAAACATGCAACCATCAACGCATACTACACCTAAATTGCAGTGTGGGCATTTTTTTCTTTTCGGCGCACACAAAAACCACGGTCAAGCAATTGAAACAGAACCTTTCACAACAGAAGTAATATCAAGAAAATTATTGGCTTTTTTTGCAGCAAAAGGTTAACACATATGATCTGTGTGAGTTGGGGGGTGAAATCATCAAACAAAAAAGTAACTGAAAATAACATTTTTGCCTATACAAGCCAGTGGTATTACTCTATAGTATATCAAAGGGCAATAGGTAGCCTCGGTGGGAAGACAGTTCCTGCAAGCCACTGATTTTGCCGTCCAGATGTATACAGCTTTGACATTTATTAAGATCAACGTGAATATATCGAGGCCTGCTCTTGATTATGATATATATGTATTATCATATTGCCTCCATATGCAATATGTGCCGAGCCAAGGCAGGAACAACGTTCCTTCCTGTCGAGCTGGTTCAGTCCTCCCTGCATATGGCACCCATAATATCGCGCGATTTAACCCTTTCCATGCTCTACCTAACACAATAAAACAGACGACATTTGACTTCAGGACACCTTTGGCCATTTCAAGCGGCGAATGATTACATGTTGGTCAGTGGGGCATAAACATCTTTTAGGCTCCTTGACAAAACAGCAGCAAAACTGTTTAAAAAATCACACCTGGTTCTTGTTCATAATGTGGTCTGAAAATTAGTCGGGGGTAAAATCAAAACTTTGCTGGAAGATTTTTCTGCGTTTCCTCTACTCCAATCAAACGTGGTCAGTCACCTTACAGGTGATGGTTGTAAATCTAAATAATTTCTTAGGCAAACGGACACCTGGCTGGTTGCAATTCATCTACAGCTGAGGAGAGGGCAGCAATAATAGCATATATTTCTACTATTCAGACATATCTGTCGTTTTGGTTTTAAAGGGGTCAAATGAAGCCATTTCTATCATGGTCAATGATTCCGTGATTGGCAGTATTGATTACCTCTGAAGCTCATCCGCAAAGATGTATTTTTAATATCGTGTGTAAATCTTTCCAGACGACCGGACCTGCATATATTACAACCAATCCATCAAAGATCTTATGATTTAAAAAAAGCACTTATTTTGTACGAGTTCCGTTATGAACCTCATGCTGAAAGGCCCCTGGAATCCTCCGAAGGTTTTTTTTATCCCCGGACTCTTTGTTCGTGGTCTGGATCGTCAGCAGTACAGTATTCTAGCCTTTTTTTTTAAACGAGAAGACGAGTATAGCTTGCGGGTACAAATTTGTAGGCAATTGCTGGAATTCAACTTATCTGACCTGACCTTGCATTGACAAAGACAGTCGCATCCGACAACGACAATGCCACATATATTTATGTGCTAAAGTAACAGATTTATTGCCATAGCAGTGCAAGAGACAATGAGATCATTTGATATTTTCAAGGTTCTCTTAGCCTACAGTTATAGGTAGTTTTAAATGTTCTCTGTGCCATCATATTTTCTTTTTGTTGCCTTTTTGAAACATCTTGAACAGAAGTATCGGGACTCAAGGATCCAGGTACCAGAATAAGCTGCCCCTACAAGCTGTTAACTTTATCCTAAAATGAAAGGGTTAATGTCTCAAAAACTGTTAGTATGTAAAGGTATACATATTTCATCTGCTTGTGCCCGTATTTTAAATATTTAAAAGTACAATTTGAGCCGTCGTCTGTGTTTGGAATTAGGAGTGTTAATATACAAATACCTCTCTATTGAAGAAATGTGTATATTATTAGCTTTAACGATCTATGGTTTATACAGTATGACACAAAGTAAAGTGAAATTAGCAAGACACATGAGAGACAGAGAGCTTATGGCGCAGTATTTACACTGGTGACCTGTCGGTGGGCCATCTGGGCACCCAGCGTACCTCCACCTACTTTCCTGTTGCAGCGTCTATTCAACTGTATGTGAAATATTGAAAATTAACTATTTCCTGTAGAGGATTTATAACGCTTTATGTACCTACATTGACATACATGCATACAAAATCTGTTTACCAAACAACCATATTATAATTCCTCATCTGTATTCGACCAATACAGTAGGCTATATGATTTAGATTAATAATGAAATTCAGCGTGACATGCTGTTGAAAATAACACAGTGAATATTTGTCCCTTGGATTAGTAATCTAATGGACTCAATATAAGCACACAATACAAACACAGACGTTTGTCTCCGACCGCCCGTTTATATCCCAATATAGATACAAGGATAAGATAATGAGACTTCTATGGTACTCACCGGTTGACGTCACATTACCTGAAGAAGCCACGCGCTTTTGCCTACATACGAAATTATACACGCATTTGCAGCAAAATACATGGATATTTCACAAACAGGTAGCACACTACCTGTGATCATGACGACTACCTATTTACCTCGCCCCAAGCTTGTAATGTGTCCGGGGCTCTGAACTTAGCATGGCGAATAGCCAGCCGTGTTGCCAGCGCTGAACACCGGTGGGCCTATGTTCCACTGAACTTGAATTTTGCACTCCTAGACTTTGGCCACCGTCGAGTGCTTGGCATTTGGGTGAGTAAACAGCCACGTATATGCATACGTTCACGAGACAGACCTGTTACGCACACCTAGTTTGCATACCTCAGGGCCTCAACTACTATATTCTCGTATAGTATCAACCATATAACCAATACAGCTCATCAATATGTCTGCAACTGTGATCAACACCACAAGCGTAACATTGTCTCATCGACACATTTCATCTGCGCTTTGATAATAATTTAATTTGATGTATAGTGTTTTGAATGTAAAATTTGAGTTGATACAGTTAAATTCTGTCCGCTTAAGATGTAATTTACTATAAAATCTGCTTTCAGAAGCAACATGGTTAATATTATTACAACTGGGTACCAATTTATTAGCTCCAATCCCATGTAGCACATGCTATAGAGCTACCATAGTTTCCTTTTCTGCTTTTTTACATTTTGAAGTATAACATTTCCTGCTAAAAGTACATTAACTGTTATTTTTACGACTTTGTACATCTAAACGTTTTTGATTTGTCCCAAAAATGAACCTGCCTCATCAAATTCTAATTTTACAAAATAAAAATTGTGAGCAGCATTTTACTCCAGCACAGGAAAATTCGGGTCATCTTGTGTGTCGTCTTGCCTCCTTATCCGGTTATTTCAATGCACCTTCTTTGCTATTTACGTGTATAAATATCTACCTGCTCCTGATAAGTATATTTTTGAGAATCAGATTACTTCACCAAGTTCTTACCAAATAGATGGATGTCTCAGTTTGGTTCGTTTACCCAGGCTTTTCCGGAGCAGACCCATCTTGCCTTTAACTTTGAGAAAACATTTCACAATCTCATATGTTTCCTACGGCAATCAGGTGATATTTGAAGCATGCAAAAGGTTTCATTCTGCAGCAGATTATCATATGATTGTATTGGGCTCATTAATTCTAAATGTTATTTTCGGTCTAGTTGCATACGGTTTTCCGTAATGATTGATCTATTACAGCTACTATGCCCAGCAATGTCCATTTTGTACACCTGTTACGCTTTTATGGAGAACCAGTTGTATTATGATGCATAATAAGTTCAAAGTCTCTTATCTTGCATATTCTAGAATTATACATCCATGAATTTATATTTTGTCACTGTCTAACATACATGTTTGAAAACCACCACACTTGAGGGCTGCTATACATCAACTTGGTCCATTGCTCTTGATAAATATGGCCTTAACAGGTGATTTGTTTCAATTCCTAATATAGTCGTTTGATCTTGGCATTATATTGGACCTACATTGTTTTCAAAGAAGTGGACAGTACAGCCAGCGGCGTTGTGAGATAATATTTATTTGTTTGAATCGGCTGTCAAATGTCACTGAATCAGCAAAGTTAAGCCCACAGGCTGTAAGTTTGATGATATCACAATAATAAAACATTATTGTGTGGCTCCTCTTCGGCCATTAAAAAAACACAAAAACAAAAACAAACAACAAAAAAAAACTTACCAATTTTGGTAGCGTGCCTTTTGTCAAGGAGGCCAGACATCACGCTTCCTTGGTTTTACGGACAGTTCATTATGAACCATTGAAACTATATGGTGCATGGTTTAACATGAGACACACATGTTGCAATAAAGGGTTAGTATGATTTTCGGCTGGGGAGCACTTTGGTGTTTCACATGATCAAATTTGTTTCTTTTTATTTTAATTTATTTTTTGTGTGACAAAAGCTTGGATACGACTGAAGCAGTAAGTTTTTTCTCATGAGACCACATCTATTCCCGTCAAAAGTGTTCTCTTCCATGTTACTTGAAATATGAGCCAAGATACAAAAATCTTTGGAATTTTAAAACTAATGGATTTCAAGAGCTCTGGGAGAGTGCACGAGGCTTCAGACAACTGAGATTGTCTATTGCTGATAATACTGCATAGAGCTACATTCACTTACAACTCCCGTTAAAACTCAAAGCTTTACGGCAACGACTTCAAAGACCTTTAAATTAAATCATAAATGTGCCTTTACTCTCAACGTAAAAACAGCAATATCACCTGTATATACATTTCATACACGGAAAGGTATGAGGGGTGAATCATTGCGCCTTGTATCACAGTATTATTGCCGATTAAATTTTAAAGGGAAATCACATGACCCTCCTTTTCAGTATATTTCGTTTTTGAAGAGCAGAATTGATTGAACTTCAATCATTTCAGTATCACCCCTGGCCATTTTAATATTGATTACAAAAGGCATATATTATAAGACACATGTCAACTGTGGTCTGTCTCTCTGCTTTGCAGATTTGGCTAAGAAAGGTTTTAATCTTTCGCTTAATAGCCGTTATCGGCAAATCTGACAATTTCTATTATGAAAAACATACTGTGTGCATTTTAATTCAGCAAAACGCAAAGTATGAAGCAAAATAGCACATAGCGTATGTTTGTACTTTGGTTGAAGTAAAATGGTAAATCCACATGCATGTGCAGCTCAAAACCCCATGACGTTTCTTTATCTTGTAAATCTTCTCAAGTTTTTATTGTGGTCCAAAGAGGATAATTTCAAACATTAGCTGTCAAAAAGCCCATATATAAGCTCGCTGCATATACCAGTATTAATGCTTTTCTTGCATACTCTAAGTCGTATGTAATTATAAATGTTCAGTCACTTCAGAAAGGCAGTAGGATAAACTCTGGAGATCTCTTTTGGCTAAACTTCCCTGCATTATCGATGAAGGTCAGTGTCTCAAGGCCTTGACTTACCTTTTGATCGCAACTAAAAATTGGAATAATAAGTTTAAGGAATTTGTTGGCAATATATTATCAATAGTTTTCAAGCCACAAGATATGCTTGCCAAATGCATAACGGACCATGTGAGCAAGACTGTTGAAGAGCCACTTAGATAGAAAACTAATTTCAAACCAATGCATTCATACAACGCTAAGTCAAATACTGGTATGTTATGTGAAATGGAGTAACGAATTTGCACGCTTATAATAATGAGTTTAGGCAGTTGTGGCCTCGCCATTTCAACAAGAAGTTAAATAAGGATTACTCTTTCAAATGCAACAGAGACCCATACTAATATAGGGCTAATACACGTTGGTCAACTTCACTGACGCCTGTGCTTTCCCCCATCTAATCTACTGTAGCCCTCTCGTGAGACACATGCGCCTGTATACTTTAAGTCTTATGCATGTAAATTTTGGTACATTTTTTTTGTACCAACATATCCGTGCACTCACTACATATCCATCGTCTCGTTATTGCACGACAAATAATGAAATATATATTAAAGCTGAAATGTCAAATCAACTTTTTATCCGTTTTGGATTCCCCCTCATTTCTGTACTTTGGATGCCAATATATCTTATTGACATAATTATACGCAATAAATTTTGAAGTTTAATTTCATGTCATTTTACCTCAACACGTACCATACTTGCATGTCACTAAGAACGCAGAAACAAAAGACAACCTATTTGCTGAATACGATCTATTTTGCGATGAATATTCTAAAATAATTTTCTCTTGGACCGTAAAAGAGATTACACATTCGGTACAAATCTTCCATCGACAATGTTAACCCATCCTGGTATTGTGGGTGAACTCTGTTAGTGCAGCAAAGGTCAATGGACGCTGCCTCGCATCGGCTATCAGCAAGTTACCAAGCACATCAACAGCGTAATCTCCCGTGTCCTCAAGGGCACCCTGATGACGCATGAAGCCAGATTATCATATAAAACCACCTGCCTCACTATCCATCTTTTTTTTTAAACCGAATCAGCGTCAAACATGGATCTCATTTGTATTATTTGATTTTACCTTGTTTTTCAAGTTTCTAGAATCTTAAGCACACCATGTCATTGCAAAGACCAGAAAAATGTTTAAATCAAATATGGCGTCTTTGTCAGTGAAAGGTCTATGGAATTAACTCACCTCTGCCAAGGCGTTTTTGTATCACTCATGTGGGTTTCCTGCTTTCTTATAACGTACGTGTCCCCTGATAATGCATTCCACGCACCTATCGCTATGTCACACACCTATATCTTGTGAACACCATCCTAAAATTACCCCCATAGACATCTCTGGTGGAGTAAAACTCTCCATCCGGATGCAACATTGATGATTATCCCATTCGTTACGAACGCTTTGAGTCCTTGGTCATGTTAAAATCCATAAAGTGATGGGTCTGCAGTGAAATGTTCGGCAGCTCATCGATACCAGTACTTAGCGCTCTGGAGAAATATTGGCTTGCAGTCTCACACCACTTAACCCTATCTCCAACTACTTTACTGTGGTTGGAAGATTGGCTCCGGTTCAGGTGGAAACAAATTGAACATACCACCTATCATTTGGCTTCACGGTGTTCTGTGTGCCTACATACCACGGTGAAATGACATGCTGGGGCATTAATTACCTCTGCATTGAAGATGAAGTGTCAATCTCTTTCATTAAGACAGGTGCCGAAAGCCTAAACCCCGCAGCTACTGTTGCCCCAGTTACAGACAATCTCTTTAATTAGAAAATTGAATATCCATACAATATGCATTTTGTTTATGCCTTTGCTGTTCGCAGACACGGGTCTTTGAAAATAAATGGTTCTGTCCGAGGCTACTGCCCCCAGAAGTAAGTAAGTAAGTATGTATGTATAATATATATATATATATATATATATATATATATATATATATATATATATATATATATATATATATATATATATATATATATATATATATGAAGATGCTGGAGATAAGCTCAACATGTCATTGATTTTAAGTTCCAATATTCGACCTTCAGAATGAGCTACAGATTGATTACTTATATAGAAGCTCTTTGATCTAGCAGGACATCGTGACTAATTGACCCTCTGGTTACAGCATATGTCGTGTACAAATGTTCATTTGAACCATCTCTCTATTACAGCATATTACACGATCCTATGATGTCGATTATAAGTGTTTATTGAAGCAGGATATTGGTTCCATGTTAATTTCAATTTAAAACCATTTCTCCTAAATTATGTATACTTGAAACGTACCTCATCATGAGCCATTGACCAATGGGTCTTTCTATTTCTTCTATCAAACTGAACCTCCATCCTTAGTTTCAGTGACTACATGCTTCAGTCATTTGTATTTTACAAAGACGCTTACTTTTTTTGGATTTTGTGTCTTTCTCTATATCCACTGAATAATAAGCAACATAAACATTCTATATTTTGCAATATTTTAGAAAGGGAAAGGCAATCATTATTTTCTGAGTCTCGTGTTTCGTATGCTAAAGACAGCTGTGAATAGATCATTGGGTCTATAAAATAGCCTGCGCATGAGATGCAAACCATATCGTTGCTTCGAGATGAGGTCCATATGTATTTTGACGTTGACGAATCTACAACTCCTGAGATCTTTCAGTTTGGATCTGCAGCTTCAGTCTCTAGAAGCCAGTCATACTATGAAAAATTACATTTGATTCAAGCATGAAATACTGAGCCGATAGCTTTGAAGTAAGGAAATGTTCGGTACGGTTTTGTAATGATATTGAAAATAATTGTTGTTGCGTGCGACAAAAGTTGTAATATTTTTTAGCACGAGATAATATTAGCTGTCACATTTGGCTCATCTGGATATATTGATTTATGTGTTGCAAAAGTAAATATTTTTACTTTTGTGTGCATGTTAGTAGTGTATAGATCCCTTTTTCTTTGACCCTTTCTCCTTAAACTAGGCATAATCGGCTGGTAGTCAAATGTCGCTTGCTTCAAAGTTTTAAATAAATGTCGATAGTAAAAAATGATATGAACGAGAGCTATAGATGCGATCTATCAAGACAACATGCCCAAGGTGATCTGAGCGTCCAGCTCACCCCAAGCAAAGGTGTTGACTCAGGCTTAACTCAAGGGAAAAGAGTACAATAATCTCTCGGTGCCATTGGTAAGACTTCAATGTACATTTTGGGGTTGTTTGCTTTTGCAAACAACCTATCTTCTTTGGCAATAGGAAAGGTCAGAATTAGCTCTGAAGTGTGTATTTGCCCCAATACACAACCAAGTACACAACAAATTTGGAGGGCTGGAGCTGTGTATTCCCATTGGTTTGCATGTTAAAGTAACCTTAAATAAACTGGTCACTTAAGTAGCTGTGGTTATAAGATTTTTGTGAGGCATTAAGTTATGCATCTAGATTAACTGTGGGAAATTTCGTATGTCTATATGCAGTTGTTTTCAAGTTGTTAAGTTGCAAATTACAATGTAATGTAATGGGAATACACAACCCTAGCCCTCCAGTGACTGGAGTGCCCTCTTTTAGGCAGGGCTAGAACCTTCTGTTCTTGACCTTGCCTATTTTGGCATCAATCACCATATTTTCCGTCAATCATAGTGGTCAGTCAACCTGCTATTTTAACAAAGGGAAGATCTGTATTGATCGATCTTCCATCTGTGGCTAATTAAATCTCAACACCCTCTGGTGTCATGCTGGGGAAATTGCAGTTTTAAAAAATGGCATTTGTTCAAACTATACAAATTTCCATCCATGTATTGATTTCTCCACTGGGGCCGTTTTGGTAACAGAGACTGCACACAGGTGGTGACAAAAATACAGGAATTGCTACTATGTATGTATTTGTTACACGATGATGCCAAGATATAAAAATATTGTTGATCTAGCTTTATGGTATCAAATGACAAGATTGAGCCTGCTGTTAATTCGTGCAGAAGTTACATTAGCTATATTGGTTTTCATTCATCAACAACCTTGTGTTTTCAAGACCATGTTCTGTTTTCAACACCATAAACCATAGCGGCATTTCAAGAAAAATTCAAACCTAAATCACTAGTTTTGGAGATTAAAAAGGAAAATAATACTCTAAAATTGAAACGTTACATTGACCCGGAGTATCACGTCAACTGCAGTATGTACGCAATGACCAAATATTGCTTTTCCCTATATACTTTATGCGACTAGCATTTTGTTTTCTTGAAAAAGAAATGTGAATAAATCTTGTTTTGATAATGTAGTTTGAAAATCAAATTCCTACAGTACCTCATTTTCCAGAAAGGTATTTTGCTAAAAGTTAGCATGACTAGTAGTACAAAGCTGGTCGTACATTCATTTTTGAAAAAAAAAGGCTAATTAACAGACAAGAATGCAACATAAACTTAAGGACTTACAAAATACTTGCGATTTCGTTATATCATTCTACTTTATTTTATTTCTGTGCCTTCCCACACAAAACTGAATTTGGGTTCAGTCCAAACCCATGGGGGGAAACTTTTTCCGTCATATTTGGAAGGCGAAAGGAAGATAAAAATAAAAAGAAATTTTGTGCCAAAGCTATTTGCGTGGGGCATATTTGGCCAACTGCTCCAAAGTTAATGGTTTCCAAAAGCTGCAGTTTCTAGAACACAGAGCGTAGTCTGTTGCAAAAATAGAATATGTAAAAAGACGCATAACGAAATATTTAGCATACCTTTAACAAAGCCAGTGATAAGTAGCGGCGACTTCAAGGACAAACTCTTGTATTTTCATAAAACAATTCTTATATGTGAGACGCTATGAAGATGTTTAAGTATAGTCATTGGTCATAACTTACCCGCAGGCTCACTGGGGGGGAAGGGGCCTTCAAGAATGACCCATCAAAACATCAAAAATGAGTCAAGAAGATAAAGAATCGTGTTATACATTGTGTATACAAGTCCCACCTCAGGTGCACCAGGTCGATGCCTTCGGCGTGATATTCTAACGCGACCTCTGTAACACCGGTCACTCCTTCCTCCTGATAAGGGACTCATTCAAATCGCCGAAACCACCCAAAGAAGGCATGTGGGCCTATCAGCCTGAAATATGTGGGTCCCTGGCGTTTTCACGTGCTCCTTTGATCATTTTTATTCAGCAATGTCGTTTGCACTGTGGGTAGAGTGCTGTGTTTGGCTTTGAGCCTTTCTAATCGTTTAATGGACATATTGAAGAACAGAATAAATCCAAAAGACAATTAGCAAGAAGCAATTGATACTATTGTACAATAATATAACGACACAATTACTATTCCGGTATTTTGAAAGACCATTGGACTTCCGCCAGTTGTTCCGACACCGTGATAGGCTCACAAAATAGGCTAAGCAATCTGTCATTTCTCTTTGACAGCCAACTTGATCTACGCTTTCATAGAAATCATCTGAATTGTTGTGCGGTGAATGGGTGATTAAACGGTCATCCGTCGAGAAAAGCACTTAGACTGGTACACTTTTGTAAACTGAATTTCACGCACCCCCAGACCTCCTGCCCAGAAAATATTGTACTAACACCGGAAAATTAAGCAATGACGTAAAATTGCCTGTAGTCATACTTTTAACGCCCTTTCATCGATACCTCGGTTCTGGTGTCTTTTTTTTTTTTTTTTTTTTTTTTTTGGAAATTCCTCAGAGCAAAAACATGTACGAAGCCAGCTGACCCTTGCTTGTTCGTGTCACCCGGCATGTCCCTTGACAAAATGCTGAATGATACACCTACATCCAATAAAAAAATCTAGGGCTTTTTTCTGAGTAAATCTTGCGGCAAATTCATTCACTTTTTTGTTATTAAAAAGATTAATTAATCTCCATCAGGGCTCTTGTATCCTGACACTATTTTCAATGCATAAACATATATACGTGGGGCACTTTGGTTTAGTGACGTGCAACGATGTTCTTCTGGTGTCCCGCATCTATCTCATAATATGAATGCCCAAAAATCTACACATGGAGCACATTCCCTTTGTAGTACGCATGTATGTAGTTTTGGTGTTCTTACTCTAAATACATGTACCCGTAAACATACACATAAAACACAGGTTTGGTGGTGCACGTGCATGTCTTTCTGGTGTCCTAACTCAATTTTAAATTGAAAATACTCATCAAACATTTTGGCTTTGTGGTGCACAAGGGATGTGTTCACCGTATTGGCATCAGCGACATCACTTCTCTTTATATCACAGCACAAATTATTGCAATTTATCCATTATTCAACGACTGCAGTCACATTCGATCAACAACCGTGTCTGTCTACAACTGAGAAGAGCGGTTTTTCGGAACAACAAATCGCCCCAGGGGAGGGAAAGCCATGCACGTCTGGTGGTTCCTGCCATAGAACTATCCATTGTTTTTCATGGACTATCACTTCTTCCATCAGAGCCAAGTTTGTTCTTATGCGTGACAATACCCAACAATTGGGCTGCTGACGTGGGGGCTCGGGGGAGTGGTGTCATACTCTTCTGGGGCTGCCAACCACAATATTTGTTAGGTCTGTGTGAACACAGACATATTGTTATAATAATAATAATAATAATAATAATAATAATAATAATAATAATAATAATAATAATAATAATAATAATAATAATAATAATAATAATAATAATAATATACTTTCTTTCTTTAACGAGGATAAAAAAGTAGCCATAGGCTAATATTAATTTCTCTCCTCAGGTAAATACAAATAACATTACAAATACAATATAATTCAATAAAATCAATGCACATATATACAAAAAAGATTACCAAGTAAAAATTAAAATGATGGAAATTCAGTAGAAACCATGTTGAACACTTCCTTTTTTACGTGAATATTTTAAACATATTGTTTTCCCCAGTATTCTTTTTCTTTCTTCGTTCCTTTCCAATTATAATTTTGTATCACCTTAGACACCTTGAGGGGTAGAAACGTCATACTTTGCAGGGCTACAGCACCTTTACATATCGTTCAGAAAAGTCAAGATCTTGAAGAGTATGCAAATAAAGGCCATTAAAAAATCCCATTACTTCTGGCTTTCAAACTATTCCACATACCAACACAGATGCTAGAGCTGTGGGTATGTTTATTAGGGCTGCACCTCTAATGGACACATTATACCAGTTGTAGAATTTAATTCAAGCTAGTTTGGGATATTTAGAAATTCTAAAATTGAATCTCTTGAAACTACAGAACATCGAGGTGCCATTCCAGCTTTAATTTATATAAATTTGTCCTGCAGACACGTCAAGTGAAAAGAAACTGAACGCTTAAAAATCAATTTATGCTAATTGGGCATATTTGGAAAACTTAAATGTTGATGTCTTCAAAAGTATTATAGATAAAAGTTTCAAACCAACTTTATTTCATAAGTTTGTCCTTTAGGTGGATCTAAACTTATCACGAAAGTTTCAAAAAAATGTATCTATGTTATTTAGGCACACTTAGCAAATTCAAGTTTTATTATATCTTCAAATGTATTACAGAAAGATGCGTCAATCCAACTTCAATGCACAGGTTTATGGTTAAGGGGTATCCAATGAAATGGAAATAAAAGCTGCTAAATTTTAATATATGCTAATTAGGCACATCTGAAAAATGTAAAAGTTGAATATCATCACATGCATTAAAGACAAAAGTGTAAAGCCAACTTCAATTCACAGGTTTATGATATAGGCGCATCCAATGTAACGAAATGATTGTTGCAAAATTTGAAATTGTGCTAATCAGATATACTTCTGAAATTTAAAGGTCATCAAAAGCATTTCTAGATACAGATGTCAATCCAACTTCAATTTATCGGTTTGTGATACAGTTGCATCCATACAGTGAAAATGAAAACTGTAGAATTTCAATTTATGCTTATTAGGCATACTTGCAAGATGTAAATGCTCCATGATTTCAAAACCATCATAGATATATGAGTCAGTCAAATTTCAATTCAGACGATGGTGTTCAAGGTACATTTGGTTATCCTTGAACAAAAGAAATGAATAAATTTTAATCATTTTCAAGGAAACAGATTTCTTGTCAAGCAAATCTTGTTTTTCTAGTTAACATTATTATTTGTTTTACAGTTCTACAGTTTAAAGAATGGGCTATAATACCACAAAGTAGAAATCATGTGGGAAATGTATAACTGTGAGGTCGAATATTTTCATTCATTTGTACGATTTTCCTGCAAAATACTGATTAGATTATCTAACTCCTGTATACTGATCACACAACTTATATGTATTTTCCTCGGAGACCAGCTCCTTGAGAGCGCAAAGAAAGCTGATGATTAAGACATATTGTCTCCAGAGACTTTCTGCTTAAATTCCAGTCAACATAATTTTGAATAGCGATACATGTATTACAGAAAGATATAAAGCAGACAGCTCTTAGAATTATGGAGTCGCAAACGCATTTTGGCAGGAAAATATTTGACACCTTGTTTCCATGTAAGATTGATGTGACATCCAACACCATGAAATGGCAGGTAGCCAACAGAGCTCTGGGGATTCACTTAAGTTTCTTTTTCTTTTTCCTTTTTTTTCTTTTTAATCCGCTCATTTTTCTTATGCCGCAACATTATGATATCAGGAAATAGCATCAACTTGCTGATAAAGATACTGTTAAAAAATACAATTTTCAAGTTTTAATATGAAAGACTTAACCACAAAAATGCGTAGAATTTAAACTGGTAGAGCAAATACTAGTATACGTATTGTTTGCTTTCCACTGCATTTACCGCCTGGTTGGTATCCATACAGCAAAATCAGGACATGCAGGCGCACTGTGCCTATGTCCTCAGTGGTGGTTGAAAAAGGGTTATCGGATGTTGCCAAGTTCTCATGATGTGCACCCTAAGGCTAGTGAGTTGGCGGGGGGAAGGGGGAGGAGGATGAGGGTCGAGGTCCCATACTGATTTAAGCACTGGCGGCTATTTAAGATAATTCCTTTTTCTTGGGGTTAACTTGTAACGTTACTCCCAGTTTCACGATAATAAAAAAATTAAACTGTCGCAAAGCAAAAGCAAAGGCAATAAACCAAATTTATCTGTTACGTTTGAACATGAAATTCTGTATTTCATTCGGTAAACCGTATGCTTGTCACCTCCAAAACTTGTAAATACATTTGATCGTCGATCTGTGAAATAAGATTACAGAAGTCTGTAGGCCTAGGCTCTATCAATAATTAATGCCTTTGTCCATGCCAGTATTCCTTTCATGTATCATGCAAAATATCTACAACTGAATACTTCTGACGCGTGACCACCAAAACTGTTAGCAAAATATGATCCGATGAGGATAAAACAGTAATATGATAACAGCAGTACAAAATTACGTATTCACTTAAGGTAGATTAAGTAGCTTTGTAAAGAATATAATACTCTTTACAAAAATAGAAGTGAATTCGATGGAGAAATGATGGCTCGCAAAACGGATAATTCTCTCTCTCTCTCTCTCTCTCTCTCTCTCTCTCTCTCTCTCTCTCTCTCTCTCTCTCTCTCTCTCTCTCTCTCTCACACACACACACACACACACACACATAGTGTGGGCTGAAGGAAACTCCCTACTCCGTGGCAGACACTATTGTATTGCATCAACCTTCCCAACCGCATAAATCGCGAAAGAAACTTTTCTCAATTTCACAGTAGACATGTTGATAAGAAGTGTCTGCTGGGATGGATTTAATTATACCAGAGGGTTCTGTGCGCTGTTCCTGTTACGCTTCAAGGTTTTGAGTCTCATTATATCAAATTCAATAACTTGTACAAACCTATGAATTGCCTGTCAGTTTCCTACAAATGGTAGGCCGTCTGTCCAACCTGCTACGTGAACATGAGACGAGGTTTTGGACCCATCGCTACAAGCAGACAGAGTTAATTAAAATATATTGCACTTTAGCTGTAACAAAGGTTACAGTTATGCATTACATAATTGTCGGAGTAAATAATCAATGTTCCATGGGAGATCTCGTCCCGTCTGCCATTTGATGCCTTCCCCGCACGCAGGGTGTCGGAAGAATCATGCTACCGGCAACTTGTATTTGGAACATTACGATGTGGAAAGGCAGTCACCTGGGATTACGTTCTACGTTTTCGTGCGGGAAAAGCTTTTAACACCTCGGGTAATAAAGTAGCAGTGGCAAATTACACCAACACTTGGCAAGCATGAAAACTGTGCTTGAATGCGAAGTAGAGTCTTTGGTAATCATTGTCATTCCGAAATGACGGATAGAAATAACTGTAGTCTTGAAAAGCGCAAAAGTAAAGTGGGCTTTTTATAATATACGCATGGAAAAGGCTGCAGTCTTGCAAAACGCAAAAGTAAAGTATGCCTTTTGACAATTAAGTCGAACCATAACATAGGCCTACTTGGAACATTAAAAATTTAACAGAATTAGTCTCATGTTTACCCGTAGTAAAGTAAATGATTCATATGCAAGTTCACATACTTCCCTACCTAGGCCTATATATTTTTATGTCATACGCAAAGATCACGGATTTTGTTTTGGCCACTCTTTTTGATCAATCTATTTTCTTGCACATATGGAGGGCTTTTCATAAAGAAAAATGATGTCAACAGAATATGAAACATGAATGGAAAATGGAAAAGAGTGCCCACAGCAGCCGCCTAAATTAAAATCCAATACGAGAGACCTGTGACCTGGTCGTAGGCAGTACTGAGGCGGCCAATTCGTCTGTTTGAAGATTTTATAAGACGGGTTCGCTTGCGGAAATATTGACTTTACAATCTGACAAACCAGTAGGACTTTTCCTATCCTTGGATTGCCTTATCTGAAACACGAGATGTTCAACCCTTAATTACCGTCTGTTGCTGAGTGGTCTTCACTGTGGCAAAATATCACAAAATGTCTTTCTTGTGTGTGTGTGTGTTTATGTGTGTGTTCGCAACAAAATATGATTCATCGCAATTTTCAACAGTGCTGCTTTTCTTTCTCTGCTTAAATTGCGACAGCTTGCTTACCCTGGAATTTGTGCGTCATGTGTTCTCGTGCGCCAGCCTGCACCTTTTTTTCAAAATAGACACAAAATTGTCGACACGCACCTTTTTGCACCTAATAGACTTCGTAAATAGGTAGAACATCTCTCACGAACTTAAAGTAGAAAAGCTCTTTTCTTTTGACAAATATAAACCCAGATTTCTCACTATAGGGTTTACAAATAAAGGAAGGCTAATACGGGTCCCGTAACTACTTTTGTTACATTTTCAAAAGACACACAGAGAGAGAGAGAGAGAGAGAGAGAGAGAGAGAGAAATATAGTAAAAAGCATGCCCATATTACCCGAGGGTCGGGTTAATATGACCATATCATGCCTATAAGCTATATTAAAACTGAGACAACACCTCATTCAAATATCAAAGTCCGTGACATTTCAACTGCTTTCCTGAAAATCCACACAATAAGATCGAGGCACGCAAATTTATGTTGAGATAACAAAACGCTTCTAAGCAAATGTTTCAGATTTTATTCTGTAGAGGCATATTCCTGTACCATTCTAAAAATTAGATCGCAACACATTCACAGTTTCTATAAGCAAAACACTGATGAATTTGAATCTTAAACATAAACAGTGTCCTTCAGTCTTATATGGGTCCATATATCTAAATTGTATCGCCTGTGTCTTATGCGTCTTTATCTAACAGGGGGCCATTGTGCCTATCATGAGAAGACCCGTGAAGGTATGGAATAAGCTGCTACAACATAACAAAACAGCGTGAATATTTCATAAATATATCTGAATCATTCCTTTCCAAACACGTAAAATATAAAATAAAAAAGAACTCTGGTATCAGCGATCGGCCGGGCTTATCACACTTCTAATGCAATACGGGTTGTAGCAAAGTTATCGGAGGTGTTCATATTAGCCGCCTGCCCACATTACCCGACGTAAGGCTTACCTTACGCTCGATTTTAGCCGAGGTATATTGAGTCAAGGCGAGCAAAGAGACAGGCATTTGCCTATCCATCAGTGTAAACAGGGACCCAATTTGTCCCTTTACCCGCAAACTCTCGATAAGCAGCATGTATGAATAGACAGGTAAACTATGGAAGTTTTGTCCTTGTGTATGATGTGTCGGTGAAACAATCGACTTGGTTTCGTGGGCATAGTTTCCGCTTTGACCAGGGATGTGGAACAAGACACGTCCATGTTGTGACAGATGAAATATGGGATCGTGCTAGTCTGCTCTAAGGTATTATTTATTGCGTCAAAATTTGGACTTTATGAACTTAACACAAATGGAAGACGTTGAAAACTGTTCAAACTGAACTTGATGACCACAGTTTTAATATGCAAATCTTGTTTGATGAATTTGGAGAGCCACATTCTCAACTTAATATGGATGTTAATGCATCTTTCTGGACATAATTGTGTCATACTGGTCCAACAAATACTCCAGCTCTTACAATGCCAAAGTCGACAAAAGTCAATGTACTCTGAATTAACCCTTAAAGCGCTGATTTAAGATTGAGTTAACGGCTTTCCTCGGGACACTTTGCCGGCATTGCGCGCAAAGTGTCCCGAGGTAAGCTGTTGACCAAGACTACTTTTTGTTTTAGACTAGGCTTGCTGGTGTTTAAATGAAAGGTATCTTCATGAGGAATTTGAATCTTTTAACCTTTGTATATTTAATGGTCATGAGAAAACGACTATAGCCGTGATTAGCACTTTAGTATAACTGTGCTGGATTCATATTTTCAGGAAACCGACTTTCCAGTCTTTGAAAGTACCAGCATGTGTAGCCTACAGTTGTAGAAATAAGAATGGTCCAGGTCAACAGCTTTCCTCTATGCGCTTTGGTTGCATTGCGTTGCATTGTCGATATACTGCAACATATAAAGTGGTTTACAGTTTGTTACTTTGATCTTACTGGCCAAACTTGTTGCGGCGGTGAGACCATCGACGCTTTTCCACACAAATGGGGGAAAGCAGTCGGTTAGCCTGTTAATAAGTGCTGCATTCGTTTGTTCGGTTTTTAACATTTTGCTTTCGCCACATTGAAAACTATCAATGGGAAACCAATTTGTATAGTCAACACCATTCCTGTAAAAACGCCTTAAGTGCACCAAGGAAACCTATTGACTCAGTCTCCATTTTTAGATACATTAATTTTTACGACCGTAACATATTGTGCAAGCACGCACAGACAAAAATGTGACCCGTGTTAATAACAACAGCGTCTCTGATTGTACTATTTTACAGTCCATCCACCTCGCTCACTTTCGGCACAACTGTACTTTCAGCACGCACACGGTAGGCCTGATTAATAAAATATGTACAGCTGCACATAGAACAGTTCAGTGCACCTGTCATGTCAGTTAACTAGCGTCTGGCAGATTAAAAATGTAATCAGCGAAGATTTCTCAAAATCTGGGTATGTACAGGCCTACATTAAGGAAGACTTTTATTGGGTTGTTATGCACCGACGCGATTGTAAACATGGGACTTGAAACATTATTAACTTAATATAATCATTGAAAGATACATTACAGCGAGGTGTAGCCCCAGTGTTCAATCACAGGGGCAACCAGCAGAATGGTTGTCATCATATTCTGTCTGGTCAATAGGAACCCATTTATACTGACCGGCAAAGTCACTGTCCACCGAAAATACTGATTGACTTTGCCGGTCAGTATGAATGGGTTCGCATTGACCAGAATGTGAAGACAACCATTCGGCTGGATGCCCCTGTGTGTTCAATTGCGTTGCGTTCCTCAAATCGCCACAGTTGTGCCCATGTGATGTCACGCGCGGCACTGATAACTTCTGCTCATTAACATGACTTATGTCTGGCAGTCTTCAAATGACAATGCACAGAAACACAAGTCCCGTTGGCATGCTATGGTTAACGTGGATACTCCACGTCAAAATTGAGACGACGAATTTTGATTAACCTATTGCATACTTTGCAAGCAGAGACTGATTTTTGTTTTCTGCATTATGGGGCGTATTATGTGGCTGCCTTTGAGTTGGTAGCAGCGCAAATAACTGAGTATAGTCATGCAAAATCACATACTTTGCCAATGTTGGTACTTGAATGAAAGTTCTTTTTCATGAAGGATATGAAGACACGTTCTTGATCTCCCGTCTACATGCAGGTAACTACATGTGTATGTGAAAATCATGACCTTGTTTAATCAAATCAAAAAAAAAAAAAAAGGTTATACATTTCTACACTACGTCAGTGAAGATTCAAGCATACCTGCATTAATATTCACAATATCGATATGAATAGTGCTTCGAGGTAGCCGGCTGTACAAATGCCAAACCGGAAGCGTTTGCTATACGTCGCATCTTGGTAGAAGAACGTTACAAAGCTCAAAATCCTTGACAATAAAGCTTGGCAGTAGACAGTGGGAAGCTGAGACTGATCGATCGAGACATGCCATTCACACTTGAAGAGATCAGATTCACGTAATTCATATACTTCATCTCCAAATTGGCTGTCTGTTTCTGGTAATGCACGTAGTTCTGCCTGCGTGATAATCGCTGACAGAAAGATCAAGGACACATTGTACTGGCTTTTGCTTGACGTTCACACCTTGTCATGACGAGTGACATTGAGGACAGTGATATTTTTTGTGTTTGATAGTTTAAATGGAGATGAGCAGAAGATGCAGGAGCAGGAGCAGTAGCAACAACGGGACCATCAGCATTGTCAACCACATCGTTATCACAAAAAGATTTCATGAGACTAAATCACAGTAAAAAATCTTGTATTTAATGTAACTAGATGGCTCTTCTAGTAAGAACTGAATTCCACAGAGGCCCTGACATGAAGACAAATGCCAGGGCCAGCGGAACATCACAACACAAAAATAAAATAAAACCATTTGAAAGACAAAGTTTTTCTGTCATTATATCTGATATTTTTAGCCTGTTGGTTTTTTAACTCGAAGCACCAGGTTCATCACTTTATAGAGCGTAGACTCGAAGCACCAGGCTCATCAGTTTATAGAGCATGTTTGGAGGGAAAGAACAGTAACATTGTATGGTAAAACTTCATGGCAGCATCTATCATTGGGAAACTGGGTTATTTACTGGGACGTTTCGGACACAAATATGATAGAGATATTGGAGATTTGATTTAAACATATTTTATTCAAATGAAAACAATTGTGGAACAGGGAAACCCTATATTAACCCTTCTCGCAGAAGAAAAAGGACCACATATAGACAGGACGTAAAAGACAGCACAGAAACATACAGATGAGACACATAACAAGACGATGACAGATACAGGGGCTGGTGCTTAATACACATAAGTGGAACTTAATAACATGAATACGTACACTTACAATCTCTACGTTTTCTCAATAAATTCGTGTACAGCTGCAAAAATAATATATATATATTGGGGATTTGTTTGATCATACATGTAAAAGGTTTTTTGGTAGATGCATGGCAAACCAGGACGGACCTGTTAGCGGAACCTCCTGGATAACTGACCGGTTTAGTGTATATACTTCAAATGAAGCAATATGTTGTACTGTATATATATGATGTTTCATTGACGCACGGTAGGTCGTACCCTGCCCATGTGTGCCCCCGCTGTAAAGGGGTAGTTTGCACTCAAGAAATTATATTATTACAGTACATAATAAAACCATTTGGAAGATAAAGTTATTCTGTCATTATATCTGATATTTTTGGCCTGTTGGCTTTTTGAATCGAAGCAACAGGTTCACCACTTTATACAGCATAGTCTAATTCCTTTCCTTAAGATATTTACCCCCAACGTAAGAAAAACCGACGTGCTTGCACCGATTTTGTCTTTTGTGCAAGTGCAGAGGCACAAACAATATCTCATCTTGCGCGACACAACCAACTTCGCATGGCACCCCCATTACACTGGTTCCAGGACACACATATCTTCTTTATTATCATCATCATCTTCATCATCATCATCATCATCATCATCATCATCATCATCGTGTATCCATATATTACATAACGGAGAACACAGCATACTTTCGCCTTAGAACACCCAACCGCAGGGGAACATTTGAAACATGCAAATAAAATAAAACAGGACACCCGTCATAGCTGAATAACTGTACCTTCTCGTACCATGAGAGAAAAGTGCTAAAAGTCAATTCTCTATTATATTGTCTAACGGCTCCACGCTGATTGTAGAGTGTGTCTTTATGTCCTTGAAAGTTATCAGCAGTTGATGTTGATAACAGACACCTTCAAGATATGACAGACTGGTCCGTTACACAATCTTTATCAAGTTTGCATTGATATAATGTCTGTAGGTACAGGCATGTCAATGCAATGTCTGTTAAAATAGTCACTACTTGTGTGGTACTTGTATATTTCCTCGGAAAAAGACGTGCAAATAACACCTTTTCGGGCCGTCTACAGCGATTGTTGTATTTGCTTTCACCACACCAAGGGCCATGCATCGCTGTGTCTGAGGTGGGCAGTGACCACACAAGGTATTACAAATATAGCTCCTGATAGCATATGATGATTTATAGGAAGCGAATGAATTTCCTAAAGGATACAGAGGAAGAGCTGGATGATCTTGCTTATAATGCGTGATTTTTGTTCTCCTAACGGTTCAGCACACAAAACAATACACTTTTCAGCTGTCTTTTGTCTATGTGGAACTATCGACCATGGATCGTGAAATGCACAGAACAAACATAAAAGCAATACGATATGAAGTAGATGGATAATGTTGCATTCGCAATGTTTGAAACACGATCGACTGTACTAAGGCTACATATAGATGCAGCGCATCTGCATATTAGAAACAAATACACTTCAAATGTGCTTGCACAGGCTACATTTTTGTCATGGTTACATTAACAGCTGAATGTGTATGTTCCGTGTCACACGGGACAAACACATTCAGGGGTGAATGTGCTGTCCGTCTGCAGGGACTCGCTTGTTATAGCTAATTAGCCCGCAAAACATGTCTGGCTCTGAATGACAATTTACCTTTGTCCAACCCTACTATTTTTAAGCGTGATTTGGTGTCATGTTGGAGGGTGACTCGAGATATGAAAGATCGATAAGACTGGCAATACACATTAGAAAGGGCTTGACTGTTCCTTTGTGTTACTTGTTGTTGCGAATGACAATACCAATATCTAACCCCATATAGCTGTCGAACAACGGTCGTTTTTGTCCAAAATGGATATGGTGCATGTTAAACAACACCTTCATATGTATAATTATTTTGTACCATCCAATAGTAAAATGTTATCCTCGGCTCTTTTTTCTCTCTCTCTCTCTCTGTCTTTTTGACATGACAACGCGTAAATAAGTCAGGGAAATAAATCGAGAAACGTGGACGAAGTCAGATGCTATAACATTTTGGGAGTTTTAAATTGGGAAAAGGCTTTACATATCAGCTTCTCCATCGTTAGTACCATAAGGCTTGTACGGATTAGATTGCCCTGCCTTGCCTTCACAAGGAAATGAAAAAATAATATATGTTTATACGTAAATAATGAACGCATGGGTGCATCTTCATCATGGAAATAACCAGATTCAGCGCTCAGTGGTAGTCTATTGCACACTTTCGCTTGTCACGAAAACAATGTCAATGTGAAAGTGCTTGCGCTGTCACGCTAGCCTGATTTGAACAACATATATATTCAGGGAGGTTCCACCTCCCTGGTTTAATCGAATCTCAGAGATACCAACATTCAAAATGCAATTTCAGGGGCATTTAAGTGAGAATATCAGGGAAACAGTATATTAAATTAAGAATATATATAAGAAAATGTATACTCAGTTTCAATGCGGGACAAACACCGTAAATTGGTCAACATTTAAGCTAATTTGAGGGACTGTCCCTGATAATGAGGGACAGTTGGCACCTCTGGAACCTCTGTCTTTAAAACGGCATCTTAGCCAGACTTTTGCTCTATCCAATGTATTCTCTGCAAATCATTAAATATTACATGTCTGAAAAGTGACATGGCGTACTTACAAAGGGAGCCGCTTCCCTTCTCCTCGGCAGCTTCTCTCAGGTGCGGCCGCTCGCCAGCTCTGCCGTCACACCTGGTTCCACCAGCATTGCTGTGCGTCAGATGGGCCCAGGCGTCAAAAGGCGAGCTGCCGTTGACTGACCTGAGGGCCACTTTGGCGCACAACAAATGTCACCTCAAGGACATGGATATGCTAAATGTTCTGAGTCATGGCCACCAGAGAGCGCTCCGTCTTTCATACCTACAAGCGCTTCATTGGGGGTGTGGCGCCACTGAATACTGTAGCTAAATAAACAGCTCAGAAGTATATATATTGACTGAAGAAGTTTTTCATTGATTTAAAAATTATTATCGGCCCGTGTTACTTTTATACTCATCAATTTGTGCAGTGTCCGTTGCCTATGTGAGTTTCAATAGGAGACATTCATATTTAACTGCGATCCTGCTCACTTCCCGTGTTGCCGGGGCAACAGTCTGATGCTCCCACCATGATCAGGGCAGATTTGTATTATAAACTACACAAACATCCATAAATAACACCCTTTCAACCAAAAGAGAGCCCATTTCTAATTATTTTAGGCATCCTTTATGTTTCAAATATGTTTCAAATATATGTTAAAACATTTTCTTCAGATTATTGTGTGTTTGTGTTGTTCATTTTGTTGAGAAAGTACTTTTGACCATGCTAAATACATGGATCTGCCCTGATGCAGGTGGCTCCCTCTTTTGATCAAAAGGTGTTAGAGTAGGACCGCATTTAGATATGAATACATCCTATTGTTTGACCATCGAACCCATCCCAATTTTTTCCCATCAGCCATTCCTGAGTGGAATTCATTAGCCCAAACAGCCAGGACCATTGAGCATTTGGACGAATTTTAAAGGGAACTAAGCCAAAACGCAACGAAATGTGCAATTTAGGAGATAGAAAACATGCCATAATTCACTCTAAAATGAGAATGGGCTTCAGTCAGCTGAGTAATGATCTATGACAAAATTGCAGTTGTTGAATCTCCATCGTGCTCATGTGGAACAAGTTGAGAGACTGTTCGCCACTTTTTCTTTGAATGCAACAAATATGTTGTACTAAGAAACGAACTACAATGTAAAACAACCACATGCATTTGGTACTTTTCACCTGAAAACTTTTATTTGGAATCAAAGGAAGTGAAATTATTACAAGACAAAACGAGGAGATATTTAAGGCCCTTCACAAGTATCTTAGACTTTTTGGAAGATTCAAAATATAACTTGGGTTTAAGTCAGTAAATAGTAGAAGTACTATTATTTTAACAATGTTCACACGTCATCATCGTTCCCCTTCCTTCTTTTATTGTTGGTCCCGTATGCCACCTATCTGTGTGCTCATGTTCACAATTTTTCTGTTTTATGTTGTCCTGTAGTCTTTCTTGATACCCTTTCTCAGTTAATTCGTTATAAAACAAAATTGGTAATGAATATTATAAAAATAAATGAAGAGGCGGTCATAGCGTCGAGCCAGAACAAGCCTGGCCGCGAAGCGGTCCTAGAGCGGAGTGAAGAAAGGGTCTTTCAATTTTCGAAGAGTTCCGGTCGCATCCGTTCGGCGGCGCTGCGGTGGTGATCGAAAAACACTCCGCCGGGCAACAGCCACCCAAAACACGCAGGTACACTTTGAGACACGTGTTGCAGCAGGTCTACGGCCGAGCAAGTGTCCGAGGACCATGAGCTGCGCTGGCAGCAGCTGTGGTACAGAAGTCTGGGCGACATCCAACAGACGAACAAAGTAGAAATTCATGTTGCATTGTACATTTTATGAACTCAGTCGGGCGACAGGCGATCAGGGAACAGGTACTCTTTGATGACAGCGGTTGCAGCATGATACGGCGATGGCCAAGCAAGGTAGACCTACTGTCAGAACCGCGCTGTGTACAGTAGCACAGAAGCTTTGGCAATATGCAACCGAGTAAAAAGTTTAAGTTGCCCAGTACGCCCATTGATAAGTAGCTTGTCCATTGGTATTGGAATTGGAATAGCTTCTGCTAAGTTGATCATAGAAGATGCAAGTAAACTTAATGTGTTAGAGTGTATTGACAGTAAATGTGAAAAGAACATAATTATCTATTTTACATTATTGTATACCACATGCAGCGTGATGGCTTATGCAATGGGTCCATTGTAGTCCCAGCGGAAAAGCTCGCAAATTCAGTGTCCTTGATGACATTTGGCTGTATGATGCAACATGAATTTCGACTTTGTTCCTCTGTTGGATGTCGCGCAGACTTCTGTACCACAGGTGCTAGCCCAGTTCATGGTCCCCGGACACTGGCTCGGCCGTAGACCTGCTGCAACACGTGTCATCAAAGTGTACCGTCCTGTTGTGGGTGGTTGTTGCCTGGCCGGTGTGGTTTTCGACCGGCACCGCAGCGCCGCCGAACGGATGCGACCGGAACTCTGTGATATTAAAAGACCCTTTCTTCACTCCTCTCTGGGACCGCTTCGCGGCCAGGCTTGTTCTAGCTCGACGCTATGACCACCCCCTCATTTATTTTTATGATATTCATTACCAATTTTGTTTTATAACGAATTTATTAAGAAAGGGTCTTAAGAAAGACCAGTTGTCCTTTTCTAATGTACAAGAGGCCCTAATATAGGCTGGTGAGCCTGTCGGCCAATTGTATTTACAAATAAAATATGTTTAAACCAACCCACCCCAATCAAACACAAACATCCTTTATTTCAATGGATGAAAATATAAGCAGGTTCTTTTTTCTTTGACCGATTTACTTAATCGGAGTAATTTTTGTCGACTTACCCTAACATATCACTGCACCGAATGGTGTTCCTGTGAACACCGATTTAGTTCACTTATGATCATATATCAGTTACAAAGCAAATGTCATTCACCATAATATTAGGCCTATTGGCTGTTTTCAGGTACAGGCTGTGAATATAGTTTTCAGGGGGTCAGTTGATCATATGTCAATGGATCTCTTGACTAAGGTATATACTGATACTTTGTGACTGGTGCAGTGGCGGTGTAACATACATGACCACATCATGCCGAAAGATTTTCTATTGACAAGCATGCAATGGCTTTGCAGTTATATGTGAAACATTGCAAACTGGACTTTTCTCGACTGAAAATGACAAGGGAGATCATGATAAATTGATTTGATCTCATTTTATTTATTTATTCTTTAGCCCGGGTCACTGGCTCAGTGACGCAGCACTGATCTTCCGCCAGGCCCTGGATGGTAATGGTGCATATGAATTCATCAAGAATAAGTGACAATTTGTAAAAATTATTCAGATTTGTAATACATAGAAACCAGTCAGTGTCCGTGTGTGACATGTACCGTCTACTGAATTTTTGGCTCTTTTGCCGAGCCCTACATTGATTGGCTTTTTAAACTTCATTCCAAATAGTCAAGCTGGCAATTTATTATCTCCACCTCCGACCCTCGTTCCTGCTTTCTCGTGTATATTCATCGGCCCTATGGAACTGGGGACATCTTGTTTGCAGAAATTTTTCCTTTGGAAATGCGAAACGAGCGCTGGCGACGAGTTTGCTTCACAAACTCGTCGCCCGCGCTTGTTTCGGCCTCAATCGACGACATTTCCAGAGAAGCAATTTTCTGCAAACGAGGCCTTCTGATCCCCAGTCCAAACTGTTGACAATGATAGAAGAAATGATGCTTTAACAATAAAGAAAATGGGGTCGTATTTTTGTACAATTTGCTATCGTCTTAAACTTACGTGCAAAATAACAAAAAAAAAAAAAAAAAAAAAAAAAAAAAATTGACCACGGAGAACAGCTTATTCTTCTAGATCCTCAATGACACAGGTCGTTCTTGTGCATGCATTATTGGATGTTACAGGTGTGAAGAATGATGCCGGTCATGTTACACATTGAATTTAAATTTGTAGGAATGCCAGGTCAAGTACTCACAAAAACTGGTCTCATAAAATTTTGCTGTTTTTATGTGTTCACCCCAACTCCTCACAATAAATAAATAAATCCTGACTAATCGATTTTTATCTTTGGTTGAAAAATACCTAATGTTTTAAACTCATTCAATAGATCAAAAAATTTTGTTCAGTAGCCAGTAAAGTGAAACAAGTATCGTCAGCATATTGTGATATCTTGTATTCTTTATCATCAACAGTGATGCTTTGAATATTTAAGTCATTCCTAATTGCAATAGCTAAATTTCAACACAGAGAATGATGAGGTAAGGGGATAGGGGGCATCCTTGGCGGACACCTCTTGAGATAT
Organism: Hermodice carunculata; assembly: GCA_964020975.1. Taxonomy (NCBI): domain Eukaryota; kingdom Metazoa; phylum Annelida; class Polychaeta; order Eunicida; family Amphinomidae; genus Hermodice; species Hermodice carunculata. The sequence continues at coordinate 18,333,739 of OZ026614.1, forward strand.
TGAAAGCTTGCGATGTCCTTCCATTGTTTATTATGCAACAATTGATATCAGTATATAATACTTTAATCCACTATTGAAGGGAAGGGCCAAAATTGAAGAATTCTTATGACTTTTGAATAAAACTCCATTCTGAGCGATCAAAAGCCTTTTCAAAATCAATTGACATTAATAAAGCTGATATCTCATTATTATCAACAAAGTCAATAAGATTTAGTATTCTATTAACATTTTCTCCAATATATCTGTTTTCTAAAAATCCTGTTTGATCTTCATGGATGAGACTGGAGAGAACCTTTTTCATACGGAAAGCTATACATTTTGCAGCAAGTTTATAGTCTTGATTTAGAAGCGAAATAGGTCGCCAGTTTTTCAATTCTAAAACATTTTTTTAATCTTTTTTAGTGATTACACCATGTCTCTGTGTTGATGATAACATACCTTTATTATAGGCAGCATTTAATGCTTGTATTAAGTAATTTTTACATTTACTCCAAAATATTTTGTAAAACTCCACTGGAGAGCCATCGGATCCAGGGGATTTATTATTTGAAGGGTATTTAAGGATGGTAACAAGTTCCTCTTCTCTTAATCCCTCTTCCCATTTTACACTATCGGTATCTGAAAGTTTTGCTACTTATTTATTACCTAAGAAATTTTCAATAGCATGGATATCTAAATTTACATTACTTATAGTGTACAGATTCTTAAAAAACTTTTCTTATTATCTTATAATTATAATTTCTCTTCTCAAGATTGAAGAAATATTTGGAGGGGTTTTCACCTTCTTCATACCACCTGACTTTACTTCTGAGGTTTGCACCTCTTGCGTCTTGTTATAATTCTTTCTCCAATTCAAGTTTAAGATTTTTATAATTAATCTCATCTTCATAATTTAATGGGCCAATTTCAGATTCATACTGTTTTAATTGATTTTCTAGATCATCTGTTTTCAGTTTTCTGTTCCGTTTCTTTTGCGCTGCATATTTAATAGTTTCAGAACGAATTTTCTTTTTCAGCATCTCCAACTTCTTCATCACTGGATCTTCAATTTCTGTAATTTCTGCACTGTTAGTGTTATCGAAAAATTCATTTACCATATTATCATAATTTATATCATTCAGATGGGAACAATTTAGTTTCCAAAAGCCAGGACCTCTAGGTTATGAATTGATAGCTATTATTAATGTAATGACAGAGTGATCTGATTTATATCCTGGAATAATTTCTGCTTCCTCTATACTACTAACAATGCCAAATGATACTAGAAAAAAGTCTAATCTGCTTTGGATGAAAGTGGGTTTTTTCGTCTCCAAGTGTATCTTCTGATCTGTGGGTTCTCTTGTCTCCATATATCTAAAACATCTGTGTCTTCCATCCAGTGCAAAATGACCTGCTGACTTTTAAAGTGTGTAACTGGATATCCTCCAAATTTATCTTGAACTGCATCTAAAACGAAATTAAAGTCTCCTCCAATGATCCGGTGATTATTAGGAAGTCTCTGTACCTGCTCTATAAAATTTTCATAACATTGTGGCTTGTCTTCATTATATCTGTAAATATTAGCACGTGTGAATCTTTGCTGATGAATGGTAACATCTTTTCTTATGTATCTCCCAGTATCATCTTTGATAACGTTGTGAATTTGATAGTCGATATTGTTTTTGAATAAAATGCAGACACCCCTTGCATCCGACTGACCGTGACCAAAGTAAATATTGTAGCCCCATTCTGCGTACCATAGTTTCTCTACTCCTTCAGTACAGTGTACTTCTTGGAGAATAAAAATAGAATAATTTTTCTTGTAAAACCATCTAAACAACTCTCTTCTATTTTTGGGAGTCCCTGATACCCCGAACATTAAAGGATAGTAATCTTAAATGAGGAACCATTTTCTATAAGATCATTATCAGCATCAATTTTCAGTACAATACCCCTTTTGGAAATTTTACATGGAACAAGAACAGGAACAGGGCATGCAACTCGCATCCCAAAAACAAAGGTAGGACATTTTAGTGGGCTTGATCTTCAATTCCAACAAAATGAACAGAATAACATAAAACATAAAAAAGAAATGAGGTCAAGCATCTGACTGCATTTGGTCTCTATTCCGTCCTTAACACTGCCTTTTATTACTAAACTTAAGTTCTCAAAATTTGTCAAAGAAAAAGGAGAAAGGAGACAGATTATCCTATAAGTCTATCCCTCCGGGCGGGTACTTTGCAATTATAAATTATAAATTTACAGCAATCAGCTAATGCAAGTTCAGCATTATAACATTTGTATGGATTTAGTTCTTGACTCTATTGCTAGTCAATCCGGACTATACCATGAAGTCATCTATTTCTTTTTATAATGAAACATCACAATGATTTTGGTACATTTTGTTTTTATCTCTAACTCAAGATTCTTCTCGTTGAAGTGCATGGTCGCTCAAAGGGGGAACATGCAAGTGGGCATATTGAATGAATTCACCACTGGAATTTCAACTGTTGGGCACCCATATGATCTCATTGTAGAAAATAATGCGTTGTCGTAAATGTGAACGACTGCAACTTAACCACTCTGACAGGAACGTTTAAATCTCAGTGAACGACTGCAACTTAACCACTCTAACAGGAACGTTTAAATCTCAGTTTCTTATCTGTGGCTTAAAAGAAGTAGCATGGCCAGAAACCATTGATACAGAAATATAACAAACATTCATGTTACCTGTGATGGTGCCTTGGCCCGTGTTATTCAACAAAGAAGATCGCGCATGTACGGACAGATCCTGGCATCAAACATAGCAAAATGTGTTGCTCTTGCCAAACAAGCAAGATAAAATTAACAGTTCAGTGCATAGTCCTGTTCTCCTAACACTCTCTGAGTTTAATAATAATAATAATAATAATAATAATAATAATAATAATAATAATAATAATAATAATAATAATAATAATAATAATAGTAATAATAATAATAATAATAATAATAATGATAATAACAACAACAACAATAATAATAATAGTGTAAGAAGGAATCGTCATATGAGAAGAGTAAGTATTGTTCCCACAAATGTGTTTATCATGGCGGTTGATTGTCACCGTTGCCTAGCGACAGGCTTCGAGATTTTGGTGCAATGCTGTGTGCTGAGTTAAGCAAATTATAAATCAAATTTGCTTTGATCTCGGAGAAGTGCAGTTTTTGAGTAAAAAATGAAACAGCAAGCCACATGTGCAAACAGTTGATCAAAACAAGTCACAGACATTTCATCAGACAAAATACAAATATATGCAATGATTCAAATGTTCTGGTACGACAAGAGATGATCATGCGCAAATTGATTAGGTATACTCATATGAAAACTGAAAGAAACTATACAATGGATTTCTGGGTGTTGCTTCATAGAAATCGCCCTGCCCAACACGTTCTGCTCATTATCACCCTGAAATATGTACTAATAAATCGCTTGATAAACGACTCTCTTTCCGATGTTACCCTGCGTACACATTTGTGTTATTGTTAGTGCTTTCAGTGCCAACTGCTACTAGAGTGAAACCACTTTAAGCAAATTGCTCTGAATTATAATAAGAATGCTACATTCAGATTCCTTGTAAAAAAAAAAAAAGACCTTTCGCTCAGGTAGCAGCATGTCTTCAGTTACATGGAATATAATAATCCAGGTCAACAGCTTTCCTTGGCGCATTTTTGGCACAATGCGCCCGAACCGCGCCGATGACAGCGTTGACACAGTGCCAAAATAGGGCACTGAAAGAGTTTGGCGAAGAAAAAGAAAACACATCGAGCCTGGAACAGCCCCTATTCAGCTTTATATCATCGAAGACAGAGAAAACACATCGAGTCTGGAACAGCTCCATTTCAGCTTGATGTCATTTCTCCCACAGCTGGGTCTTCCTTTAAAATCCAGGTTGTTCCACAAAGCACTTGCATTCCTAGTATAATCTCTTTTACAAAACTCATCACGACGGGGCAACAGCCAACTGATGTAACAGAACATGTGTTGTTTCCAGCTTCTATTTACACAGAACATATAGTTGCTCTAATCAGTTAACGCTGATCAAGTTCATCCAGGACCTAGAATTTGACTTAGCATTGTTAAACAGCCACCTTCTATGCCTTGAAGACATATGCATGCATTTTCAAGTCATCTTTCACATTATACGCAATGGCGGTCTGCAATCTCTTTGATCTGGTATCCCCTTCGGGCTGCAGATATTTTTCCAAGTGGAGCCTCTGGGTTACAACAGCCAGGGGCATCAAGTATTTTGCACTGGCAACAGAAAATTTCGTTCCCGTTTCTCTGAGGGAAAAACATATTGTAATATGTAAATATATAGGGAGAAATGCAATATTTCCGTGATTTAATCACCAAAGCTGATAAAGGAAAACTGTATATTAGCAAATTCTGCACAGGTCTGGGACGGAAATAATCAAGTTACGCTTTTATTTGGTAGTCCCGTTGCATCCAACAATTCGCACCTACAAGAAACCCTGTATTGTAATATTAAAGATTAACAACTATCGACAGTCAACATTCTGACTGAGCATGACATAAATTAAATTTCTGTTATGCTGCGGGATGCCATGCAAATGCATGTATTTAGAACATTTTGCATTATATTGTCAACTTGAACACAGATGGTCACAGCTTTACTCTCACGCCTTTGTGTTGATTTGATAGAAACATTAATTTATCTGGATAGTCCTGATATAATGGGGTTTCTAGACACGGAGAGAGATACCCAGCATACATAAAACCCACTGGACAGTACAAAGTATGTTGATAGACCAGTTCAACATGTTACAGATCAGACCTTTTGATAAATATTGTATCTTTTTTAATAATTAATAATTTATTTCGGAAAACTACCCCTTTGACACGGGGCACCGTAGACCGGGGTATGTCCACGATGCGTCCATGGTAGCATAAAAGGATAACTATGTACAAACCGACATACATCAAAGACATCCATGACAATATACAATAAGAAATATATAAAATCTAAAATACATCTAAGATAAATGTTCCAAACAGATACCAGCCTGATGTGTGAGCAGTCCGGAGACGATGCGCAAGAACACACACCCGTGTGTTAAAAGTGATGAAAAAAATTTACCTTGTGAGGTACAATTATGTGGACTGTCCACCGCTAACCATATTGTCTAGATACTCTTTTCGGCGGGACCACGCATCAAGCAGGAATTGTTTACATACATTGTCAAATTCAGAAATGGCGGTTTCATTTATGTGTGAACTATTGTGTCCCAAAAGCATGCATAGTTTGGTAAATAATGAGCCGTTCATGAATCCTTGCCAAATATATGTATTGCCACTCCTGGTTAGTCTGGACTCCAGTAATTTAAAATACTTAATTCTCAGGTCAGTAAAGTTTGGGCACACAAAAAGAAAATATATACCTTTGATATTTTTGCTGTCTTCAGACTTCAAAGGTCCCAAGCGCCGAAATGGACTCCACCAAGTCAGATAGACCCTTACCAGTTGTCGAAAAGAGCGCAAAGACAATCCAGTATGGGTCGAGTCATGTAAAACTTAAGTCTAACAATGCTTTGCCGGAGAGTTTATATCTGAACCTACGGAGAAGTGCTATGGGCAGATTGGCTTTACTGGTGATTTGGGTGATGTGAACACGCCAGATATATCACTGCTAAACGTAATGCCAAGATGAGGATGGGGTTTGCTTTAGGAATAGCTGGCTGACAAAGGTAGACTGGGGGATGGTATAGTTTGGATACTTTAGGCGAGAAAACAACAGATAGAGATTTAATTAGCAGTATTGAATATGACACTTCAACCCCCTTCCCCCCCCCCCCTCCCCCCCCCCCGTTTCAATGACGGAAAGCTAGGGCGGATCTAGGATTTTTTAACCGGGTACGGGGGGGGGGGGGGTGATGCTCTCATTTTCTACGACAGAAACTTTTTTTTTAACAAAATAACAGAGAAAATGGCGCTCTCTGGTGTATCCTAAGGGTCAAATTCATCTTAAAATATACAAAAATAAGATAATAAATAGGTCCACTCATACGCCTGAATGGTATAAGAACCATAAAACTTAAGGCTCCAATTAAAAAAAAAAAATGCAGCTGTTGGGATTAAATCCGATATCTGTGCTAGGTGGACTGACGATGAAGGCCTACAGAAGGGAATAGGCTTCATGTGACGGCTTTTCATTTTATAGTAAACTTAAAATGCTAGATACCTCCATATACGGTATATTATATAGGCCTACAATGACCACATACAATACTTAGGTGTACATAGGACCTAACGTTCCATGCATAAGAACTTTTCTTTCTTTTCCTTTCCTTCGCTCCTTCTCTCTTTTCTTTTTTCCTTGGGGAATGGGGGGGGGGCGGCCGGCTTCGAACCTTCGGCCCCTGTCCCGATCCGCCACAGGGAAGCTTGATGTTTAAGTGTTCAGAAGATTCTGTGGGTTTTTGAATAATTTCTGGCAGGCTGACATCATCGGCAAAGAGTCTGACATCCCAATTTATGTTGTATACAATGTCATAAACAACATAAAGAAAGAACGGTAGAGGGCCAAAGTCCTGCTTCCTGGCAACCAGCAAGAACTCCACCACGTCAGATAGACCTTTGCCACAGTGTCCGAGAGAACACAACCGTATCCCATGCAGCATGGGTCACTGGCCAGGAATCGCTATACGTCGGCGGCGGTTTAACTAGCCTGCAGTATTTCTCTCAATCCAAGCGAAAAAGTGATCAGAGATTCCAAGTTGGTGCAGTTACCCCGGGGGGGGGGGGGGGGGGGTGGTAGGGTACTTGGTCTCGAAAAGGGTATGCAGGCGCCCTGGAAGGGTCAAACCCTATCTTCTAGATGCGATATTTACCCACAAAAGAGGGAGTCAAAATTCTACATTTTGCATAAAAATGGGGCTCAAAATTCGCATTTTCAACCTTTGCGCGTGAAGAAAATCCAGTAATTTTTCTCACTTTTGAAAAAAGCGGGGTCACTATTCGAACCTGAGTTTATAAAATGGGGGGGGGGGGGTAAAAGCTCTACATGTAGTGGAAAATAGGGGGTCATTCCCGCACAGTCTATATACCTACCACTACAGTTGGAGCACCCACCCCACCCCTCCGGGTGCCTGTTGCAAGAGGAGACCAAGATGCCGAACTTTGCCGAATGTCTTGGACACATACATAGAAAGACCAGCCTGGCTTCTTTAGACTGCTTTTGGCCACTATGAATAATATGAACGACATACGCAAGTTGATTAACTGTGTAATCGTCGCTACTGAAACCAAAATTTTGGGACGTGATATTTTATCTGTCTCTGGAACTGGAGAAGTGATATTATTTGAGGCCGAGGTGGAGTGCGGTCCTGTTCACGCATTAATATTGATAACAGAATAACTAAGTAAAATTTGCGCATTTGAGCACAAATCTGTTCATATACAAGAAAATATTTTTCTTTATAATATGGTTTCTTGATCCGTTATAAAATTATTGTATTGTGATGTTTCCGAAAGTTTCATAGGCCCTTGCAGCAACACAGAAAAAAGGCTTCATTCAAACAATTTTATTTCCACAGCTTCCAATACCATTATTTTCGCATCAATTTTGTAAAACACTGCACGCCATATTCTCCATTTTTTTCGGGTGTGTTTGTGGATAAACAGATGCAACGGCGATTGAATCAATATTGAATTCAGCAGTTTGAGTTGAAGAAACTATTGTGTATAGCCGTTAGGAATTCAAATATTTGCTACATTGGAACACTTACTTCGCAAGTGTTCAAAACATTCAGGCTCCTTTGTAAATCTTTGAACACAACTCTAGAGACAAAGACAACGAGCAGCTACGGACAAGACTGCACAATGTAAATGCATCTGAAGGCTTGCATTAAATGTAGGCAAAGCACGATCCTTATTTGGTGTTTGTTACTGTTGAATGAGTACGATATATTAGCATAACTTACCGTGTCGCTTGGATCTGCAACGATAATATTGGTTTCTTATCTGTTCATTGTATTGCACAGAATAATAGGTGCCATATTTGTAATTGTAATGTCGCCTTTCATGTCCGTTATGTATTTCCCAGGTACAATTGTATGTTGTTGCGCTTTATTGCAACAGATGTGGTCCCCGACAGAAAAAGGTCGATATGAAAATTGATCAGTCTCTTTGTTGACACATTTGTGTTAGTGATGTGGTATGTAAATGGGGCATATACTCCAGTGTCGTGCAAATAGGTATATAAAGTAACCAAGTTGGCCATATGTTTTTTAGATTTCCTGGCTTATGCTACGGTACTCTTTTGTCTGCAGTACTCTATATCGCCGACCACATGCAGAAAATTTCACCAATAACAAGTGGAAGCCTTTTTTCAGTGGGATGAAAATGCGATGGGTTGTCAGTTGAACTTCTTCTGGCTTATACCAACAAAATCGTCATATTTTTACCCATGGGGCCAGTGATCGATTTTTCTTGAACTTCATAATACATTGAAACTGCAACTAGAGCATGTTTTTAGCTTTACGTTTCACAGGGTAAGTCTATGTCTGGGTTGTCTCGCGTATCAAACTCTCCTTGAGACTTCCTGCATGAATGCCCTCAGCAGCAGACGCCAAAGAGTTCACCCAATTAGGCACTGGTTTAAGTATCTCTCTTGGTAAGTCTTAGTATGAGTTAATGAACCAGGAACACTTTATTTGACCATAAAGAAAACAATGCATGCACCCATACATACATACATACACTTACACACCTGAACACAGTGAAAAGCGTGGAAACAGTTATATTTTAAGCATGTTGTTGATACAAATTTACAATCTTGTCACCCCCATCATTTTCAAAAACTCGCATTATATTTAGTCAGATTGTGTTTTAAGATTTAAAACAAATCTGTTCACCCATTCGGGAAAAGTTGAAAGAAAATATCCTTAACACACCAATATTCACACAAAATAATTAGGACAAATCGTGCGTGCTGGCCAAAATGAAATAAATAAATAAATAAATAAATAAATGAATGAATGAATGAATGAATGAATGAATGAATGAATGAATGAATGAATGAATGAATGAATGAATGAATGAATGAATGAATGAATGAATGAATGAATGAATGAATGAATAAATAAATAAATAAATAAATACATAAATAAATAAATACATAAATAAATGTACCAAGATGACCGAGTGTGCAATATCAAAGCAAACAGTTGAGTAGTTCTAGCGAAGAAACTTCGATTAAAGAAAAAATCATAACATAGGAAAAGCACTGCATCCTTAGCTCACAAACTTGACAGAGGACCACCGGGGAACATTCATGCGCAGAATCCATTGAGAAAAGGCTCCAAAATGTAAAATGGACAGACGAACTCTGGAAATGGATACAAACATATTTTAAAGATCTAATGACACGTCTGCAGAGCTAAAAACAATTTAAAAACAGCAAGAAGAATGTGACGGTCCTGTAATCAGTTGACACGAGATACACACACTGATGTGGTCCTCTTACTTTTGGAACAAGAATAAGTATTGCATAGCAATACATAGTCCCCCACCAGAGAATGTCCACACTCCAAATTTGGTAGCTGTAGGTGTTATGGTATAGGAAATATAGCCCAGACTAGCTAAATCTTTATGGAAGGGGGGTAAGGGGGGGTTTCGGTATGCTGGTACAGGTAATTATTTTTCCAGAGTGCGCAGTACGGAAAATAAAAATCTTTCAAAATTTTGGATAGTACAAAGTACGTAAAACAAGAGGGCTTCCAGTACTCCAGTACGGTAAATAAAAAGCTCCAGTACGCCAGTACGGGAAACCCCTTACCGACCCTCTTTATGGGGGTCAAAGGTCAAGGTAAAAGTGTACCAATTTTGCTGCGCTACACACCCCTATTTCATAAAGTATTCACCCACCACATTTGTTGGCTGTAGGTGTGATGGAATATGAAATAGGCCCATGATCCGGACAAGCTGAAACTTTAAAGGTCAAGGGCCACAGTGCACGACTTACCTATATCCTATGGAGTGTCCACACACCATATTTGGTAGCTATAGGTGTTATGGCATAGGAAATATAGCCCAGACAAGCTAAATCTTTATGGGGGTCAAAGGTCAAGGTCACAGTGTTCTAATTTTGATGTGTGACACACCCCTATCTTATGAAGTGTCCACACATCAAACTTAGTAGCTGTAGGTATTATGGTATACGAAATATGGCCCACACAGCTAAAACTTCAAGGGGGTAAAAGGTCACAGTGATCCAATTTTGGTGTGACACATCCCTATCCTGTGAAATGTCCACACACAAAATTTGGTAGCTATAGGTGTTTTTGTAACGGAAATATACCCCCAGACAAGCTAACTCTTTAGGGAGGTCAAGGTCACTGTGACCCAAATTTGGGCACGACACACCCCTATCCCATGAAGTATCCACCCATCAAATTTGGTAGGTGTAGGTGTTATGGTATAAAAATACGACCCAGACAAGCTTTGCTAGAAGGACCCCATACGGAAGGGAGGTCACAGAGCAAACATATAGTCCCCAGTGGGGGACTAGTTAGATCAAGGTAACTTTTCTTTCAGACTATCATTATGCGTAAATATCTAAGTGATGGCTCAGTAGTCCTCAAATGACAAATCAAAACAATGACTCAATAGTTCTTTACAAGTCTACTCCCCAATTGCTATCGAAAATAAAAATGTGTTTAAACCGAGTGGAAATACTTCATTCACTGATGTGGTCACGTGACCTTGGAAAACAGGTCAAAAGCGGGATAGTTGGAGTAATATCAGTATTATTAAGTACACTTACCACCATTCCAAAGACCTCTGTGTCTGGGCATGCCGTCCAAGAAATTGAGTTCAGAAGCTTGCTTACTCATGCACCTGATCCTAAAAATTGACGGTCCCTTGGCGCCATCTCTCAGTCCATGTGGAACTGATGGTGACGTCATGTGCACGTGCCCTGTATCATCCTTCTTTTGGAGATAGGTCAGTTGACATCAGCTTTAAGAGGAAGCAGGGTTGCTCATGTGGGCTTCTCTGGTGGTCAAAAGGTAAGTGTACTTACTAATACTGATATTACTCCAAATATGCTGTATAAGTTACATAGCCTTACCTCTCGACCACCATTGCCGATACCCAAACGTACTGGCGGTGGGGTAATCGTCACTGATACACTGACCTTTATAGACTAAGGGGACTGGCAACTTCGGGGAAACCATTGGTCCATGCGAGGAGGTGACATCAGAAAAGGAAATCCTCAGAGCTACATGGAGATGAGGCCGCCGACAGCAGAATTTGGCCTAAAACAAAAACCCTTCTTACTGACCTGCATGGGACTGCACTGAACCCCCGGTGCTCGCCAGCCAACATGACAACTGTCCATTACTTGGGTAGATGTTATCAGTTTCAGCTCCATTAGACCTAAAAACCTAACAGGCCCTAGTCACGAAAGTGGCAGGCCCCTGAGGGCGGTATATGGCTCCGTGGGCAGTGATTCCCATGTCAAACAGGCAACAGGTCAGGGCATCAGGACAAACTGCCTTACACCATCCGGGATTAGGTCTACTCGGCATGAAGCCATTAAAAGGCCCACTAAGAAATGCTCCGACCTATAGGCCGGCATGCCATCCTCCAGCACCATCATGTCACGGAAGTAGTGCTCAGTGAAAATTGTGGACCATTGCCATTGGTAGGCCTGCAGAATGTAGACAACTGCAACTTTCCAAAGGGCATGCCAGGTGGCATTAAAGGCTTGCCCCTCTTGAACTCTGGCAGAGACAAGCTGTAAGGTCTCCGACCTATCCAGCTAGGTCTCATAAGCCTTAAGGATCCTCTGCTTAATCCAAATTGAACTTCTGTTTCAGCAAACTTGCTCCTTTCATGGGTTACTCAGTGGTAGAAGAAGGGCAGACCTCTGTCCTCTGAGTCTGTCCGTGCGAGAAGTGTACCAGCGAAGAGCTCTCACTAGGCACAGAGCTCTCTCCTCAAGAGGAAGAGCGGCATCCATCTCACGGAGGGCAAAACCCCTAAAGGCCAGATCTCATAGTACTTGGTTCTTAGCAAGGAAGCCAACGTGAGGCCTCAGGGTCACCTGGGAGTGGTCAGGTGACCATTGGAGATGGTAATGAGCTAAAGCCTGGATCTCACTTCTCCTAACCCCCCGAAGCGAGTGTTAATAGAAAACAAGTCTTCTGCGGCCAGTACTTGAGGGAAACCTACTTGGGGTCCTCAAAGCACTCAAAGAGCCACTTCTTGAGCATGACTAAAACCAGCAGTAGGTCCCATTGGGGCAGGACCTGTCACGTCACTGGCCTGTCAGTGTAGAAGGGCACAATGAGTGCAGCCAGATAAGGATCGCTACCGATGCACACGTCTAAGACGTTGGCAAGGGTTGAGGAGATAGCTGATTGAAAGCCCTCCACTGTTCTCAAGCTCCTGCATAAGACTTCCCACTGATACAACGGGAAGTTGGCAATGTCCATGATATATGCAGCCCAAGGGTGAATTCGCCTACTGGCCCACCAGAGTGAAAACACCTTCCATCAAGCCGAGTAAACATATAAAGAAGAAGATCGAAGCCCCCCTATGGCAATTCTATCTGACACCGACTCTAAGAAGCCTCTTTCGCGGATGATATAACTCCACGGCCGCCACGAGGCATCCAGGATCAGATTGCAATCATGGGACAGAACCTCTTGCAAGACCGTCAGAAGGATCTGGCAAGGCAGATAGGCGTACGCCCACAGGTTGCTCCAGTCCATGACTAGAGCATCCACCACTAAGGCTTGGGGGTCTGCGACAGGCGAGACATAAACCGGCAGTTTTGCGTTCTCACAGGTTGCAAACAGATCCATGTGTGGAGCCCTTCAACGTGCCCACATGGCCTGAATGACCCTGCGGTGGAGTAACCACTCCATCCCTACCAGCTGACCTCTCCTCGAGAGTTGATTGGCCAGGACATTCCCATGGCCAGGGACATGCCTCACGTGCGTGCGGACATCATGGTCATAACACCATCTGATAATGCATCCAGCCAACTCCATCAGCTTCCCGCACCACGTCCTGCCTTGCTTGTTGAGGTAGGCTACCGCAGTCCTGTTGTCACACATTATGAGGACATTTGTGCTCCACCAGGTCTTGAAAGTGGAGGAGCGCCAAGTATATTGCCTCCAGTTCCAACTAGTTTATGTGGTGAGCCACAAATGACGCTGGCCAAAGGCCCCGATGCCGTCCAACTCTCCATGTGGGCTCCCCACCCGGACCAAGAAGAGTCGGTGTAAATGGTGAGCTTGGCCTGGAAAAGCTTTAGTGTCTGTCCTTTTATGACGTTCCACCACTGAAGGTGCAGCTGATCCTCAATGAGGATTGGCACCTGGGTGTGATAGCCCGGGTCTCTCATCCATTTGCCCCACAGTGCGAGCTACAAGGGACGATGGTGGAGCCGGCCTAACAGGACCAAGGAGTCCATCCAGGACAGGGAGCCCAGCAGGATGAGACATTGTTGCGCTGAACAGACCTTGCCAGTCAGAAAGGGCCTGAGCAGAGACTGCAGTCTGTCCCACTTGTCCTCTGAAAGGTGACAGACATAGGCTACCGGATGCCACGGAAGACGAAGATCTGCTCTGGCCCAAGCATTGGCAGAGTTCCAGAATAGTCTGTGTGTGACGCTGTGAATCTAAGCACTGAAGCGCCTGAATAAGACAATCATCCAGGCACACATGAATGCCAACCGCTGAGTGTTGAAGGTAAGCAGCAACTGCCTGCGCGAACCTGCTAACACCACCGATGCCGTGGCGAGACCGAAATGAAGCACCCTGAACTGCTATATTTGGCCCACAAGTGCCAACAGCAGATACCTACTTGAAGTCTCCGCAATTGGAACATGGAAGAACACATCCTTGAGATCCAGGAATGTTGTCCACTCCAGGGGCCATAAGGCTGCTGCCACTAACTGGGGCATCTCCACCCGAAAGGACGGGACTTCCAGATAGGTGTTCAGTGTCGACAGGTCTATGACTGGGCGCCATCCTCCGTCCCACTTTGGGACCAGGAAGAGTAGTTTGTAGAAGATGGGAGAACCTTGGTCCTTTGCCAGCTCTATCGCACACTTGCTCCAAAGCGTCTGACCACCTCCAGGAACACCAATGCTTTGGGTTCAGACATGGGTGGAGTGAACCACCATTGTTCTCGGCTTAATAGAGGGCTGTCTTTGCCAAAAGGCAGCATGTAGCCATGTCTCAGGATGTTTAGGACGAAAGAATGGTCCGTGATAGACTCCCATTGCGTGCAAAATGCAGTGAGGCAGCCACCGAACGGGCACTGGGCAGAGTATAACAACATGGCAGTTGGCAATCTAGAGATGCCTTCCGGGAACTGAGTCAGGAACGATGAGGCTTTCCCCGACTTCTTCCCACTACCGGTAGGCTTGCCCTCCTCAGATCGCTGTCCGCCCTTCCCAGGTCTTGGCACCCCCTAAGGGAGCACAAGTCAAGGTTTGGGTAGACACAGTCTGAGAAGTACTGCGCTTTGGGGCCGAGGTGGCCAAGGACAACAAAGACTGATCAGAGTCAGTCAATGCTTGGAGCGTGGCTGGTCTGCCATGCAAGCCTGAAGGTCCTGCTCCCAGCAGACTACTTCCGCTATCTCTCCTCCGAACAGAGTTCCAGAGGAGAGGGGCCCCATGCAGGCTCTCTGAAAGATTGGGTCAGGCAGCTTTTGACCCTGGAGGTAGGCATCCCTCCGTAACAAACGTAGGTTCGCTTCCAGCATGCAAGTGGTCCCAATGGGAAGATCTGCTCTAGCACAGAGTACCACCTCTCCTGGACATCCGGCTTAGGGAGAAGTCGCCCCTGCCTCAAGTAGCCAGACATTGGCGGCTCAATGGGAACCTGTGTGCCGTGAGTCTTGGCTGTGAGCTGGTCGTAGAAGTCCGCTACAAAAGGTCTGGACGTACATTGATGTGTGTCCTCCGGAGACAAGCCCCGGAATGACAATGCAACAGTGCCCAGCCGCATCTCCACTGGAGGGACCACAGTTTGGTCACCAACCAGGCTCTGAATAAGAGCTTTTCACATTGTCAATGCCCTAACCAGGCGCTGGTGCAGGTGCAGTGTCCATGGGGGCAGGGCCTGAAGCCTCTGCAGAGCCTACGGTCGCTGACTGTCTGTGCCTGTCCGAGCATGAATGATGTAAACGATGAGCTTTCGACCTAAGTTGAGATCTGGTATCAGACGAATCCAGCATCAGCAGCTCATCCTCTGCCTCAGTGTCTCGGTCAGAAGACTCTGGAATCGCGAGGGGAGCGGAGATGCCCCAGACTTCATCAAACAACGTATTGTCCGAGGGCGATGGAGCAGCTGACTGTGACAGCAGTGGATCTGTCACCACAGCAGGTGTAGGGGAAGTGAGCACCTCTGCAGAAGTAGTCATCACTTCCACTTGCTCATCCTGTGAGGGGAGACAGATGGAAGACAAGGGAGACTCATACACCGAGATCTCTGAGGCTGCGGGCAAAGAGGTCTGCAGGCCAGAGGGATCTAGCTGAGATTCCGCCAGGCCGCTATCCTGGGCCTCAGCTGCCACCAACTGAGCAATCTGTGGGCAGGAGGGGTCCAGATGGAGTTCAGAGAACTCCTGGACGTAAGGCCCAAGAGAGAGCCTACTCAACACAAAAGCACGAGTCTTGTTGACAGTAACAGTGGCCAATGCAGCAACCGCTGATCCTCACAGAGCTCATGATCAAAAGTAGGGACCAGTGGGATCGCGAACTGCTCACTCTGAGCCAAAGCCGCCAGAGGTGCAGGAGGGACCCCCGGTGCTACTGTCAGGGGAACAGGAAGTTCCGCCTGGGCTGGAGGTGCTGAAGGCCTACAGGCAGTGGAAGGCTTCCCCTTTCTAGGTGTCTTCCTCCTTGGTTCCCTATACCTTTGTTTACCACCCAGCTCTCGGACCCGGGAGCTCCGGGAGCCAACGGAAGCACCGGTCACTCAAACTCAAAATTAGCGACATAGAGAGAAACATAGGAAATTTCCTATTTAATAGTACCGATGGGCCTAAGGTCTACCAGGATGAGATAATCGTAATTTCCAAAATTCCTTACAAATGAGGATATGTCCGTAACATCATACAGTAAACAAACTTACCCCAGACCCAGATAAGGGTTCATTCCCATCATGTTTGAAGAAAATCCAACATATGGTTTGGGAGAAGTGAAGAATGGTGAAAACACAAAACAAGAGGACTGTGTGAACTGCCCATGCCCAGCTGACCTACACATTCATCACACTTGTAGCACTCTGAACTTGGCATAGGATCAAGGTCACCCATGTTCTGAGTAAGTCTGACCTTTATAGAAGGACACTAACATGTGCAACATCAATGTGCCAGTTCCAATGGTTCTCAAGTTATAGTCCAGGGTAAAATTCAAGTATGTTGCACTGTGACCCCAGAAACAAAGTCAAGGTCACTCATGTACTGTCTTAGCATGACCTTCATAGAGAGATATTAACATGCGCAACATCAACGTCCTAACTCAAAACAGATCTCCGGTTATCAAGTGAACAGTTAATTTTGTGTCAGTTGTCCTGTGACCTTAGGAATGATGTCAAGGTCCAAACATCACTGGAGCATGACCATCTGCACAAAATAGGTAGACACTTACATCCCTACCAAGTTTCGGCACAATTCTGGCCAAAATTATCTAAGTTACAACCATTACAAGAAATTCCCATGTTAAGCTTTCCTATTAAAACTTTTATATATATATTTTTTTATATTATAAAAATTCCATGTCACTGGAGCGTGACCATTTGAACAAACTTTGTAGAGACCTACCCAAGGTACATTGCCACCAAGTTTGAAGTAAATCTGACATTCAGATTCTTCAGAAAAGTCCAAAATGTGAATTACCATTAGCAGGCATTAGAATGCTCATGGACTTGCCTAATAAGCAATAGAAAATGTGCACTTACCGATACGTACCCAAATTGAATAAAAAAATGTTAAAAATCAGGAATCTACAGCAGTGCTACCTAGTGAACATCTTTGTTTGACCTTTTCATAAGGAACAAATCCACAAAGTTTCAACTTAATCTGAGGAACGGTTCTGGAGAAGTGACAAGTAACAAAAACACACAAAAATTTGTAAAAAATTTGAAAAAAAAGTGCAGCACCACCTGGTGAACAAATTAAGAACTGTAAGTCCCTAGGAGTGTACTTATGTAATATCAAAGCAATTGGGTGAGCAGTTGTGAAGAAGGTGCTGTTAGATTGTCCAAAAAAAAAAAAAAACCAATGGAGCATGACAATTTGAACAAACCTGGTAGAAACCCACCCAAGGTACATTGCCACCAAGTTTGAAGTCAATCTGGTTTTGGAGTAGAAGTCGAAAATGTGAATTAGCACTAGAATGCCCATTGACTTGCATACTAATCAATAGGAAAGCTGCATTGACCGATAAGTACCCAAACTGAAAATGTTAAAATTCAGGAATCCACAGCGGTGCCACCTAGTGAACAACTTTGTTTGACCTTTCCACAAGGGACATATCCACAAAGTTTCAGCTTGATCTGAGCGACATTTCCGGAGAAAAAGTCAAAAATAGCAGAAACACACAAAAAATCTTTAAAAATTATAAAATAAATCGCAGCACCACCTGGTGAAGAAGTCCAGAACTAGGAGTCCCCAGAAGTGTCTCTTTGCGATATTAAAGCAATTTGAGCGGTTTTGGAGAAAAAGATTTTTAAAGATTTGCTCCTCAAAAAGAACCCAAAAATTCATAAAAATAAAAAAAAATCACTGCAGCATGATCATTTGAACAACCTGGTAGAGACCCACCCAAGGCACATCCCCATTAAGTTTGAAGTAAATCTGGTTGATGGTTTTGGAGAAGTCGAAAATGTGAATATATAAATATAAGACTATAGTGTTTCCAATATGTATAGGCCCAACCACTCAAAATCCAAATTTTATTACTTCGGCAAAAAATAAAAAGAGAATTGGTAGGCCTATCACTATTTTGGTTCTTCTGAATAGTTCATCAGCTGAGTTTATATCAAAAGTAAAAAGTAGGCCGATATCGTTTTTGTGATATGTATGAATCTGGAACATTATGTAATTAATAAGTTAAGTGATTGAATCAAAGTTATGGAGTATCAAATGCAAGGAGCAGACCTCTACAAGTCCCTCACTATACAACTGAAGTTCTACATATGGACATCTCTCATATGATACACTTATGTAGAAAAACATGACCCACATTTATAAATATCAAACCCACCACGACAACAAAGAGATTCCAGAGTTACCAAAGCATCACCTGTTTCATAAATTTAAGTCCAAAGGTCTAATGAGAAATGTAGTTTTGACACAGATTTTATCAGATGTTACCAAATAACAATACTAAAAATAATAAAACAAGACGCCCATGGGACCAATGCACTGCTGACCACCATCACCAAAAAATCATTTTCTGAAATATATTCAATCAGCCTTGAAAAATAAATCAAGGTTTAACAACATTATGCAATGTCAAACTTCTACATGATACACATTTGTAGTACATTTGGCATCATTCACCTTATTCTTTATCAAGATACTGAATTAAATGTCCTTTTCTTAGGTGCTTAATGACCTTGAAAAATAGATCAAGGTCACACAATCATTGAGTCATGGTGATCCAAAAAGTAGGTCACCAAGTACACTTTCATATACAATGTACTCAAGCGCAATTTTGATCAGGATGCTCAATTCTCTGTCACAGGTGCCCAAACTACGCTATACCATTACAAAATCACCTCTTCCAACTTAACAGGTCTGGTAACTTTACAAAAATAGATCAAGGTCACTGACCTGCATATGCTATAAATTTGTCTAATTCAATTGTTTTTCCAGATATAGAATTTTGTATCTTACAAGACATTTTAACTCATAATTTCCATCAAATTATAGGTGGTGACACTAGTATCATAAACAACTGAGACTTTGACCTGTTCTACAATCCCACTAAATTTCATGAAGATCCATAAAAAATTAAAAGTGCTGGACCCTTCACAAGATTTTCACATTTTGACCTGTATATAACTTAATACTGTAGATAGTGCCACCAACATTGACTTTGACCGATTTTCATACACTTAATAATTCCTAAAAGTTATATGGGCATAACTTAAAAACTATGGGGTTCAGAGCATTCACAAGATGGCTCCTATTTACCAACTGGCCATTTGACCATGACCTTCAACTCGGATTAAAAAATTGTTACACTTTAATTTAATGTGCTCCGCATCCAGCTTTCTATATATCGTCCGTTTGTTCAGACTGGGTAATAACTTTTCAAGTTATTGAAAAAAAACAATAAACTTGGGCACCCAAGTCCATAAGGGGTCACAGTGACTCACAAAGTAACTCACCAAGTATAGTTTTATGTACATGTAATCAAGTGCAATTTTGATCTAGCAGCTAAATTCCTTTTGTGGTTTCAGAGAATTTTTTTTTAAAGATTTTGCCAAAAATTTAACAAAGCATTCATACACAGTCAAAAATCACTGGAGCATGACTATTTGAACAAAATTGGTAGAAACCCAGCCAGGGTACACTGCTACCAAGTTTGAATGAATCTGGTGGTCAGTTTTAGACAAGAAGTGGAAAATGTGAATGTAGCTGGATGGACAAGGGATGGGATACAACAAAAGATGAATACCGAATGACTGAGCATCCTATAAACTCAGATGACTTGTCTACAACTTGAGCAGACAGCTTTTTTTTTTTACCTTATGCTTACATGCTGTGTAAATATAAAAGAACCCTTCAGGAACTTGTCTATGTCAGTCACAAAATACCTTGTAGGGTTTCAGACATTTGATACCTATTGAAGGAAACAAATGATACCATTGTCTTTTAATTGTCCAGAATTATGAAAGTTCATGACTTAACAAAAGTTCAACTTTGCAAGTTTGATGTTATTACAAATATCCTTTAAATGTCATGTCCTGTAACTATAATCATTAACATAAGCAGTATTGTAAAGAGTAATACACTTGTGGACTGCAATTATTTATAGCAACATCATGAGATGTGGTCGGCATCATTAGCTTATCATCTCTATATTCTGAATAACCCACTCTGCACGATACACTCTTATTCAGTAATATCTTTGTGTAGTAATATAAGGTGACCCGATATATTATTGAACCCTGTCACTTAACCATCATATATGGTGTGTAAATTTCAAAATACTCTATTTACCTTTGGAGCTATTGTCTGGCAAAAAAAAGGGGGAGAATAGAATTGCAAATGTCTTCTACATGTAGCCCACATTTTAGTGCTTGCCATGTAAAACAAAAAAGAATCTGCCGTTTTGGTCACTGTTAAAGTAAAACCTGCTGTATGTGGTTACCCCTTCTGCAAATAAAAAGTGACCACATACATGTACAGCAGGTGACCTGTCACTGCAGGTAAATTTACAAAGAAATTGACTCCTGTGTCCCAGCAATGTGACCAGAAGCACTGTGAAGGCTCACGGCAGTGGCCACATACAGCAGGTACCACTGTATTTTCACCAAATTCCTCCATCTATGCTGTGCTGCTTGGAACCTTTGCATCAATATCTGTCGTGTACAGTCCTGTATGAATGGGTGTATACAATTTACCAACTATTTTGATATTTCATCATCTCAAGATTCTGAGTAATTTGCAATTAAATTTTGTTTTGACAGTGCTGCCTTTCAAACAGAAATAAGGTTATGGACCAGTGAAGTGTACTATGTATTTGACAAGATATCTTATTGAACCAAATGCTGCTGACAAACTTTTGGTGAAAGGCAATTCTTCCTGTAGCTGTAAGTACATCCCATTTAAAGGGTTACAAACTTATGCTTTGGTGCTACATCCTTATACAGTGGTCCTGTCTCTGGCCCCCTTAAATAGGTAGTCTTTCAAGGCAGGAGGTATCTCACTGGAGGCAACTGTATTGACCTCAATATTATGAGCAGACATTCATTAAAGCATAAAAGAATTCACGGCCTATTTCTTTCTTTTTTTTCTTTTTTTATTATCATCATTATTTTCAAATACAAAGTTCAATCACTCAGCATTGTATGCCCAATTCCAGACTGCGTGGACTGGTGGTTTCAGTGCAGGTAGCTGGTCATTCATCCAGCCTGTCCCTAGAACTGTGTAATGATTGTGTTGCTGCTTTAATGCCGGCAGGCATCAGAATGAAACTTGTATTAACTATTGATTTTAACGTACATGTACAAGTACATATAACTGGTCACCTGGACCCATACTTCGGCAACAGTCTCTTCACCTTGTTCCAAATGGTTTCAGCTACTTCCATGATATATTACATCAACAAATCAGGGCACTGTGCATTTAGTATTGTGATAAACAGGTATAAGTTGCATATTGTACTATCCAGTCTTATCTGTGACTTCTGTCACAGTATGATCACAATGAATGATCATACAGACATCACTGGGTCAATATTACAAACCTGAAATATTCTTACTATGACGATGTATCTGGTAAGCACACTCACACTTCAAGATATCACTACATTTACATGGTGCTACCTCTTTGTCTTGGATAAAAGAGACCCCAGTTTCCTTCTCCTAGTCTTTTTATCAATATCCTCCAGGTCACCATAAATTTCTGACATAATTTGATCTGTCTCCACATCATTGATAGAGCTACGATACTGTTTCATCAGATCGTACTTCTCCCAGGGTTTGGCCACCTCAGCAGCTCTATCATAAAACCTCTGTGGCAGTCCCAAGTCCTCCACTCCCTGTAAGTCCTTCCGCTCCCAACGCTCATGCCAGGGCCGTGGGCCAAGCTTCACCTAAAAGCAAAGGAATTCACTAATTTAACCAGTTTGATTTTAAATTTACATAAATTGGGACATGTAATACCCTATTAAGCAGATATATATATATATATATATATATATATATATATATATATATATATATATATATATACAGTGAGACCTCTTTACTCCGGACCTCAACTGTCCGGATTTCTCAGCTTCCGAACATTTTTTCTAGGGAACGAATTTCTCCCATTGTAAGATTGATTGTTAGTCCGGAATTTCAGTATCCGTATCCGGACATGCTTTCTTGTCAACATAATGGTTAATTAGTATGTTAAATTTGATCGATAGTCCGGATTAAAACAAACTTTAGCTGCCTTTGATGTTTGTATTCACAAGCCGCGAGTTGATCTGACACCTGCCAGCGTCGCTCTCCGATACAATGTAACTTGCACTGCATCTTGTATACACAGTATGTGATGCCAGCGTAAATTCTTATACGTTTGCACTGAGACCTCCTTTGTTATCTTTGTTTGAAAAAACAGTCAAAACGTAATCTCTTACTATGTTTCACAATTAAATAAAAGCCCAACATACGTTTGTTACACATTGAATTTAGTCAAAATGTCGGCACCACCATCAAAAGGGAAGCGTATGGAAGTTTCAGCTCTCACAAAGAAAGAGATCTGTAATTTTAAGGATGAAAATCCCAAATCTACCCTGGAAGACATCAAGCGATATTTTCTAAAACATCGTGGAATTGACATTGGAAAATCGACCCTCTCGGATATTCTTAAATCACGGGACAAATGGATCAGTATGGACATGGGTTCAACTGATTTAACACGTGCGCGACATGCGAAGCATGATCAGCTGGAGAAAGCTCTGTACCTGTGGTTGGGTGACATGCATTCACGAAATGCGGCTGTTAATGATGCGATGCTTATTGAAAAAGCCAAAAAGTTTGGTGACCAGATGCAAATTAGTGACTTTTCCTACTCTCGAGGTTGGCTGTTCAGATTTAAGTCCAGATACGGAGTTAAAAAACGAGTCTATGAGGGCGAGTCGGCGAGTGTATGCAACACAACTGTGGTCAAATGAACCAGAGCCGCCGGCACCGGTAACTTTGACTCAAGCTAAAGACTCTGTCCAAATGTTGATTACATATTTTGAGCAAAATCCCGTTGGCGAAAATGACAATGGAAATGAAACCTTTAAAAACCTGTGGTCAGTTTCACGTGTAATTAATGATCGTATGTCCACCAGTCTGAAACAGCGATCCATAACACACTTTTTGTCTCCCGCAAAGTAGCCTGGGCCCACATCAAAGGTGTGCCGCTTGTGATAACTTTGACTGGCACGTGCTGCCGATTTCTGCATGCAGCTTAATCCATTAATTCCCTATAATGACTGGCACATGTAGTTCAATTGAGCTGTGAACATTACTCAACTCATTAATAAAGACCATTGCATTACCATGTTGAAATAATAATTAGTTGTCATTGTGTGTAGGTAATTTCTTTCGTGATTGACAGTTTCAACAGTCCGAATACCGCGACAATCCGGACAAATTTTTGAGAACAATAGTGTCCGGATTAATGAGGTCTCACTGTATATATATATATATATATATATATATATATATATACATACATACATGTATGTATGTATGTATGTATGTATGTATGTATATACATACATACATGCATATATATATATATATATAATATATATATATATATATATATATATATATATATATATATATATATATATATAATATAGTCCATATTGCGCACGTTCTGTAGAATTTTGAAAGAGGCAGCATTAGCCCAAATAAATCAAAGGGTCTTCAGCCGGTAACTACTCAGAAGATGTTTCGGAGCCTATACCTGTACATGTCTCTCTGAGCAGCAGCTCCTTGTCTAAGTTACAAAGTTACAAAGTTTATTTGCAATCCATATCAGCGTACAGGGCGCTGTTAAAACATGGAGGCTCATAACAATAAGATAAAAAGAGTATATAATATAAAATACAATAGATAAAATATGACATCATTTCATGATTATATTACAAAGCTGTATCATGTTACAGGTGTACCTGTGACATGATACAGCTTTACACATATGGCAGAGTTATATAGGATCCATGGTGTCAAAGATGTGTAGGATACAACACTTCTTAAAACTATAAAAGGAGCTCATATCCCGAACATGCTGAGGCAATCCATTCCAAATTTTGACTCCCAACACAGAGAGAGACTTCTGTGAAGTTCTGACCTTAAAAAAGGACGAATTACTAGAAAGTCTGGTGTTATGGCCATGAAAGTTGGCAACTGGAGTAAAAATATCAGAGAGATATGTTGGTACTTGATCATCGACAATTTTCCAAATAAATGTGCATAGATTATAATGTAGTCTTTGTTTGATGCTCATCCATTTTAGAGTCCTCAGCATGTCCAGGATGTGTGTTCTTCGGTGACATTGCAAGATCACCCTCATAGCCCGATTTTGAATTCTTTGGAGACGAACGAGGTCACCCTTTAGGAGACTGCCACTGTACTACAGCAGTCAAGGTGTGGCAGTAATAGAGTGTTATACAGGGTAATTTGAGTATTAATGTTAACAAATTGTGCAGCTCTAGTAAAGATACCAAGAGCATGTTTCATCTCGCTAATGACATCATTTACATGAATTTGAAATTTCATTTGGTTGTCCAGGGTGACACCAAGATACTTACAGTCTGATTCTTGATGATCAGCAAAGACAACCCACATAATGATGAATAAATATACATGTGGCAAATGATGAGTCAGGGGTCATAACAAACAAGAGGGCTGTGTGAACAGCCCGTGCCTCAGCTGATCTTGACATTCATCACACTTGCAGCTCTATGAACTTGGGAAAGGATCAAGGACACCATGTTCTGAGTAAGTCTGACCTTTATAGAAGAACACTTACATGTACAACATCAAAGTTCAAGTAGTTCTCAAGTTATAATGAAGAGTAAAATTCATGTACGTTGCACTGTGACCCCACAAACGAGGTCAAGGTCATTCATGTACTGTCTCAGCATGACCTTCATACAGAATAATTAACATGTGTAGCTAACTCAAAACAGATCTCAAGTTATCAAATAAACAGTAAATTTTGTGTCAGTTGTCCTATGAATTAGCATTAGAATGCCCATTGACTTACATAGTAATCAATAGGAAAGCTCCACTGACTGGTAAGTACTGTAATTGAAAATCCTTAAAAATCAGGAATCCAAAGCAGTGCCACCTACTAAACAACTGTTTGACCCTTCCACAACAACATATCCATCACATTTCAGCTTAATCTGAGGGACAGTTCTGAAAACAAGTGAAAAATAGCAAAACCATACAAAAAATTCATAAAAAAAATTGCAGCGCCACCTGGTGAACAAATTGGGAACTAGGTGTCCCCGGGAGTGTCTATGAACGATATCAAAGCAATTGGGTGAGCGGTTTCAGAGGAGAAGAATTTTGAAGGTTTGCCCCAAAAAAGAACAAACAAGTTCATAAAAAATCCAAAAATCAATAGAGCATGACCATTTGAACACACTTGATAGAGATCCACCCAAGGCACATCCCCACCAAGTTTGATGTAAATCTGGTCAATATTATTAAAGTTATGACCATTACAAGAAATTCCCATGTTAAACTTTCCTATTAAAACTTTTGTAGAGATTTTTGAAAAAAATTCATAAAAAAATCCAAATTCACTGGAACATGACCATTGGAACAACCTGGTAGACACCCACCCAAGGTACATTGCCACCAAGTTTGAAGCAAATCTGGATGATGGTTTTGGAGAAAAAGTTGAAAATGTAAATTAGCATTAGAATGCCCATTGACTTACATGGTAATCAATAGGAAAGCTGCATTGACTGACAAGTACCAGAATTGAAAAAATCGTTAAAAATCAGGGATCCGCAGCATTCCCACATAGTGAACAACTTTGTTTGACCCTTCTGCAAGGAACATATCCACCATGTTTCAGCTTAATCTGAGTGACGGTTCTGGAGAAGAAGTCGAAAATAGCTATAACACACAAAAATTCATAAAGAATTAGGAAAAAATCGCAGCGCCACCTGGTGAACAAATTAAGAACTAGGAGTCCCAGGGAGTGTTCCTGTGTGATATCAAAGCAATTGGGTAAGCGGTTTCGGAGAAGATTTTTTAAGATTTACCCCAAAAAGAACAAAAAAATTCATTAGAAATCCAAAAATCACTGGACCATGACCAATTGAACAAACTTGGTAGACACCCACCCAAGGCACATCTCCACCAAGTTTAAAGTGAATCTGGCTGACGATTTTTGAGAAGAAGTCGAAAATGTGAATTGTGGACGACGGATGGACGGACGGACGACGGACGGACGGACGACAGACGGACGGACGGACGACGGACGACGGACCCTCAAAAAACCTCAGCTGACTGACAAGTCAGCTGAGGTATAAACAAAACAATCAGTGGTAACAGTGTTTAATAGCCCTTCTAATATTTTGCGGTCACTTCAATTAACCATGCAGACATCCAATCAATTTTCTATGCTGGAAGCGTAAATTTACCTTATTTGGAAACAACTATAAAATCAAATATAAACCCCCGTAATATCACTCATCGTCCGGCATATGTACTTAAAAGGTCTTTAGATTAATATTAGGAGGAAATTTATGTGTTATCATGCTTCAAAATGTTTATTTTATTGCTTTAACTTTGCACGTGTTTCCTCACAACAGCAAATATGCATCCATGGTGACCTAGTTGCGTGATGCATCATGGGAGTTCTTTCCTTTTTTTTTTCTTCCGACTGCGTACGGAAATTACCGCTGTTCGTAAACACGACAACGTGGTTTTGTGAAGCTATCGCAACGAAGCATGAGCGTATTTTCAGGTACAAATTATGATGGAATCTGTTGATTTATATTGACAAAACGGCTGGTTGTCTCCCTTTTTATAGTGGTTTAAATTTAAACCACTGGCAAACAAATTGGCCGCACTGATCATTGTGATTTATTTTATTTTCGAATGACAACGCCGCAAGGCCATTTCCCTGTGTGACAGTGGTCAACTCAAGTGTTGACAAATGGATGATTCTCAAAAGTCTCATCCCAATAAAATTTTATTACCATTTCCCGTGGCCTCATCCTCTATAGAGTTACCACAACATTTGTCCGCAGAAGTGTTTGTGTCAGACCTGTTTACTTCTGCAATTTCACCCTAGTTCCTACAGAATTTGAATGCAAAATACGCTCCATGGATCAGCCGTCAATTTCTACGCCTACAGTTGCAAGCAAAATTTTTTATATAATTTTCAAAACATTCTATTTTTGGGCCAGTGTTTTCCATAGAAGCATGATGTTGTTCAGTCAGCCTGAGCACTGAGGATTTAACAAGCCCTGTGCCAGGCCAACCAGTGATGATGGTTTAGAAGTTGTTGCAACTCATTGACACCTGAGCGGATTAGCGCTCCCTTTGAAGTCCAATCAAACACGGGTCCCTGTTGGCCATATTTGCATACCTGTACTGACTGGTCATCTGCTGTATGTGGTCACTTTTACTTGGCAGAAGGGGTGACTGCATACAGCAGGTACTACTGTACTTCAAATTCAGCATGCCATGCAAGAGGTTGGAAACTACCTGAGGGCATCTGCTGCTATGACAGCAAGTCTGATGATGCATTAAAAGTGAGTTCAGATTACTCAAACTTTAATTCTTGAGGTAAGGTGGGTAATTTTGTTCCACCTGAACAAAGTGAATAGGCCCTGCTCACACATCACTTGATAAAATAAGTTTAAATTAAAGTTCTTTTTAAAACAAACAACACTAAAATGAAATGGCAGGGAGTGCTTACCTTTAATGTGTTAACAGGAACTGGTGCTCCTGGTGGGTGAGTGACAGGCTCAAAGTCAAAGGGCACCGTACTGTAATCTTGAGGAGCATCCCGTAAATAGAATAACTCTTCGTCTAAACGCTTCTCCAGCTTCAACACCTCAATCTCTTGGATGCTTGGGTTATACATGTCATATCGGACCTCCACACCTGTGAAATGGGAAAAGAAAAACCCCAATTCAGTAGTCCACCCCTGACAGACCACCCCTAGTGCCATCTCAGACGTGGTCACAGAATGGAGGTAGTCTTCCAAAGCAGGTTTGACTCTTTCACCACCTGCCCAACTACTAACCATTACTTTAACTTCCCATCAATTATGTAGGTACACTTTCAGGGATGAGAATGCTTCTTTGCACAAAGCTGTGAAACAAGCTGGAAAAACAACAAAATATAAGTGTGTAACAAAGAAAAGCACTGACATATTGACACAAAAAACTCTGAAAATCTGCTGATCAGCTGAAAATTCCCATCCCTGCTTGTGAGACCCCATTCCATCTTGCAGTAGTGTGTCTATCTCATTTATTGGTATTATAATCATGTTTTGGATCTGTAAACTGCTTTTGACAATTTACCATCTTGTACAAAATAGAATGGTTTTACTTATCCAAAATTGGGAATTTCTGGATGGATAAGGGGTCTTTTGGGATCATTTTGGGTGGTCATTGGTCAGGTTCTGCAGGTGGTGTCACAAAAGATGTAAATTATCAACAAAAAAGCACTTTTTCACAGTGAAAATGGTCACAAAAAGCAGGTGGTCTCCCCAAAAGGGAGGGGGGTCTTTCAAAAGAGGGACTACTGTGATATACATGATGTGCTATCACTTGTGTCACCCAATGAACTGCAAATGTAAATTAATTTGCTAGGATTTTGAACTCACTGAACCTTTCGGCCAACACAACACTCACTCGTAAAGAACACTTTATAATATTGATTTGAAACCAAAAAAAATTGCACTCGGTTCACTTTCAAACATTTCATGCGATATCTGTTTTACATTGCAGACTACGCATGGGCCGCAGCCAATTAAATGAACATCTGTTCCAAACAAGTGTTAAAGAGTCACCAGCATGTTCGTGTGGTGCTGCCGCTGAAA
Organism: Hermodice carunculata; assembly: GCA_964020975.1. Lineage (NCBI taxonomy): Eukaryota > Metazoa > Annelida > Polychaeta > Eunicida > Amphinomidae > Hermodice > Hermodice carunculata. The sequence continues at coordinate 18,362,555 of OZ026614.1, forward strand.
GTGTATGGCAATACTTTCTTACATGCCCTCGGTATGTTATTATACACAACAATCTCCATACGTCTGTTAATTCAGTTCATGTGTTCTTCTGTTTAAATACAATTTTGTTCGGTGATTGTCATCGCATTCTCGAAGATAACATTTTTATATTTCTCTCTGTGCAAGAGCTCATACAAAAAAGTAAACATTTTGAAGCTGAATCACTGACATGATACATATGTTGGTAGTTTCTACAAGCCCCTCTGTCTGTGTTCTGTTCTGGTGGAGTCCATCTTCTCCTTGTTTTGCCCCTGCGTCGCCACACCTGGAGTGCTTTTTGCACTCGACGTGTAGCGGCGCAGCTGGTGTGCATTACGTCTGTCCTGTGCTTGTGTCTTCTCTTGAAAGAGGGATTCACATAGGGCTCTGCCCTTCTTCCCAATTGTTTTCTCTTGTGAATAAAATATGTTTAAACCAAACATTTCATGCACAGGAAATTTGCAGTCATTGTTTCATGGATGTGAACAGGTCATCATAATGGTGATCACCCAGGAATGAACCTTGCTCCAACTGACAGATTTCTTATTTTAATTCAACCCATTGTGGGGAACAGGCCTGTCTCCTTTGAACACCCAAAATGCTGAGGACATCATCTCAGTGAAAAGTGAAGGCAATTCCATTCTTATCAATACCACGTACTTCACACAATATGTATAGGACAGTCACGACTTCCTTCATTGTGACAAAGTCCTCATAAGTCCAGTGCTCCATTCTTCAGTGGATAAATAATTTTGAAATCAAATTAGATAAAGGTATTAACAGTCAGATTACACATTTTTCCACTACTTTTTCTTTTTTGTGGAAAAGGCTAAACAGAAGAAAGCCTTTCTCTTTGCTTAAAAGCACTGAATACCACAAAAATTTAAACATCTGCAGGTTTACCTTGGCCATCAATAACATTTCTGAGTGTGAAGTGAGCACGCAGTCCCACGCCTTCCCTCTGGATGCAGATACCAAGAAACCTGTTCTTTTTGCCTGGTGCATATTTGTCAGACACGGTCACTGCCATAATGCTTCCTGAAACACAAGCATGTACCATTTAGTGCTCACTCAATGCACAAATACAACAACTGCAGCCCCCCCCCCCCCCCGGACAAAAATAAAAACAAAACAAAAAATGACTACCCTGAGTGCACCAAACATAGGGAATTGTAAGAGGTCCCAGGGTGACCTCCTTTGCTGGGAAAATTGAATTTAAACTACAGTATTTGCTGCATGGAGCATGGAGAAGTGGCCTCTGTAGAGGGATCAGGCCTCTCACCAATATGACCTAAAGTGGGGGGGGGGGGGGTGGGAGGGGGGCTACTCTATACAAAATTCTGACTCACTATCAATAATACTGCTTAAAGACAAAATGAGAACTAAACATATCAGCACTTGCCTTGCATGAAAATATTGATCTACATGTATATTCTTAATTTTACTCTCTTCTGACTCAGGAAGTCAAAACAAAATTTTGCTGAAATTATCACTTAAAAGTTGGCACTTCTGAAAATATTTACTGCAAGAGACTTCTCCTACACACCAGTTGTCCAAAAGCAGAGACAGACAAGCAAGTAAAAGGACATGAGCACATTCAGTGCCAAAAAGTAAGTCATTCTGAGCATTAATTTTTTTCTATTATGTTTCTCCTTAACCCTTTCCCCCTTAAACTGGCCCAAATCGGCTGGTGGTCAAATGTCGTCTGCTTCAGCGTTTTCAACTGATTTCATCAGGAATGAAAAACAATTTGACTGAGAATTGAAGATGAGACTTGTCAAGACAACATGAACAGGTCAACAGCTTTCCTCAGATGGGTTGGGCACTTAGTGCCCAACCCATGCCGAGGAAAGCTGTTGACTCAGTCTTAATTCAAGGGGGAAAGGGTTAATCTAAAATGTTTAAACTATTTGCTTGGACATGTTTAAATATTTTCAAACAACACAACATTTAATTAGTGTGATATGCAGCAGGCCACAGCCTCAGTCAACAGTTTTCACATTGCCTTGTAATTCATGCTCCAGCTGCCCTTGTGTCAGCCTGAGCATGATTTTGCCTAGCACTTCAAAAGTCACAAACTTTAGACAAGGCATGTCTACATTTAAATAAAATCTTTTGAGTAATCGGAATATGCAATCTCCCTTTGACAATCATAGCTAAAATCAAGAGGCCCTTGGGTCTAATTCTGTGTTGACATATAATCTGATGACCATCACCAAAAAATCATTTCATGAAATGCATTCCCTCCATGACCCTGTGAAATTAGTCAAGGTCATCAATATGATGCAACATCAAACTTCCCCATGATACATAAACATTTGTGGTCCCTTTGGCATCATTTGTCTTATTCTTTATCAACATAATATTATTAAATTTATTGTCCCTTTTTAAGTGCTGAATGACCTTTAAAAGTTGATTCTGGTCACACAACATACTACAAAACTTGACCATTGGCCTAACGTACATTTGGTGTAAATTTTGCAGTTGCATCACATTTTATCAGTGCAATTATGAATTTATTGTGTTTTAGCATCTCTCATGTTAGTTCCATAAATTACCACCAGTGGCACCACTATGACTCCACATCATAGACTTTCGTCTGTATTATATTCCTGTAATGGAAGTATGAACACAAGTTAAGATGTAATGACCATCACCAGAAAAATAATTTAATGAAATGCATTCCCTCTGTGACCTTCAGAAAGTAGGCTAAGGTAATCATGTAAAGCAATATCAAACTTTCATATATGATATACATTTGTGGCATATTTGGTGTCATTACTTTTATTCTTTCTCAACATGTTGACTTTGGTGTCCTTTACTACAGTGCTTAATTACATGTACCTTGAAAAGTACAATTTTATGAAATTTGACCATTGACCTGACACATAATTGGGTGTAAATTTTGTAGTTGCATCACAATTTCATAAAAAATGAATTTAATGTGTTTAAAATTGATACCTATGATAGTACTTCCAATAAAACTATCAGTGGTGCAATCCTGACTGCACAGCATGGGAATCTTGCCATATAATGTTCTTGTACATGGACATATATGTCCCCCAGTTCAGCAATAATGATCATCACAATAAATTCTTTTCTTGAAATTTATGCCTTCCTTCTGTGACCTTGAACAAGTAGGTCAAGGTTGCCCATATTATGTAGCATTCAACTATCATGATGCATATTTGTTGCACATTTAGTGAAAATTAGCCTCATAACTTCTCAAGATAATAAATTTCATAAATTTCAAATAACTTGCATTTCCCGATCACCGAAAGGTGGTGCCACTAGTATTGTTCAGGTTTGACATAATAGCCTTCAGAATATTTGCAGCAAACTTCATAAAGATCCACTCAAAATTAAACGAACCAGAACATTTTTTATTTTTTCACTTTTTGAGCTCTGCGTTATGTATTTCTACTGGCCCTACCAATAACAAAAGGGCCCTCTATTTTCATTTATAGAGTATGCCAAAAAAAAAAAATTCACTGGTTGACTTAAAAAAAAAAAATTAGATCAGACAAGACCATGCAAGGCCAGTGGCAAACAAAAACTTGGGAAAGGAAGATAACTCTGACCAGTTTCGCTCACAGACTGAGCTCATCAGGGAGTAACTGAAACACTGTTGTAAGACCCTGTCTGTATAAAGTGAGAATGACTTCCAAAAATAAACGCTTTTAGACCCTACCACATTGACAAGCAATTGTTTATGTATGGACGGACTGACATGAGTGACTGCATAAGCTCTGCAACCTTAGGTCAGCAGACTTAAAAATGCATTTAAAAAATTTCAACAGTATGAAATGAGTTAAGGATGTTTAGCTTTCAGTTACACAGGTGTGCAGTGTATGTGAAGTTATAAGGTTCTGAAGGACAAAAACAGTATGTTGCATAGTTATAGCTGACAAAAACAGCTGAAGCCACCTCTACCCCCATTACAGTTCCCACTTATATAAAAACCTGCCGGTACTTTCAGACCTGTATCCACTATCGGAGCAACCTTCTCCCCAAAGCTTCATCTTTCACTCAACAGGGGGGCTTGGTAGGTCTGACTAGTACTGCTACTTAATTCATAGCCAGGGGCGACTTCAGTGTCTGATACAATATCCCAATTCTGTGGCCCAGCGCTGCCAACAACGGATAATTTCCAGGGGTCACATTAAGGATTTTTTATTATGGGTCCGTTGGACCCATCTTTCTCCATTTGCAGGAAAAATAGCGCGTCCATGAACTGAATCGATGGGTCCAGTCTGAAATTGTGCAAACTGGACTTCACTTGCTGTAATTTGATTAATTGATTTTATTTGGTATCATTAACATATATCACAATGATAAATAAATAAAACATGCAGGTAACTTAAGCCTAGAAACGAACATAACATAGGGTCTGCATGCTCACGCAGGTAACTCATTATTATAAAATTTAAGATTGAATAAAAAGTTACCAATATGCACCTTAAAAATTTGATACCGTAGGCGGTGTTAAGAGTCTGATCTTAAGTGCGGTCACTTTTTTCACCAAGCAACACGGTAGGCCTGCAAGCCGTGCAACACACAAGCGAGTGGACACAGCCTGTCACGGTCATGCACCCCGGCATGGTTTTCCGCTACACATTTTTCCGGCCTTCAATCATAAATTTTTTGAATTCCTATCTTGTTCTGTCATACAGATTTGTTCCATTCAAACATTTCAATGAAATCAAAACAACCAAATTTTGTTTAAAAAAACACCAATAACCACATGACCCATCGGAGACAGAGATGAACAAAATCGTGTTACAATTACACTGTCAGGCTGGCTAATGCAAAATTTCGCTTCGTCCACGTGTAACCTTGCGATGACTAATCTGCGTATTTTCCTTGCCGTCCGTAATGAGTTTTCACTCGTGCCTTATCTGGGTCTAGATTTTTTGCGATGGAAGTCTTCTTGGTGAAAATATGATTTGAAAATTTAACATCTTAGTCCAATAATCTTTGCGTAATACGACTTGTACCTTCTCAACATTGCGGACATGAGACAAGCACATGGGGAACAACGAATTCGACTGGACAGTGAGCGGCACGTGATCAAATCCACCCAATGAGGAGCCTGGAAGTGCTCTCAGCGTTTATAATGAGGTGGAGTGACGTCCATTGTGGCAAATTTTTGGAGGGATACCCCAGGAATATTTTTTCTTAGCAAAAAAAAGACAGCTTGTTACATAGAAAGACGAACATCAGAGGATTCCATCAGTATAATAAATAATCATGAGATTGATAATGGTGGATACAAAACACCGTGACCACTTGGGGTAATTTTTGTAGTTGTATCTTTCAAAAATGCACCACGTTTTTTTGCGTGCGTCCACAGAGACGCAAAATGACAACGTTTTATTAATTTCCAGGTGTCATTTCTTTATTTTTTGCGTCTATGACGCAGGACGCAAGCTTAATGTGACCCCTGATTTCAAGCCGTTGTATTTACATTTTCAGGTAATGCTCACACTGGGAAAGTCCCATTTTATATTTTACATTACAGTCATTTGACAAATTAACCTTCCATTAACACTAATCATGCATATATTTTGCATACTACCTCCTCAATATATCTAATTGGGACTAACCCACAAACTTGGCTGCCATTTTGAAAATTGTCGATTCCATGCCAAATGGTTTGTAACTAAGGATAGACGTATTCAGACGATCTTGAGGGGTTATAATATATGAAACCAAAAGTATATATTTTGCAAATATTTCAGAGCATCAATAATGATATGATATATGCTGTGGCTGCGATTCACTTTGACATCCAAATCTACTGTATTTTTGTGCGACTGTCCCACAATGCATTGTGCCATGTTCAAAATGGTGCATGATTCGTCGGCTCGAGGTATCGTGTCACATTTGGATTTGTAACTGATGATGATACAGTAGTCCCTCTTTTGAGCAACCACCCCTAGCGCAGATGAAAAAGCGGTCGTGTAATGCAGGTGGTTGCTCATTGGAGGAACCCTACATGCACGACCTCAAAAGCTCAAATTCAGGGAGGACTTTCCCAGGTAGAGAGATAGGCAAATTTCTGCCACCACCAGTTCATTATCCATTACATATACTTTGAAAAGAAATCATTTATCAAATTCAACAATGACAACCCTTAAAATGTTTATTTCAATAAAGAACTCTTGTCTGGGTGCTGAAAGATGTGTTTCGCAACTTGAAAATATTTGCCGGTCTCGAGTTTTGTCATTTTCCCATTACATTCAATCAATTGGCCTGATGCATCAGCCATCGCCCGGTACAGAGCCTACGCTTGTCAAGTAATCAGCTTAAAACTATCGTACAGTTGTTTTGATGGCATAACTCACTGTCTTAACTTGATTCTACACATTCAGTTGACCCTAACTCACCATAATTCATAAGTTATGGATCAAAATAAGACTGCATTTTCCCACTTCCACCACGTGTGTTTTGGGCACCATGTTTACCTCACTCTGAACCATGGTAAAAATAGATCAGGCCACCTCATCAGTGTCAGTCACAAACTCAACCAGGCAAGCACATGTTTGATTGGGGTTCCATGTGATTTTGACCTGGCGAAAGTTATCACTGTTTATTTTATATAATATACATGTACTATGATCAAACATCGTTCAATTAGAAATTGGAAAACAAAATAATAGTAATTCTGTGGCTTTCCACTTATCTGCTAAGGTTAGATTAGGTTTCACATGCAAAAAAAACCAATGACCACATGGGTCCACAATCTCTGGGAAACAACAAGATTATTCTGGACGTTTCTGGAGATCGAGCTTCGGCAACCTTCATCGCACAATTTTATTTGAAGCATTTCAAGATGGATGATGTGAACGATCATGAGTGGGAGCGATCAAGTTCCCGTCACAAGTAAATTCCTGCCGATCATTATGAAGTTAAGTTCAGCAAACAATCCATAATATCTCAGCATACAGAAAAAAAGAAATATGGAGGTCAAAATCCTCTGAGATTCACTTTGGAGAGGCCTGATACATGCGGAGTATACCACATTCACTGCCAATGTGCCATTGTAAAAATGCACATAAATGGAAACATCCTACGCTCATGAGAGTTTGAAATAAGGAGGAATAGATACAGATTGATCAAATTAAAAACTTTTTTACAGAAATTTACTGCAGAAAGAAATTCTTTATTGTTTGCACTCAATGAATTTGACAAGAATCCTGTCAATTTCATAACAATTGGTGAGTTGCGTGCACGAATTTTGTTGGCCGGCTTGGGGCATAGTGGCCGGACATGGCTCAAATTTTTGTTATGTGGTCACGAAATCTGTTCATTTTACATGGTCGCTGGTCACGTTTAACAGGTGGTCACTCATAAGAGGTAAATTATTGAAGAAAAACAAATTTGGCATCCACATATGGTCATTCAACCAGGTGGTCGCTCATAGGATGGGTCGTTCAAGACAGGGACTACTGCGACTGCTTCAGACACAAACGAGTAGGCAGATTAAAGTTAAGATAGTAAGTCATGTTTTAAAAATACTTTAATGACCGTTTGCCTGAGTAACTTGGAGAACGGACACGTGGAACCAAGCGAAATATTACGATAAGGATCACCGAATAACGGTCTATGCGGTTTCATCAAACAACGATGGTAATGCTGCTATGCTGTTTCCCTGGCCCAAGTTAACCCTCCAGACAAATTAAAATAAAATACTGGGTTTGAGTTGACTTTGCTGCAAAATAATGGCACATGATGGTTGCTTTCTCAATAAAATCTTTCAACGGGGGCTATGGTTATGATGTTTTTACCAAACAACCATGGCTATGCAGCTTTGTTCTTTCCCAGGTCCAAGTAACCCTCCACTCCAGACAAGTTGAAATAAAATACTGTGCTTGAGTTGATAAAATACTGTGTTTGAGTTGCCTTTACTGCAAAATAATGGCACACAACAGCCCCTTTCTCGATTAAATCTTGGATCTTCTTTGGAATACGTTCTGGGTTTTCAGCAAAGGGCATAAAGCACATGTGTGCACATTTCACACTGCGTGCACAACTTACTGAAGGGTTTCAATGCTGAAAACCAGAATCCTATTCCAAGGAATGGCTGAAGTGTTTCACCTAGGGTCGATCAATTTTTATTAGGGAAGTGCCACTTGATACCTTTTTTGTTTGTTTTATGTTTCATACAAATTATTTGGGGTCGGGAATTGGGCCTTTTCAGTGGGGTCACTCGGGTTATCTGAACCACACACATTTGTTAGGCCTTAGGTAACTTGGAAACTTGTTGAAACATGTTTAAAATGGATGTTCTTTCCCCTTACACATGACCTCCTTTGATGCCAGTTTATTTTATTACCTGGGCACAGCCAAAGGTACTTGTATAAAATGAAAAAAGGGCAGGCAGAACTTCCACTGTAAAGCTACTCTTTTTGGCTCACAACTCACCTACATAAAACTCAGGGATGTCTATGACAGCCCTTCTCCTCAGCATGTCCATTCTCTCCAGTTTTTCTCGAATTCTGTCTCGGTGTTCCCAATTTGGTTCTGGTAAAAATTCTGGATATACATGCCTGTAAGCACAACAACATCATTTTGGGGCATTAAAATACATGTATTCTTTGCCTATTTCATATTAAAACATTAATGTATTTTCAAGAGATTGGAAAAGTAACCAGCCATCATAATTACATGAGAAGATCATTTTTCTTATATGTGTGCATGTACATGCCACCACTTAGGTGAAAATGATGCCAAAAATTATCATCACTGTGCTTGATACAAATATGTACCAACACAGTTGGGTACATATATCCAGAAAGCCTATGGACCTCGCCAGCAAAGCTGAATAGGCTGGAAAATGAAATTTCACATTCTAAAATGATTTCTGAAGTTAATTATCATTTTACAGTTATCAAAAGGACCCATAAATTCAGCAAACTAATTGTGAGACTCAAAAACCTTGTTTTTACTACCTTTTCAAAGGCTAACACTTAGAAACTAGACATACTTTCAACGCAAGGTGTTGACTGAAGGATCTGCCATTTGCTCAAATAAGGTCAAGGTGACACCAAAATCTAATCAGTTCATCTTGCCAGATAAGATAAGCATATTGCCAAATTTGTGCAAAATACATGAAGGCATTCTGTAGATATTGCGATAATGAGAATGTGCACATCAGGATGGATGGAAATCCGGACGGCCTAGCCGAAAACATAAAGGATCCCCCCATGGGGAAGACCCTTAATTATTCCTATCAAACTTTAATTAGAGCATGATACATGGAGGCATTCTGGAGATATCATGGTAAAGAGCCCTAACCAACATCTAATTAAGCTGCCATTTGCTCAAATTAGGTCATGGTGACACCAACAGCTAACCAGTTCATACTGTCATGCAAGATAACTATACTGCAAAATGTGAACAAAATACATTGAAGCATTCTGGAGATATGGTGGTAATGAGCCCTAACAAACATGTATTTAGGTTGCCATTTGCTCAAATTAGGTCATGATGACACCAAATCTAATCCGATCATCCTGGCAAACAAGATAATCATACTATAAAATTTGAGCAAGATACATGGAAGCATTGTGGAGATATTGCGGTAACGAGCCCTAACGAACATATAAATAGTCTGCCATTTGTTCAAATTAGGTCATGATTACACCAAAATCTAATCAGTTCATCTTGCCAATTAAAATAAGCATACTGTCAAATTTGAGCAAAATACACAGAGGCAGTCTGTATATATATCGTGGTAACAACAATGTGCACATCCAAACGGACATCCGGACGGCAGGATGGACAACACGAAAACAGAAAAGGTCTTCCCATGGGACGGACCCTTAAAAAGCATGTTCCTCTGTGTCCATATATCCTTTATTTTGCTGTGTAGTTAATTCCACAATTTATGCAAAATTCCTTTGATCTTTGCACATATTCATTGATGAAGTCAGGACAATTCCTATATAACATAATTTTAGTGTGCTGAAAGCAAAAAGTATAAAGTTAAATTTATACAAAGGAAACAGATGAGCAGTTTTTACTCAAGTTTTCACATCTCTAGAGTGATGCAAAAGTACAGTTTCAATCGATAAACAATACTATCCTTTAATATTTCTGCCTATTTAACTCTTTAAGTGCCAAATTTTGGACTGAGTCAACAGCTTTTCTCGGCATGCATTGGGTGCAATGCACCCAACACTTGCCAAAAAAAGCTGTTTGTTGACCTGGGATATTTTCTCTGGATCTACAGGTATGCTGATACTCGAACGAAAAGTCTTTTTACGAGGAATACAAATCTGAGATCCTAATGATAATTCAGACCAGTTTCACTTTAGTAGATTGACTTTAGACGTGATTGGCAATGAAAGAGTTAGCAGAAGCACAAGTACACCCTCAGTCACATGTAACAAATTAAACTTCAACAATTTTAACCAAATTTTTTTAGTCTCTGCCAAAAACTTTTCCATTTATGCCAGTATATTTTTCGAACTTTTATATGGCTACTAGTCCGAAAATGCATCTATAGATTAATCTTTAAATCTGGTTACCCAAAAATGTTTTTGGCACAAACTAACCTCATATCATATGCAGTACTCACTTGTAATGCCGTGGTGCATGTTGACTAGGTGGTTCCTCTTCTTTTTCCTGATCTTTATTTAACCTGGACTTTCGGTGACGTTCCAGAGCCAGATTGGATAATGTGTTGGAATACCTAACAGGGTTTGCTACAAGGAAAGAAAGTACTGTTCCAATCCAGTCATCAACTCCCCCCATCAAAATAGTGCACAGCACCACTGACTTGAATACTGTTAAAGGGCCTACAGGATGAATCATTTGAAATGCTTCTGAAGTGTATTTCTGAACCACACTTTATCAATTGGTAGAAAAAATCGACAATAGAACCATCAGAAATATACTTTATATGCTATTTTTCATCCGAGTTTTGGTACAGTTTGCCATCTTCCTATTCATATGCGCCTGTTGCTTTCCGCAAACACTTTGTGTGATGTCATTGAAGAACCGGGAGCTCACCCACACATGGACTAATGCCTGTATTTAGAGTAAGCAGATTAGCAATGGCCGCGTTTAAGGGACTTTTTAAGGGCCAGTCAGTCCACAAACATACACTATGGTGAAATTGCCAGTGGTTGTACCAATACCCACAAGAAAGGATCCAGTCTTTCTGGCTTCCTAAAGGTTCCAAAACGGAGGCTACTATGGCAGCAGCAAGTCCGGTTGACACAGGGCAATTTCAATGTGACAGAGAGCCGGATGCTGTGCTGAGTGCTCGGCACATTTTGTGGAAAAAGTATCAACCTATTCTATGTCATGATGGCAAAGCAAGGTTTCAAAACACTGCCTAAGTTACATGTAAAAGTTGATGTTGTGCCAACTGAATCTGCAAAACCTCCAACTATGCCTCAAGACCAGCATCCACGCCGACCGAAAACATTCACACTTTTGAAAATAAGTCAATTTACAGAAACAGATTTTACATCATTGGATTGGATTGCACGTTTCTATATGTATGCAACTGCTTCCCCATCCACAACCCACCCCCACTGAAATTCATTTTACATCATTGAATTGGATTGTGCATGTTTCTATGTATGCAACTGCTTCTACAGCCCCCCCACCCCACCCCACCCCACACTTACAGGTCCATACATTTTGGGGTTTCATGATAAATATAATAGTTATTCTTCATTGCATTTTGACCTATGATGAAATTCAGTATTCTTCATTGCATTTTGACCTATGTAGAAATTCAGAAATGCCAGACATGAAAGTGTTTTTTCATCCGATTTGATCTATTGTGACAAGAACTGAGATGACAATCATTCTTTAGATGGTAAGCTTACTTATTCCAATTTTATCCACAATCATTAGTTCATTGTAATTTGTATCAAAGGTTGGAGGAATCCCAGATTGTAGCCATTGTCAGCCTAGAGAATTTTGCTACAAGCTTGTAACATACCAAAATATTGTCAAAAGCTGTTGCAATTTACGCAAAGTTTGGATGTGCAGGAATGGGAAAAGATCTTGATAAATGCGAACAAGTAGGTGTGAAATATTTTTCCAAACTCTTGACCAGTAAGCATTCTAAGACGCTTCTCAAAAACTTTGATGGAAAAAGAAAAGCATCTCATTTTCAATGCCTTGTTTCTATCCAACTTCAATTACTGGCCTCTAGTATGGCATTTATGTGGAAAATCTGACACTGCAAAAAGGGGAAAAAATCAAGAAAGGGTTCTTTGTTTTGTTTTTAATGATTTATCTTCTTATTCCGATCTGCTATGGCCATCAAGTAAACCTTCTCTCCTTTTAAGCCAACTAAGAAAGTTATCCATTGAAGTCTACAAAATCACGACACACTGTAGCTCTTCCTTTCTTCATGACTTATATCAGAAAAAAAAAGTCCCATACAATCTAAGAGATAATCTGCAACTTATAAAGCCTGCTTATCATACAGTTACGTTTGGAAAACACTCTTTATGATACGAAGGGGCCAGGCTGTGGAATACTCTACAACTTTCCACGAAGGAAGCCACAACACTCGCACAATTCAAAAGACTTCAGTGCCAGAATTTCGCAAAATTTTGCGAGAATCTATTTGGATTTTTGTCAAGTAGTTTTCTTTTTAAAGAAAGACAAGTTTAGGAGAATCATTACGAGAACAGATTCTTGGATTCTCACCAAAATTCTGGCCCTGGACTTGTATATACATGGCTTGGCCCCATATGTTCATGTTCCATGTGTGTCTTATATCAAGAGCAGTTCATAGATCACTTCTGTGTACCTTAAAATGACCAGCTGTGTCATGTCGGACCCATTTGTGATATAGCTTTTAATTTAAATCATCCTCAGCACTGCCTTTGGCTTTAGTACTGTACCTGTACAGCACTAGCTTGCATGGTAATGATGGCTTTCGGTCATATACTACAGACATGCCTTGTACATATTCTTTTATATATACAGTAAAACATGTTTTGAGAGACCACTTTAAGGAAAGACCTCGTCTTTTCAGACCATATTTCCAAAGTCCCTTTTGCTATCTTTCCCCTGTTACTGCACCTCTATTGCGACCACCTGCCTTATGTGACCACTTTTTGGCCTGCCCTTGGGGAGGTCGCTCAAAACAGGTTTCACTATATATATATATATATATATATATATATATATATATATATATATATATATATATATATATATATATTTCTCTTATAATATTCTGCATGGTTGGATAATAGTGCCTCGGCACTAATGTTACCCGGTTTTTGTAAACGCGACTTGCAATATAGTTTATTATTATTATCTACTGTGACCACAATAATTGGGAGCCATTGTTAAAAGACTTCAGATCAATTAGCTGGAATACACTCTATTATCCCATTTTTATAAAATTTCTAGGCTTCTGAATGGTTAATAGCTGTGAGGTGCTTGTCGCATTTAATGCAAATCATGGTATTACTGTAGCAATACCAGGCAGCACCTAGTGACAGAAGCGATAACTACTGTGAATGTTACCATAGCTTGGTTTTGATACCACACGCTGCAGACGATATATCCTACCAGGGCAAAATGTCGCAAGAGGCAAATGCTGCGCCTAGTAATTCTGGCAAAAAAATGCTTTGGCCACTTGTCTCAGAGCGACCGTGAGGCAAAAAGACAAAATGTGAAACTGCAAAATATCTTAAAAGAAAACAAGAAGGCAGCAACCATCCTGAAGCAGTATCTGCAAGAAAGAGGGGAGAGTGAAGACTTCAAGAATCTTCTACGGTCAGATCTCAACCAGCTGTTGGCTGAATTCTACATGGATGCTCGGAGAGTTCAGGATAATTGCTATTAAGTATCATCCTTGAATAACTTTCACCATTCACAAAGGAAATACCTACAATCACTATCATATAACAAAATTTTTGATATTATTAAGGGAGAATGTTTTTGTGAGGCAAACCAGGTATTTACAGTGATAATTGCAGATTTGAAAGCAAGGGGGCTTGGCTCCAGAGCATTTCCCAGTTATCAGTGATTGTGATTGTAAAAAATTGTACACTTCAAGATGTTTTAACCTGGATAGCCCTGTAGGCCTATATAATAAAGTACAGTTCAATTTCAGACTATTTTTCTGCAGGGGAAGCATGGAAAATATGGCACAAATGACTAAGGAAACATTTGTTATCAAAATTGACCCAGATGTGAACTTAAGATATGTCTGCAAGGCTGGGGATCAAATCAGGAAAAAATTCACCATGCAAATGATAATGAAGCATTCAGTGGCTTTATGCCCGAGTCCCCAGGTTATCCTCTGTGCCCAGTAGCTTCATTTCAAACGTGTGTGTCTAAGTTACACCCAGACAGACAGCCTGTGGCGGCATGCAGGCGGCTCATTTTTGCCTGATGATCAGTACTGGTATAATAAGAAGCCTGTTGGCAAAAACTGCTTGCAATCATTTATGAAATGCCTCACCATAAACTACGAATTATCCTGAGTATACACTGACCACAGCATAATAATCACTGGAACCACAATCCTCAACCACTTCAGATTCAGTGCCTCACAAATAATGTTGGTCACCAGTGACAAAAGTGTTCACACCCTGGCAATGTACCAACTGGTTTCTGACAAAGAGAAAACTGATATGGGCCAAGAATTGTCAAGTCCTGTTAGAATTTCTACAAATGCTATGGTGCCAGTACAAAGCAAATATGGACATCAAGGCCTTCCCTAGCAGGCTGCACCTTCACCCACGAGTAGTGTGAACTCTGACCTTCAAGAGACAAGGCGTGAAAACCTATAGCGACCAGTATGTTAAAAAAACATTTGACATGTTTGAATTTGACACAGATACTGCAAATGATGAGAATGATTTCCCAGAACTGTCTGCTTCAGATTCAGAATCTGTATTCCCAAATGTTGACAGCACAGTTAAAGATGAGCATCTGGATCAGTGCTATTTTGAGGGTGCTTGTAAAGATTCTATCATAAAACAATCAATATGCATAAAAACTGCCACAAACTATACATTTTTGGAAAGCTAACAAACTACTGATTCATTTTCTTCGCTGTCCTGTGTGTTTGTTGTCCTATGTTTATATACAGCAATCGTACCATGTTCAGTCCTCTTTTTCAAAGAACCTCAAAGAAAATTGGATTCAGCTTTTTTGTTTTCTAGTGCAAAGCCATTAAATTTGTTTTTCAGTAGTATCTAAAAAATTAAGAGCAGCAGTTCAATGCATTTCGCCTCCAACAGGGCTCATCAGGAAGTGACTTAATGCACACCAGCTTGTGTTTGATTATGGGCAAACAGCCATAGCGATTTTTATATATAGCCCGGGAAAAAAAAGGTCCATAGTAACTGACGTTACATAGAAAACGCAAAAAAAAAAAATATATATATATATCCATGTCATTTTTGCAAACTTTCATTGTCTGGAGTTTTAAGCAATTCTGAGCAGCTGTTCTGGAGAAGATGATGCTAGAAGTTGCTATGTGCTGTGCGCCTGCGCGACAAGCCTGGCTGAACAGGGCAGCGGTTTCACAGCTGGGGTATAAAGCGGGCGCTTATCACTTATCTCGATTGAGCTAATTAATGCAGGACAAAGGGAGAACAAAGGGATTGTTTGCCCAATTAATTAGTCACCACAGGGGTTTGGTGGGCTCAACTGGCCATGCTCTCTCCTTCTGTGTAATACCTCCATGCTGTGGGCAAGAGTATGGTTTGATCAGGAATTGATGGGAATCTGGCACGCGCCCTCTAGGTGTCTCTCCCCGGGGGGGGGGGGCTACTCCCTATACCGAGCGTAATGGGGATGTGCCGCTCTGAAGGGTGCCTTTTCGCCGGTACTGTCCCTAACAAAGGTATCAATTTTCCCAAGATTTCCCTAACGAAGGTCCATAAATTTTTCTGAGACCCCCTAACCAAGGTCACTGATAAAATCAAAGGGCCCTAATCAAGACCAGACGATTTACGCTCCAGCCCCGTGAACAGGGGGCATGCCGTGAAAATGATTGACGCGCTGTTTATTCTCCTATGGCCCTTGGCCACCTGGTGCGCGTATACATCAAGAAGTGGCGATGTTGGCAGCCCTAATGAAGATCCATTATTTGGTAGGATGGGAGCCCTAATGAAGGGTCATTCTGAAAAACTTGAGCTGCATACCCCCACCTAAAAAAGTAGGGAGTGCCCCCCTGACAACGGCAGGAGGCACCATAGCCCCATTTCTGAGGCATCGACAGTGTTGTTTTGATATGGGCACCATCTCCGCCTTATAAAAGGTTGTGTGCACGTGAAAGCTTAATTCTTGCATGGCAATGGCAGCGGTCATGATTTAGGTGCGTAATTCTATTAGCGGCGCAGAAAACGAAGTCAATATCTTATTCCCTACGTCATGAAACTTTACCAAAATGCAACATGAATGATACAGACTTTCAAGGCACCCACATATATGAGACACCTGACAGGAACATTTATGTGTACCGTGCAATTGAGGTATTTATTGAAAGGTCTGCGTGAAACACACCTTTTATGCGGTGGAGATGGTGCCCATATCAAAACGACACCGTCGATGCCTCAGAAACGGGGCTATGGTGCCCCCTTCTTCTTCTTCTTCTTCTCGTTTCAGCAAGCGTTCAAACATGAACATTTTTTGCTGTACTGCGCATAGAAAAAGTTAATATGTGTTCGTTAGCGAAGTAAAGGGAGAGGCGAAAAATATGTTGTTCGTAGGCTAAAAGCGGGTTAACATATAGACTAACCTTGTGATGCCTGGCAAGCAACCAGCCTCTGTTGGTAACTTGCCAGGGATGGAGCTGTGACGCTGTGACAACAGCTATTGGAAGTTGATTCCAATTTAAGGTTGTTCTAGGGAAAAAGCTGTATTTATAGCAGTCCTTGGAAGTCTGAAAAGGGAGGTATGATAATGAATGGGAATTACGGGTTGGACGGGGTCTGGGAGTGAGGTATTGTAAGCTAGGGATGGCTACCAAATCATTGACTATTTTGTAGAACATATTAAGGCGGATGTAGGTACGTCTGGTCTCTAAGGAGGGCCATTGCAATGAATGCAGCATATCACTTACACTGCTTGTGTCGTGATACCGGTTGGTGGCAAATCTAGCAGCCCTCCTTTGAACCATCTCTAACTGGTATTTGTCTTTTTTGGTGTGGGGGTCCCAAACACTTGCACAGTACTCAAGGTTTGGGCGGACTAATGCTTTATAAGCTAGGACTTTAGTGTCTGTGGGGGCTTTTTTAAGGTTTCTGCGGATAAGGCCTAAAGAACGGTTAGCTTTAGTGGTTACATTATTAATATGGGAGGTCCAGGAAAGGTCATTAGCCATAGTTACTCCTAGGTATTTGGCTTCGTTTACTGAATCCAGTTTGTAGTTCCTAAGGGTGTATTCAAATATAAGTGGAGTTTTGGATTTCGTTATTCTCATTATATTACATTTTGCTGGGTGGAATTTCATAAGCCAGTCGGACTCCCAGTCAGCTAGGGCTGAGAGGTCTTGTTGAAGGATTTGAGCATCGGTAGGGGTTGAGATTTTCCTATAGAGGACACAGTCGTCCGCGAAAAGGCGTACAGTAGAATGGGTGTGATTGGGGAGGTCGTTTATATATAAAAGGAAGAGGGTCGGTCCTAGGACCGACCCTTGTGGGACACCGGATTCCACTGGAAGGGGAGTAGAGGTTTCACCGTTGACCATAACTCTTTGTGTTCTATTGTCGAGAAAGTCCTTTATCCAGGTATGTATGTTGCCTCTAATTCCATAGAAGTCTAACTTGTGTAGTAGGTGACAGTGTGACACTTTGTCAAAGGCCTTTTCAAAATCCATTATGACTATATCTGTTTGTTCCCCATCATTCATGTTTTTGGCGTGTTCATGTTTTTTTGTTTTTGTTTTTTTTTTTTTAATACTGTGGCTCTCCGCTTATGCGCCGCGGTCCTGTGTGACACAGGTGGCCATGTATAAACGTTAATAACGGCCCCCTGCCGTTCAGGATCAGTTTCCCCCGAATCAACCTCGACTTGCCCCGAGCCCCCAGTTTCATTTTTCAACTTGAAATTCAAGGTGTGTGCGTTTGTAAATATATTGCCAATCGATGGGCACATCCAATCCTCATTAGTGTCCCGCCAAGCAAGCATAGCACCGGCCCAGGCCTGGTGCCGACTGCCGTTAACGTCTTCAGGATCCTGCAGTTTCCCCGCGGGCCCCCCGCATCAACCTCGATTTGCTCTGCCCCGTTTCATTTTTCAAGCTGTGCGCGTTTGTAAAGCTTTTTTGGAAAGTCAGTAACTTCACTCTTTGTCTATTGAGTTAAATTTTGCATGTGTCAATGCAGCCTTACCACTGAACGCATGGCACTTAAGTCTTGTTACTTGTGCCAATCTGCACGCCTTCCCGACCGCGGCTGCCATTTTGTGACAGCTCAAGTGTAAATTCACAATATTTCATACCAGATTACTTATAGTTCATATTCTTAACACCAGATGACAGTATCATTAAAAAACGAACAAACAAACAAACAAAAATGAGCCAAGGGCTAAAGCTGGAACTATTTTTAGGCATATGGTCAAATGCGAAAACTGTTGACTTGCACAAGTCCTTGGTGCATATCCCTATTTTTCCACCCTGCGGTCCCACCAAGAAGTGCGATACATTTCCCCCTCCACAAAGTTAACTGTATAATATTATGCCAACTATACGGTGTTACTAAGTATAGGTTCTACTGGTTTTTTGTTTTTGTTTTTGTTTTTGTTTTTTTGTTTTTAACTGGCCACTGGACGCCCTCCGCCTGACGCGGTCCACTGCAATTAATCCTTCATTACACAGTACTCAATTAACAGCCTCTGAAGAGGGGGGGGGGGGTTATGACCGCTCGCTTGTCTGTGTGACAAGAAACACGGTGCAGACCGCCCGGCGCTAATCATCTGGAGTCAAAGTTCTGGTTATAGACACGTTCGACGCCAATTAGCTAGGTTTAGGGGCCTACCTGTATTGTAACAGAATAAGGCTACGACGCGTGTTTACTTGAAAATTTATTTTGCAATGAATTTGATTTTAAATAAAATACGGGAGACAGTCCAGTGAGACATCAGCAAGTCTACGTAAACTGTGCATCATTTCATAAGCATCAGTACGCATTTAAAGCGGGTTTATAGATTGTATCAAATATTAACATGGAAGTTACAATTTCTTAACACATTAATACCCTTTCATAAGCAAATTTCACTTTGAAAGGAATGGAGCTAAAATCAGCAAGCTATAGCTCATGACTCAGAGTTCGACTGCTGCTGCAAAGGATTTTGTTCATACATCAAATTGATAGGAAGCCAAAGACAAGTATTAAAGAAAATACGCAATAGTCGGGTGGAAATGGATAAGCTGTACGCCATTTACATGTAGGCCTATGCGTCCTTTTGCCTAGGCCTATAGTATAGAAATGGATAACCTGAACGTCATATATAAATGCGCAGTGGTGCTTATCCCACTTATAGCTATGCTTGTATACTTTACCTTCAACCCTATTTTTATTGTCTACTATACATAACGATTATTGAATTATTATCATATCATATCACAACGTCAATGACATTATCGACGTTATCTACTCAAATATCAGGTTATTTGCTGACGATACAACTTTGTATATTGATGTAGTAAATCCTGTAACTGCCGCTGATAACTTGAATACTGACATGATGTCCATAAACGAATGGCCTAATAGGTGGTTGGTCACATTCAATCCCACTAAAATCGAATCTACGATTATATCTGGGAAGCGGAATAGTATTATACCCACCCCCACCCCACACTTTATTTTAAAAATGTGCAATTAGTGAATGTAAATTCCCATATGCACCTTGCAATAACTTTCAAAAACGACCTTTCTTGAAATATGCTATTCAAAATTTAATTGAAAAAGGCACAAAAATGATTAATATTCTCAAAGGTTTACAAAATTCAATCCAGTGGACAACTTTAGAAATGATTTATTTCTCTTTCATAAGAACGTTGTTTGAGTTTGACAGTGTTGTGTGGGATGGATTTTCAGGGACCAACAAGCAAGCATTAGAGAAGGCTCAGTTGGAGACAGCCCGGGTAGTTACTGGTGCATTGAAGAGTACGCCTATTGAGAAATTATACGAAGAAACTGGATGAGAAACACTTGTTAAAAGGCGTGAACACCAAAAGTTGGTATTAATGTACAAGATATTTGATAGATTAACGCCACACTATTTGTACAATGTATTACCTAAAGTCGAAGAACAAACGGCGTATAACATCCGACCACGTGATCGATTCAATATTCTCCCCATCCCAAGTAGAACTAAATCTTTTTCCCGATCCTTTTTCCCATCTACAATAAATCTTTGGAACGTATTACCAGCGCGGATACGGAATTCTGAAAATGTGCCTGGAACATTTTGAAAAAAAGGTATAGGTTTATGTTTTAAGCAAAAGTCCTTTTATAGTTTTGGTGATAGATATATTACTAGAATTTATGCACAGATGCAAATGGGCCATACCCGACTGAACCTTTATCCATTCAAAATGAAAGTGGTACATTCTCCTATTTATTCTTGTGGAAGAGGCAATGAAAACATTATACATTTTTTCTTTCATTGCCCTAATCATATGTTGCAACGACACTGTGATGTTTTGAAACATGCTCCATTTACATTGGCCACCATTCTCTATGGATCTAAAACAGATTAATTGATTCCAACTTGAGTACAGTTAAACTCGTTCATAAATATATTCGACACACGAAGAGATTCCCAAGTAAGTAACTTAGGAACCTCCTCGTGCCTCTGACTCATATAAGCCCACTATTTGTGGCGTTGGTGCATTGTAAATCTTTATATGTTAATCTTGGTTCTATTGATATGTAACATTGTCATTACTACCTCTGTAATTTGTTTTTATTTTATTTATTTTTTCGCGAGATTCATACAGGGCCTGGCCCTGTTTCTCAATTGATTAATAAAATATGTTTAAGTCAAATCATATCACTTCGGGGAATTCCCTACATTCCCCTACTAGGAAATTTACATTTGTAGCTGACTATAGACTGCAGATAGCCCTTGGCCTAAATGGGCCCCCTAGCCAACTAGCCAGAGTTCCTCTGGAGGTGTTGACCCCTTTGTGCCAGTAGTTTAGTGTCCTGGGAGTCTATAACTGGCCATCACACCTCGGGATATTCCCTATATTCCAAGGAAATTGCATATGTGGCAGAAAATAGACTGCAGAGAGGCCCTAAATGGGGTCTACTGACTAAGTAGCCAGATTTTCCTCGAGGTGTTGACCGTTTGCAGCAATACTCCCAAATAGTCCAGAGTCCTGGGCGTCGCAGTTAGTCGAATTCCCTAATTTGGGCCTCCTAGCCAACTAACCAGAGTTTTCCTCGAGGTGATGACCCTCTACCCCAGTGGTGCAGTGTTCTGTAAACCCATTGAAGTCCATAACTGGCCATCACACCGCGAGGAATTCTCGATATTCCCCTTGGAAATTTGCATATGTGGCAGACTATGGACTGCAGATAGTCCCTAAATGGGACCCCCTAACCAACTAGTCTGGGTTTTCCTCGAGGTGTTGATCCTTTGCCCAACCTGAGCAGTACAGAGACTTGGGAGTCCATAACTTCTTGTTAACACCTCGGGGATTTCCCTATATTCCCCTTGAAATTTGCAAAAATGTGGCCGACTATGGACTATATGTCTATAATCGGCCGCATGCGCAAATATGCCGGGCATGGAGTCCGTTGGAGTCCGTAACTGGCGTCACACCTTAGGCAATTGACTATAGGTCCTATTCCCCTAGGGATTTTGCGTATGTTGCAGATATTTAATGTTATTCATTGTAAACATACGGCCATTTTTCTCTGGAAGGTGACTTCCAGGGATCTACCGGGGGGAGGGGGGTACTTTCTCAAATTTTTTGGTGAGGGTGTGCGGCTCGACCTTTCAAAAAGACACCCCTTGTTAGGGTATCTTTTCACAAAAGTAAAAAATGATACCTTTGTTACGAAATTTTTAAACTAAAATACTAGAAAATATGGTCCCAGATTGGCGAGAAAAGTGCTCCAGGAAGAAAATTTTGAGCTTAGTTAGGGAAAATTTTCCGAATTTTGGGATATGAAAGATAAAAATTACCCTTTTTAGGGCATTTTTTGCAAAATACTGGACATTTGTTTCGGAAATTTCGCTGAAAAGGGGATAAGGGACCAACCATTAGAATCTTAGGGAGGGGGGCTATGCATTTTCTCAAAAATAAATGATGTACGTCTCAAAATCAGTGAAAAAAATAATGTAACGCTTCATTTACCTTAAAAATAAAGTACTGCTTGCCAGGCGCGGATCGGGGGTGGGGATTGGGGTCCACGCCCCTTCAAGCTCTTGCTACTTTTTTTTTTTCAAATGCCTATAGATGCCGAAAATGCCGCCTGGATCAAATCAGCCGACATTGTCCTTAGCTTGCGTATACGTGGCCTAACACGCTCTACTGCATTGATGTGTATCATGCAGTTAGAGACGGTCAGCACTATTTATTTATTTATTTGTTTATTTGTTTGTTTATTTATTTATTTATTTATTTATTTATTTATTTATTTATTTATTTATTTATTTATTTATTTATTTATTTATTTATTTATTTATTTATTTATTTATTTATTTATTTATTTATTTATTTATTTATTTATTTATTTATTTATTTATTTATTTATTTATTTATTTATTTATTTATTTATTTATTTATTTATTTATTTATTTATTTATTTATTTATTTATTTATTTATTTATTTATTTATTTATTTATTTATTTATTTATTTATTTATTTATTTATTTATTTATTTATTTATTTATTTATTTATTTATTTATTTATTTATTTATTTATTTATTTATTTATTTATTTATTTAGACTGGGTAGCCCAATCAGCCAAGGCTGTTCTTACTTGGGGCCAAGTTACACCACAAAAGACACACAGATATACAATAGGCAATGATAAAAAGGTACAGTGGTACTCACAACACACAATATATAATTCATAATAACAAATGGTAAAATAATCCACAAGATCACGATTACAACTATTAGCACTTATTACATGGATTCGAAGTATACCCCTTGTATCTATTTTCAAAAACATGAACGGAATCTGCCGATCGGACCTCCGTCGGTAGCATATTCCAAGTCTTGGCACCAATAAAAGAAAGCGACTGTTTAAATTTTTCGGTGCCAGGTCGAGGTACATACATATTTTGGTTTTTATGGCTTCTGGTATTTCGCTGGTGAATTTCATTACAGAAAGTGAACTTGTTTGCCAAATATTGCGGGGCTGGGTTTTAGGTTTGACAAGTGTACTAAATGGGCTGATGGCCACTTTGGCTGATAGATTATTTGCAGTGTTGAACTGTTTCAGTTTGCAGCAGGTTTTGATTGCTTGCAAATGTAATATTGGCTAGTTGATTCTGAGGTAAATCGAATGACACTAACTCAAGCCATAGTGACACTGAAAAACAGGAACACAGTAGAATGCGCATACATTTATTATAATATAGTGTCAAGCAGGTTGTAGAAGTGTACCACAAAAACTGGGCGAGTGATGAAGTCACTCCCAAACGTTTTGTGCTGCCACGTGGTGGTGGTGAACATGAATTTTGTTAAGGTTTTAACTTTCGTGAATTTATAATTTCCCCTTCATCCAAAACGAGGATGGTACAAATTTCCATGTGTGTTGCAGAGAGTGGGAGGAGTCTTCAGGTATTTCTGTTTTGATATTTTTTATGGGTTTGTGATCGTGATCAGAGCATCTTTGTCAACCTGTATGTAGTCTGTGTTCCACTGAAATTAGTTGATGTTGAAAATATAAGCAGCAAAGATAGAACTGACCATGGTCAGTGCATGGTCACTACCACAGTACCAGTGCCGCTTCTGCCAGTCTTTGCAAATTTAAGGGAGCTGGGAGTGGGAAGAGACAGCTCGCTGAAGAGTGTACAAGTATTTTTTATTGTCCATCAACAGAGTCTTTTTCACTCATGAGTCGTGACAATGTAAAATACAAAGTAAACAATCAAACCCAATGTTGTCTGTAGCTTAAAATAGAAGGGAGATTTGCCCTGCCCTTTTGTTTTGCTCTCTGTCCTTTTTCTTTTTCAATATAATTGAAGCTGATTGGCAAAATAATGTAATTATGTGTCAATTTATCTATTGACCATGAGTATAAAGATCCAAATTCAGAACTACTTCCATAAAAGCAACAAAAAATCGTGTTTTTTGGACTCCTACTTTTGGATGCCCTTTTTGATTGTCATTGTGTGTTTTAAAAGTGCCCTTTTAGATGAAAGGTGCCCTGCCCTCCTGAAAAGCTGGGGACAACACTGAAACCCACATCTATACAATTTACAAAACTGTGCATACAAGTGATCTGGATATATATAGAGGACATCTAACCTGCGTCCAGAATACAACACTATACCTATAACTATAGGCTTCTGAAATGTACCAATGTTACAATATATCGACTTTGAACTACAATTTAGTACAAAATTAGAACCAAATTTATTTACAATAAACTTGTCTTGAGTCTATAGCCTAAAGATGTACTTTTTGATTAAATATTTCTCTAAATTTTGCTGTAAATGTCCAGAAATTGTTAGAAAGTTTGGCTTCAATAATTTTAAGACATTTTAGACTAGCCAGTTCTGGTACTTAATTTTATCTTTTGGCATCATTCTGTTTTAATATGCACCATGAACCTACTATCTGAAGGACTGAGCACTAGTGGCGCTTCAAACACTGAAGCTTTGTTACCACCACAGCGGGTGGGGTCAATAAAACTCACAGGCGTCAATTGTGTATTCGAGGTTGCTGGTCTGCCGAGCGTTAAATGGTGGGCCAAAGGCACTCTTTGGTAGTATTTTACCTAGAAATAAATGATTCATTTTATTGCATTTTTCATGTCTCAAATTTTTAATTCCTATGTTGTTGGGTTTTTTGGAAGGGGGGGGGGCATTTCAAACATTTGTCTAGCTCTCCATGGTCTACCACAGCAGTAGAATATCCATGACCATAGCATGGGGATATTATGCATGTTACTGGCATTTACAGGTGCCATATTGGATACTGGGCCCAGAAATCAACAATTTGATCATTTTTTGATTTCAAAAATTTCAGATGCGCGGGCACTGGTGGTTAATTTGAACTGCACCAAAATCAACCTTTGTTTGTATACAATCATTTTGTGTCGACTGAAGTTTTGCATTAGACTGGCATTTATGGAGAAAAGCATCTAAATCATATAAGGGTTGTATTAGCTGATCAATAGTAAAGCTGTCCCGTAGAGACGGCAATCCCTTAATAAAATCCCTACTAATCATTGTAGAGCAAAAATTAAAATGCCATTTTGCTTGTCTTGACAGAATGGGAATGGCAAGGCTGCTTGCGTGCGCAATCAAATGCTCGGTATGAAAGGCCCTGTATATCATTGCGCATCCAGGCACTTAACTTCTGGTCAATTGCCAACGTGAATACGCTTGTCCAAGCATAACTGCCACCCGCTCAGGGGGTACCAGAGCTTTGGAACAAAGGGCCCGGCTTATCGCTTATCTTGTTGCGACGATCAGCGTGAAACAAAGGCGAATCAAAGACACTATTTATTTGTCTAAGTGAGCTTAATTGGTTTTGCGCTACTGAGATACCCCATGCTCAGTCCTTCAGATAGTAGGTCCATGTATGCACCTTTCAGACATTTTAGCCTAGCACGTTTTGTGTCAGGTTAAACCCACAGGGGCTATCGGTAGCAAGCAGCAACTGACCACAGTTACAAGCTTGCCTAATTGTACTTAGAATCTGGTTTAAAAATTATGCTTTGATTATGTTTTCTTGACTTAAATGCTAATTGCTTTCATTCTTTTCTGACATGCCCTACAAATTTTGCTGTTAATATCCAGAGATTGAAAGGTTAGCTGCAATAATTTTAGACTTAACTGTTGTGTTACTTAATTTGATGTTGACATCATTCTAATATTCACCTTTCAGACATTTCAGGCTTACATGTTTTCTGTCAGGTTACCCCCCACCCCCACCCCGGGTTATCAGTAGCATGCAGCGGCCTATGACAGTTTCAAGTTTCCCTAATTGTATTTAGAATCTGGTTAAGAAAAATATTATGTTTGGATGACATGTTCTTGACTTAAATGCGAAAAACATTCATTCTTTTCCGACATGTCTAGGTACACATTTACTCAATGTCCAAAGTACTCAAATTTGACAGTGTTTACTCAGATGTCACAAACTTGACCCATTATGTTGAAACATGAACTCAGGGTTGGCAGCGCAACAAAGCTTTATTGTATGGAATTTCAGAGTGAGGAGTAGGTGTCATCATGGGGTTTATTTTACATTTCTGGCGCAGGATGTCCATTGTCACAGTACTTTTTAGGATTTCCCTTAGTTTGTACAGGTGGTGTAGCTGTAACTGTTTATTTTATTTATTTAAACACTGGGACTGAATATGATGCTCCAGTTTGTTTCTATTTCAGTTATACACTGGCAGGTGGTCAAACTAAGGTAAACTATCCAGCTAAACAGGGTACATACATGTACTGGTTCAGGGGTAACTCAAAGTATTCTTATCTGAGCTTGTACTATAAAAATTTAGTAATTATGTTTGATCTGATAGACATTCTTTATTCATATTGAAGCTCTGCATTTATAAGTAAAGCTTCATTTATTTAACTAAATGCATCATTTGACACATTCATATTTTGTCATTACTATGTGGTTGTCTTTGCTCAATATTTAGCTGAGACAGGGAGTCGTTACTCAGAGAGATGTGTACGGATACAGGCTCTGAAACATGTTTCAAGTAGTTACCTGCTGAAGACCCTTTAACTCATTCCATACTATGGTCACAGGCCTTGGTCAGTGGTTCTGGCAGTGACTTAGGACTATAGGCATGTAGGTACTTGAATGAAAGCTCTTTTCATGGAGAATTTAGATGTGCAATTGTTGTCTTAAATCTACAGAAAAATCAGGGGCTGGTATGGAATGAGTAAATTTATTTGGGTTAATGCAGCCTATGTCAACATTCTGCAGAAGAACATGTGCAATATGGACATTAATTAGTATTTCTATATTTCTACATAGGTTAGACATTGACAGGTTAGCTGATGAAATGGAGTGTAAAGAGTTCAGACTGCAGAATAAGGTAACAACTACCAGGAAGTGATTCTAGATTAAAAGGCACAAATATAATGGAACTGTCAACCGCTCAAGATAGCAAGATACAGTCAATTGTAGACATGCAATATGATATGATGGAATCTGCAATGATATCCACATTGACTACATTATACACTTGGAATTAGTACCTACAGGCTAAGTACATCGATTTTGAACTAATCAAAATTAGCTAGTACCAGCCTGCTCATTATAGCAGGATACAGTCTATATATATATATATATATACGATATTTTGACATCTGCAATGATATCCACATTGACGACAATATACACTGGAAATAGCACATACAGATTAAGTATGGCATATTGATTTTGAACTATCCAAAATCAGCTAAAACTGTCAACTTGCTAAAGACAGCAGGATAGAGTTAATATCACCACAGCAGGACTCAGTCAGTTGCACTTGTTGATACCTCTCATGTTTGGAGGGACTACCCCTCTGAGAGGTGTTTTATTACAAACAGCAATATGAAATGACAGATAGCACCTGATGATTGACCTTGCTGTGAAATTCACTTATTATTTTGGAAGGCATTTGTGGAGGAACTTGCCTACATGAAAATTCAAATGTGGCATATCAATTTTGAACTATACAGAATTAGCTGGAACTATCAGCCTGCACAGTGAAGATTGAGTGCCAGGCTCTGGTGCTACACCAACCCCATCATAGACGTGATGACCATGATGGGGTTGGCCTGGTGATGAAGCCTATCTCTGGCCACCCCGCATTTGGTGCTGTCTTGCCGACCGGTAGAATGTCAAACGAGATTGAATGGCCTTGGCAATCTGATGCGAGAATCAATTTGTCAAAATTTTCAAACCGATTTGCTTATAAATGCCCTGACCTGCTAATCACAATCATGAGACCTGGCTCCAATGCAACCATTGAAAGACCATGCACAGAAGAATAAGCCAGTTTGGGTGGCATCAGCCATCACAGTACTTGATAATTTTCTCTGTCATGAATCAATACAACCTAATCAAAACAGAACTAGAAGCATCCATTATGCTTGCAACATAGCCAAATGTTGAATGAAAAAATGCAAACGTTGAAAAGTTTCGTGCCAGTAATTCAATCTGTGAAAACATCACAAACAGAATTACCACCTTGCACTCCATTGCATGGATTACATGAACATATATGTGTTATACACCAAAATGTACGTAACATATTTTTTTTTTACATCAACTAAACACCAGAAAATATGGGCATGAATGGTAAACTGTTGAGCAAATTGCCATGGCAACCAGCTCTGCATAGTACTACTTGCAACATTGCACAGACACAGTGTTGACTCCAAGTGAACCACTGTGTATACTGGTGCCAGTGTACATACCTTGATAATATTCATTTGAGCTCAAAGTATACATTGTTTTCCAGTTTCGAGCCAAATCTGCCTTTCTGGTTGCAATTTTTTTGCTCCGCGCCACCGAATGTGGCATAGGGGTACATAGAGTTAGTGAGGATAGGGGGCCGTGTGTCCATCCGGGAGCATATCTCTAGAACCCTACGAGATAGAATAATGAAATTTATACCAGAGATGTATCATGCCACGGGCATGTGTGCTGTGTCTTGTTTTTGACCTTGCCCCATTTTCAAGGTTACAGGGTCCAAGAACATATCCAATTTTGTGTGTCTGGCAGCATAGAACCCTTAGAGATAGAATAATGAAATTTATACCAGAGATGCATCATACCAAGGGCATGTGTGCCATGTATTGTTTTTGACCTTGACCTGTTTTCAGGGTCACAGGGCCCAAGAACATATCAATTTTTGTGCATCCTTGTTGGTGCATCCTTTCAACAAGTGCAACAACTTTTGCAAAATATTGTGGCAGGGAGCCTAGATCCTTTGGATCACTGTGCACTTGTTTAAAATACAACCCCTTGCATTCCTAGGTGTCATATTTTACTTGCACCCTCCCATCATGTTACTGCAGCACAGACATAATTACACCCTAGTGCAGCCAAAAATGTCCATAGTATTTAGAGGTTGTGTGACTGAGCATACTGCATGAAAAAGCAAAACCAGATACATGAACATGTCACATATGATAGAGCATACTGTAGCTTCTGTGCAGAACAATTAAGTTTATTAGACATCCGAGGAGAAAACCTTTTGCTAAAGTAATTGCCTTCAGCGATTAGTAGCTTCGGCAAAAGGTTTTCTCCTCGGATGTCTAATAAACTTTATGGCTCTACACATAAGCTATGTTCTATTTTTGTTTCCATATACCCCGTAATTTGTTGTGGAAAACATATACCGTATTCATCTTAATAAGCGCACACACACCCAATTTTTTTCAAAGAAAAAACACTCAAAATATCTGATAGTTTTTCAAACAAATGGTAGAATTTATTATTGCACTAAGAATCTACATTTTTTTCAGCTTTTGTGGTTGAAACAATTTTTTTATAGTGCACTGTGCACTTATTGAGATGAATATGGTATATGTTGATCCTCTGTGACTACCTTCCTTTTTTCTGATTCCATTGCATGGATACTATTGTTAGTACAGGATGTAAATCTATGTACAGTCTCCTATTGTTGGAGCCACACATCTACACTTATATTATATATTAACCCTTGTCTTTCAGCTTTACAGCCTCTGCATGTTGACAAACCCTAAGGTTCCAAGTATAAGTCTATAGTCACTACAGGATCATGGAACTGAATTTGTGGGGCAGGGGTCAGGGATATGGGGCTGTCTGGGACTCCAATGAGGTCCAGGGAGGAGAGAAAGTGTCTTATGATCTGAAAGTCTCTTGTCAAAATGTTATCCGGAAGACAGTCACACATCCCTGAGTTTGAAACAGCACTAGGCATTGTTTCCTCTTAGATTTGAACTGGCACCTGTAAACAATGACCATGTCATGTCCAAACAAGTGTCAATTCAGGTGAGTGTATTTACCTGTGAAGCTATAGGCCAACTCCTTGCTGTCGTAAGAACAAAGTGACACCGTCTCATTCATGTGCGGTTCCACTCCACATGTATCATATTTTCCTCAGCTCAGCAGACTGATTTATCAGGGAACTCTTGGCAGAAGGGGGGTAAGGGGGGGGGTTCAGTAGCTGGTACAGGTAATTATTTTTCTGGAGTACGTAGTACGGAAAATAAAAATCTTTCAAAATTTTGGATAGTACGAAGTATGTAAAATAAGAGGGCTTCCAGTACGCCAGTGCGGTAAATTAAAAAGCCCCAGTACGCCAGTACGGGAAACCCCTTTCCCACCCTCTTGGCAGATTTCAGTTCCCTGAAATTTAAAATTTGTATGCAGTCCATTCAATATGTTAGGGTAGGGATGCCAACACTTTCCCAGAAGTGATTTTTAGCCTCTGTTGATAACCTTTGGTAGCACCATCCAGCACTGTTTCGTCTGATTATACATCTAGCCATGTAGCTGTCACCTACAGGTAACCATACAGCACTAGTTCTGTCACATATTTGTCATGCACTTAAGGTCTGCTGTCAGTTATCCTTCACTGATGTGCTGTCAGTAATACCTTACTGATGTGCTGTCAGTTATCCATTACTGATGTACTGTCAGTAATCCCTTACTGATGTACTGTCAGTAATTTCTTACTGATGTACTGTCAGTTATCCCTTACTGATGTGCTCTCAGTAATCCCTTACTTGTGTACTGTCAGTAATCACTTACTGATGTGCTGTCAGTTATCCATTACTGATGTGCCATCAATAATCCCTTACTGATGTGCTGTCAGTAATCCCTTACTGATGTACTGTCTGCAATCCCTTACCAATGGACTGGCAGTTATCCCTTACTGATGTGCTGTCATTAATCCCTTATTAATGTACTGTCAGTAAGCCCTTACCGATGTGCTGTCTGTTTTTCCTTGCTTATGTGTTGTCAGTAATCCCTTACTGATGTGCTGTTAGTAATTCCTTACTGCTGTCAGTAATCCCTCAATGATATACTGTCAGTAATGCCTTACTGATGTGCTGTCAGTAATCTCTTACTGATGTGGCGGTTTCCTGCTGTATTGATGTGATGCGTAATCTTAAATAAAGGAAACAAGAATAAAGGGTTGTCCAGACAGATGGGGATCACAGACATAATGCAGGAGTCTGCTGAGCTTACATCATACCAAAATGTTTCCAAGACAGTGTATTTTGCCTTGTACCAGCTTCCTCTGGTGTTCTTGAGTATGTAGATGTTGGAAAGCTGGGAGGTTTATTTCTGAATTGGGGATTAGAGCATTGTGTTCAGATGTGAAATGTTTGAACACCCAAGCTCATGTGAAACATTTTGAACTGAAAAAGCATCAGATGTTAAAAGTGTTACTTCTGCGAAATGTTTGAAAGTAGGGGTTTCATAGTACAAGTGTATATTCATCTGGATAATGTGGATGAACATGCATATGTCTGTTTCAGGAGCTAAAATATTAAAGCCAAAAGAGGTAGTATGCAACCTGAACCATGCTTATTTTGTGTATTTTCAGGAAGAACACAGGGGGATATCTCCAGAGTTGTGGTGTAAATGTTACTTATGTTGATGGTCCACAAGAAAACTACTGGTGTCACATACATGTTCTGAGAGACTTGTCAGCATGGGTTGAACTTTTAAGATAAGTCAACATGAAAAGACACTTAGGTGTTCATGTGGCTCTGGATAGAGCCTCAGTTCACTCTTCCAAGCTGAGACGCACAGAGACAACTGTCAAAAGAGCTGGACCTTATCTACTGGGTAAGTCAATGTAAAAATGGGATGAATATTGGCTCTGGTTGAGTGTGACAAAAAAGCTGTATATATGATTCAGTATGGTGTATATCTTGACATCTCACAGAACAATGAGATGGGTCTATTTTATGATTTTACATAGAATGTCTCAAATAATAGTGGAATTTAGGACCCCAGATGGCAGCACTTGATGGTTATCATTTGCATAAATTTGGCTATTTGCTTAACAAAGCTTCAAAGGGATTTGTTGGTGTACAAATATGTAAAATTATGCAACTGATCAGTGTCATGTGCTGCCCTCTAGGGTCCTATAAGAGTCTATTAATACAGGTGCCATATTCCTCCAAATAAGCATCCTGCTCTCATATATCCCCCTTACCTCCCTGGAGTCTAAAGAATAAAAATCAGACCAAAAAATGCTACATTTAGTTATCCTTTTCACAGAATTTTACCTATAATGTGTAAAGTAGCATATATTGCGCTGTTATTTTATTAGTACCCAGGACACCTATTTGGAGGATGATGATTACAGATATTAAACATAATTTATAAACTTGTGCTTGTACTCCAGAAGGATAACATGGTGTAAAATAGTGCAGTGAGATATAAATATAATTACAGTATGTTAGAATATTTAAAATGGGTGTATAAACAGGGTAAGCTGAAACCTTGATTGAAATTCCTGACCATCAAATGGTGAAAAACCAATTACTTTTATGTGTGTTCATGATGTTTTCAACTATGTTAGGTCCCAGGCTAGACAGTTCACCAGTAAAGAGTATTGTGCAGTGTTTGGCCAGGAAGGAGGGTACTGATGACTTCTATACACTCAAGGTTAGTCACTCCAGCCACACACAGGAAAGTGTGCGCTTTTTTCAAGTAAGGTGGGCCTGGAAGGTGGGAATGAGCTCTAATGTCATGAAATTAAAAACCATGTTGAACATAGTATTTTTTAGCTCAGCAGCCTTGTCAGCCAGCAGAGCTTATGTGCCATTGCTCATCATCCATCGTCTGTTCACAATGCACATTTTTGACTTCTTCTCCAAAACCATCCACCAGATTAACTTCAAACTTGGTGGCAATGTACCTCGGGTGGGTCTGTACCAAGTTTGTTCTAGTGGTCACACTTCAGTGATTTTATATATGTATGTATATATGTATATATATATATATATATATATATATATATATATATATATATATATATATATATATATATATATATATATGTATATATACACACATATATACATATATATACATACATATATGTATGTATATATATATGTATATATGTGTGTGTATATATATGTGTGTATGTATATATATATATATATATATATATATATATATATATATATATATATATATATATATATATATATATATATATATATATATATATATATATATACACAAGCATACTGTGATGCGTTGATGATCAAATCATTGAGACAAGTCTTCTGTGATAAACAAAAACTTGATTACCCACTTCAGGTTTCATTGAATCTAATGTTGCGAACTTCAAATTTTGACTTTCATTTAAAACAAGTCATGTGCAGTGAAGCATGGACTCCTTAAGCTGGTCATTTTTCTGTTAACGCTGTACCAAGAGTATGAAAATAAGATATATTATAATGAAATGCCAAAATATTTGTTCCTTATTTAATTATATACAAGTAAATAAGTGGAGAGTTATAAGTTTTGAGTAGTTTATATATATATACATACAAAGTTGTTCATTACTTGGCACTGCTGTGGATTCCTGTTTTTCATTTTTTTTTTCAGTTTGGGTACTTATTGGTAAATGCACCTTTCCTATTGATTACTGTGTAAGTGAAAGTGGATTCCAATGCAAATTTACATTTTTTTACTTCTTCTCGGAAACGGTCATCCAGATTCCCTTCAAACTTGGTGGCGATTTACCTTGGGTGTGTTTCTACCAAATTTGTTTAAATGGTCCCACTCCAGTGATTTTTAAAATTTTTTATAATTTTTTTTTTATGGGCAAATCTTAAAAAATCATATCAAAAACCACTCTTCTAGTTGCTTTGATGTCACACAGGAACACTTGTAGGGACCCCTGGTTCTTAATTTGTTCACCAGGTGGCGCTGCAATTTTTGTCTTTATTTTATTGTGATGTTTTGTGTTTTCGCTATGTTTGACTTTTTCTCCAGAACCATCACTCAGATTAAGCTGAAACTTTGTGGATGTGTTCCTTGTGAAAACTTTGATTTTGTGAACATGCTTAGGTCAGCTGAGCACATGCTGTTCACAGTTTTTACCTTGAACCAGCATATGTGAGTAATGTTTCGCCATTGTTGGACTTTTGGACAAATAAATGGGAAAAAAGAGAAAAGTAGTCTTAGGAGACTGCTACAATATGTAACAAAACTGTACTATTCCTTCAGTGCTGTTCAGTGATACATTACACACATGCATGTACTATGGGGTTCTACTCAGGCTCCACTTTCTATTTAGATAATTATAAACTGCTAGCTGTATATCATGCCAAATGTGACTTTCCATTTTTGATGCTCTTTGATTACAGATTCTGACTTTGTATGAGCAAAATGACAGTTCTGTGAGTGCTGAGGAAATGCAGGCATTCATGCAAGGAAAGATGTTACTTCACACAGAGTACTCTTTGTTGTCTTTACTTCATAACCAACCAGGGGTAGTGCACCACCATGGTCTTTTTAAGGTGGGTATATCAGACCTGTTTAGCTCCACGGATTCGCTGTAGTTTCTACGTTATTTGTGTACATGTATTAAAATACAGCCTGCAGTTCCACAGTCTGATACTATGGATAAGACACAACATTAATAGTACTTATTTTATGAGTTGGTGACTCTTTCAAGATTACCGTAATCTTATTGGTTACGACGGTGCAGGTGGCAAAGCTGAAAATAGTTTAATGACTTGAGATGGAGTGCCCAAGTCAGCGGAATCGTAATAGTGATTTGTGGGCGTGGCCAAGTCATTGGAATCGTAATGTCTAGTTCCAAGTTTATCGCCAGATGGCATTTTTCCAATGACTTGGCCACGCCCACAAATCACTATTACGATTCCGCTGACTTGGGCACTCCATCTCAAGTCATTAAACTATTTTCAGCAAAACTGGACGTTGTCTTTTTTTACTTTATAATGTAATTTCTAAAATAAAGCAGTATTAGATATTTGCTTCCTTTCGATGTAACTCATAAAATAAAACAATTATGGACTTTTGCTTCATTCACTGGTTAGTTTTATGGACCTGAAAGAAGAATACTGACCTCAGCCTTCGACCTCAGTCAGTATTCTTCTTTCAGGTCCATAAAACTAACCAGTGATCTCAGCAAAAGTCCATAATTGTATAATAGTTTAATTGAAGCAGTGTGCAAATTTGTCTGCTATCTTCATTGCACTTGTAAGAATCCCTTGTCATTCATTATAAGTAGGGTCAAAGTTAGCAGACACTACTAGGGAGCACTAGGGCAGACAGAGCTGTCTTCTAGTGGTGTGATTTTATTATGTGGCAGGATTCAGATTTCTAGCAGTTGCCATATTGAATTTTTGGGACTTTTTAGTGTCACAGAGTGAGGAGAAACACAGAAATAGGTATAGGTACAGGCATTTGCATCATCTGATGTCTTTCATAAGCAGGATTTTGTGTATAGATGACATGACTAGTCAAGTGTCTTATGACTAAGAGCTTAAAACTGAAAACACTTTTTTGAAAAGTCGTGGAGCAAAGTTTGATGTTTTGCCTCAAATGTGGGCTGCTCAGGAACTCTGGTAATGTAAGCTTGAAATGCCCTATAATATACTTAAAGATAAAAAAAGTGAAAAGTTTGATAGATCTGTTGAACCTTGGTCTTTGCAGCCTTAAGTCCTGTTTTTACTCCAAATTGATTTAAGACCACATCTTTTTGCAGAACCACTTGTGATGTATAGCAATAAAAGATCCTTGGTTTGTTATGTTGTCATTCAAAAGCCGTAATTTTGTCATTTTTCAAAAATGTAAATCAATGCACTGCACATTTGATTTTATAGGTGTGTTCTATGGCATAATAAATGTTGATGCTATGCCTATATGTAAGTCTTGAATCTATATGTCATCAGTGACTGTTGGTATGCAGTTGTACTATAATGAAAAGAGCTAAGACTTGTTTTATGTCACAGGATGAAGCTATGGAGGAAACCCTGTTATCTGGTAGTCAGGTGGAGTACACAGGTCGGCTACGTAAGCGACTGTGTCTAGTGCTGGACTGCCTGGTCCCCCATGACTTCAGTGACAAAAACACGGACCTCGTCAACCTGCAACATTATGTCATCAAAGAGAAGAAACTGACTGAGAAAGAAGCGATAGTAATCTTCTTTGACATTGTGTGCATTGTTCACAACCTTCATGAGGTTAGTTGGTATTTGGGAGTTCGCTTTGGGTAACAGCACAGTGGTCACCCTTTTATAAGGCACTTCTGATGAGAGACCCCCCCCCCCTGCACAGAGGCCACTTCTCCATGCAGTGAATTTGGTATTTTCATTGTACTTTGCCCTGTAAGAAAGGTCGCCTCTCTTGTAAGGTCATGTTTGTGGAGCACGTAAGGGGCCTTATATAAGGGGGACTGCTGCACAGTGGTATAGAAGCGTGATGTTGTGGAAGAGTTATTTAAGTTTTTATGAACTGGAATTTTGTGCAAATATAGATTTTAGCTAAATCCATTAATGTCTCAGAAAATCATTAAAGTTGACATGACTACACAGTGAGATCATAATTTAACAGTTTGTAGTCTGATGTTAAACATTGTGTGTGTAAAGGGTAAAGCAGTTTTAGTTAACCCTGTTGATAGTGTGTTCAACAAATATGTGGAGTCTTTATGGCTTACTATGAAAACTTTGCGACCTGTGGAGTATCAATACACAGTATTCCCTTGTTTAAGAGAGCCCATTTGAATGAGAAACCACCAGCTTTGCTTCATATGACCACTTTTGGGTCTGCCTTAGGGCTGGTGTGTCAAAGGAGGGACTACTATTATGTGCACAGTACAACACCATAGGTCACTAATGCTGGTTTCCATGCACTTAAGTGCTTTGCCAGAGCCTCCACTTGAAAATTTCCATGGATCCAGTACTGTACCAAGCTGCTACATCGACCCCCCAGTTTGCTCATTTTGGCAGCAATGGGCACAAGCAAGCATGCGCAATTCAGTTTCCTTCTCTGGCATCCATTATGATGGACATGCTTTTTGGAAGCTCCCTTTTTGTGCCTTTTTAGGCGTCTTACCTGCTCTTTTTCTTGTGCATGGTACTTGATAGGTGCTCTGGTACCTGGTCCTATCACTGACTGTATTTTTGGTATGGACTCCAAAGTAGAAATGGACGTCCGGTGGGACACCAACCACCACAGGATGGTGTACTGGGACAACCATCCTGCATGCCACTCTTCAATGAGGAAGAATGGTGTGAACTGCTTTGAGCAGAGTCCGTGGGACATTTAATGATGGACCCCTGTTCAGTGGCATAAAGTCTGTCAGGCAGATGTACATGTAAGGTCTGCTAGACAGCAGTTCCGCCATGCAGAGGCATGCTGTGAGTGCAAGGCCCCAATGCCTCGCGATGGGACCCCAAAACCTCAAATTGAGGCTTCAGGATTTGAGGCCCTTGCCCAGGCCTCAACCAGTCAGGCACAGGCTCACGGCCAAGCCCTGACTGGTCCTCGAATTGAGACCCCCATGAGGGGTGCAAGGCCTCCCACTGGTTTTACTTCAGGTGATGTAGGCGGGCATTCCTGAACTGGGGTTTCCCGTTGCTGCTTCAGTGGCTCATTCGGGCACTTCCATGGGTAGCCTCCCTCCTAAAACTTTGCAGCGTGCGAAGCACCTATGTCAGTCATCAAATGTGAACAGTTGGTGATCGAGCACAGGTGATGCTTCCAGTGTCATCACTCCCTAGAGCTACTCCTGGTTTTCGTCCCTGGTCACACCTCCAGTTTTGGCAGGGCATAGGGTTATTTGCTTTGTGTGTTCTGGCCAGCTTGTGTTTCCCCCGCTGGTTTCTTTTGGGCATGTTGCCATTGGAGATACTCCAAGCATGGAAGGAGTTGTGCACATTATGGCTTTGTGCCTGCGAATACAGGGACATTGGGGTCTGAGGTCACTGTTTTGATGGAGCTGCAGACAGTCGCACAGGCAAGGACTGGGGAGGAGTGTCTTGAGGATCTTTCTCCTTGCAGATGGGGATGATCTGGGGAATTGTGTCACCACTGAAGAAAATCGTGGACCTCTTATCCCGCTCTTGCCAAAGGTTGTTCATACGATTCCGGAAAAGCAGTGGAAAGTTCTTCTTGTGGACCCTTGTTGGCCCAAGAGGAAATGGTCCTAGGACCTGCTGGAGTTGAGTGTAGAGCCTCCTCTGAAGGATCTGATCTGAAGATCCTTACCTTCAATACTGGCTTCCTGTTAGGTCTAGCGATGGGCGCGGTGAGATTCACACCTACGATAGATCTCTCATCAGGTGGTGTGCTGATGGGAAAGCTATCTTTCTGAGGCCTCGTATGGGATTTGTGTCTAAGACACAGGTGGTGCGTGAATATTCAAACGCCTTAACGGATTATGGGCAAGTCACTCTGGGCAACAACGTTCAGGTCCAACCCATATCAGGTGCTTTGTCCCATTAGAGCACGCCAGCTCAACATGAGTAGACAGATTCACATAGAGCTGGATGGAAACCTTTCTTACTTCCTCTTAGGCACACAGAGTCTGGGATTGGTTTCACCTAACACCGTCTCAGGATGGATAAGGAAAACAATTTACTTGGCCTACCAGGTGGCTACGAAAGATGAGGAGCTGGCACGTCTTCATTCTCTCTGAGCTCATGAGACCAGTGCATTTGCAGTCTCCTGGAACACGTTAACCAACATGTCAGTAGAGGATATTATGGCCGCCCTTAGATGGTGCTCCCATAATATCTTTACATCCTTCTACATGTACCTGAGAGACCTGGCAGAAGGGGAAGTAATGTTGTTGGTGCTAAGTGCTTCTCAACGGCTGCTTCCAGCCAGTCTTAGGGTGTGCCTCACCCAGCTCCTCCTAATTCAAGAGAATTAGAGAAGGGTGCACCAAGGATCGAGGATGGTTTTGCTGGGCCATGGCTGTCAAGTGTGAAGTTTTTTATGTCTGGACATTTTGGGGGTTTTTCCCTCCTCCAGTCTGATGGTACATCAGCATAAGTGACCTCTATGGTATTGGACTGTGTGTCCATAAAATGAAGTTTTTTCACATAAAACTATTATTCTGAAACAGACTCACCATAGGTCACTAGAAGTCCCACCCAGCCATGTGTACTGTTTGGTCCCTCCTCACTTGTGTGGGAAACTGAATTGTGCGTGCTCGCTAGTGCACATTGCTACCACCAGGAGCACTGTGCCACACCACAGTGCCTGGGGGATCAATGTAGCAGCATGGTACAGCACTGGATCCATGGAAACTTTCAAGTAGGGTCCCTGGCAAAGCACTTAAGTGCATGGAAACCAGCACAATTGACCTATTGTGAGTACTGTTTTTTAAAAATAGTTTTACATTAAAAAACTTGACACACACACACACACACATGCATTTACCAAGTTATGGTAAAATGATCTCTGGACCAGATATATTTCATGCATCTTTGATTTAGATTATCACCAATCTTGTGTTATTTTGTATAAAATTAACCAAAGACATGTATTATGTTCATTTCTTCATCATTCAACTGATACGTGTAAAGCAATACTTGAAGTAGTATTGGAACTCAGCAAGAATTAATCATATCCCTGACATTCTCATCGAGGATCTTACTGCTTCATGTGGCCATTTTGTTATATCTTTTCCTGGTGTAGGAAGGTAGAACTAGTGGACAGGACAGAAATCCAGATTACTGTTACTGAGACAACAAATGGAGTGTTTTTAAACTTAAAAGCATGCGAGTTTATGCGACTGCAGTGGGTATTAAACTTGATTCTTGAATACTCAGAATAACTTTGGTGAGTTAAACATTGTTCACATATGATGGCTTTTTTGCAGAAAAATGTAGTTCACAGGGACTTGAAACTTGGCAATATGGTGCTCAATAAGAGAACCAGGCAAGTTACCATCACCAATTTTTGCCTGGGTAAGCATCTGGTTAGTGAGACAGACCCACTGAAGGATCAGCGGGGCAGCCCAGCTTATATCAGTCCAGATGTACTGAGTGGTAAGTCTTGATTAGGTCTGTCACTTGTGGTCAACAAATATCTATTAACTTTTAGCTAAAAAGAGGGCCATGGATCATAAATGGAACTGGTTATCCAAGCAACTCCTATCAAGGACTAAACTGGGGAATCTGGATTATTTCTGCCTAGTTTAAGGTATTCTGTGTATACCCTGGAACTTTGACATTTTGGCACATGCTATGTGTATGTTTCTGAAAAGGGTATGATCCATACATTATGAAAACAACAAAAGTGTAAGCCTTGGTTTGTAACTGCTGAATAAATAACCACTTCATTGATCTGAAATTCACATGGAAGATGTGTATTGAAATGCTGAAATGACTCCCTAATGATTCGACCAAATTGTGAATTGTTTACACAGAAATAATGATCACTTGTGGTTAAAGATCCATCGTATTGATTTTTTTCATTTGCATGCATTTTAGTTGAAAATTCCAAAGCTGAAGTCACTGCTAAAACAGGGTACTTTATTTTTAGGCTTTTATAACTGCAAAACACACAATTATAGAGAAAATTGTATGGGACCCATCTGTAGCCACATATTTGGTCAGCAATCAACGTGGACACCTTAAAATGTGGTTGAATCAGTAAGGTGGAACTTCAGTATTTGTATATGCATGTATGTCACTTGTTTATTTTTGATCAAAAAACTGGTTGTTGAGGTGTTCAGGCTACAATTGTGCTCCATGTTTACAATGTAAGGATATCAACCTTGATGGATTTTTCCCTTTCCAAAAGTTTATATTCTGTACGAGTTTTTAACGGGCATGTGGATCTTCAGGCAAAACCCCGAATTCAGGGATTTTCACCAAAATAAACCCAGTATATTTCTTTTTCTTCTTTTCTCATGCCTGGTAAAATTAAGACTTTTCAGTTTACCAGGCTAACATTGTAACAGACAACTGACTCCTCTGGGGCATAGGTTGAGCTGACAAACAAAAGCCTTCTGGATTACATAATAAACCAGGGTACTCACCAGACTTTGCTCGTGTCATTCTTATCACTTCTACACGTGAATATACTACTATGCTGCACGGCAACTTTACCTTGAAATGTAGATTCCAGATTATCATTTTCTTTCTCTTTTTAATTACCTGTGGCTTCATACAAGATTTGAGGGGTACATAAGTGCAGTTTGTGGTGTCAGGTTATCTATGGTTACAATTTGCTTGGCCATCTGTAGCTTCTGAATAGATAATTTGATGGATGGTTAACTAACGAATATTGATAGAACTGTCTTCTGGACTTCTTTCAAGGTCCCAATATTTTCAATGATTGTAGACAGATTACACGATGAAAAAGTTTGAACACCATAATGATGTTGTGATGTAGAGATGTAGAGTGGACAGGTGAAAGTAGAGCGAGGTCAGACAGATGAAAAGTGTTACATAAATATTGCTTAATAAGCTGTCATAGCAATGCAGAATACATGTAAAAAAAAGTATTTTACTTAAAAATGGGATCATCTTCATTAATTTACAGATTAAGATACATGTTTATGTCTGCTGCACTAAATGTTGGCATTTATCTGCAGGAAAACCCTACCTGGGGAAACCCAGTGACATGTGGGCCCTGGGTGTGGTACTGTTCACTATGTTATATGGCCAGTTCCCATTTTATGATAGTGTACCACAAGAACTGTTTCGCAAGATTAAGGCAGCTGAATTCAACATCCCAAGGTAAGTTTACATAATTATTTTACTTTTCTTTATCTCAATTTTTTTGTTTCAGTCATTATTTTTGATTGAAGCAAATATCTGTCCTTTTTTTCCTCCCAGATTGAAAAAAGAATGTATATTTCTAGTCATCCAGAATCAGCAAAATCCCACTTTTATTGCTTTTCTTTTAAAAAAAGGTCTGTTGTGAAATGATAGTGTCAGCATAGAATACTATCAGGATAATCAAGTCAGATGAAAAAGATCTCTATGCATTGGATGACAAGTAAGACACAAGATATACACAGTATCTTGCACAAATTATTAAACTTAGTGAATGTACAAATATCGCATGTGCCATTGCCAAATCCTTTTTTTCTATCCCCCCTCCTTTTGTTTTTAGTCTGCTGACTATAGTTCGCAGAGCTGGTGCAATCACTCATGTCTGTCTGTTCGTCTGTTCTTCCATCCATTAAAATTTTGCTTGTGAGCACGATACAGTCCATAGTTTTCAAGATAGCTCCATATAACTTTTAGGACTTCAGAAATGTTTAAAAATCTTGCTTGAGTTAGATATTGGTTGTGCCATCTGCAACATTATGTAATATATGGGTCAAAATGTGAAAATCGTTTGACCACTGTAGCATCCTTAGATAGATATTCATGAAATGTGGTGGGATTGTAGAGGAGGTCAAATTGGCAGTTGCATGTGATACTACGGGTGCCACCTATAATTTGATGGACATAATGAACCAGTTGTGTTGAGAAAGATAAAATTCCATATTTCAAAAATTAAATGAATTAGGCCTATTTTTATTAGGTTACCAGTCCTGCAAAATTTAAAGAGGTGACTTTGTAATGATAGGGTGTAGCTTGGACATCAATGGCAAAGAAAATTGAGCCTCCAGATCAAAATTATTGCACTTGAGTACATTGTACATGACAGTGCTTTAAAATTCTGTTTTTCAGTAGCAGTCCTCAGGGCTAGTAAGTCTGCCATTTAACTAGCTCCCTGTCCAAGAATGCTTGTCCAACCATGCAAATATCACATAGAAAAAATAAAATTTGTGGTCACCCCCAGGGCTAATGTTTTGTAATCTTAACATGCCTTGATTGGAATTTGACTTGTCCCAGGCTAGGGAACATACAAGTCTGTGAGCCCTGCATAAACTCTACTTGGTGACTTGCATTTTGGGTTACTGTGACCCAGTGATTATGGAGTTTGTAGGTACATGTATTTGTCATATGGCCACTTGGAATTTAGCAGTCAAAATGTGAAACTCTTATGAGTGCTCTACCATCTGTAATTTTAAGTGGATCATCATGAAACTTGGTGGGAATCTGGAGCAGCTCAAAATCTGGACTGATGGAGATACTAGTGGCGCCACCTGCAGAAATGAATTTTTGGTGATGGTCATCAGATTATATGTCAACAGAGCATTAGGCCCATGGGTCTCTTATTATAATGGAAAAATAACTTGGTTTTTGCATTTTTTCAGAAAAAAAGTGTACTTTGGATGTAGCACAAACTCACCCACTGTAAAGCTGTAAAAAAAAAAAAAAAAAAAAAAAAAAAAAAGAGATTTCATTGAAATTACAGGGAGTGGAATGCTCATGGATTGCATGAATATTTGATAGTGCACCACCATTATGCTTGATTGCAGTGATGGTCGAGTGTCAGAGAGTACTACAATGCTAATCCGAAACCTCTTGGTGCTGGACCCCAAAACACGACTTACAGCCACACAAGTGATTGATGCAGTTCGAGTTATCATCATGACTTGGTAAGACATCTAGATGCCTCCAATGAGAACATCTCAAGCTCTTATATGGATAAGGCTGGTATATCAAGAGACCCACTTTTACAACTTACTATTATCCTATCTGGAGATCAATTCCTGTTGCATTCATGAACATGAATGTTGTGGTATTCACATATATACTCTTGTACACAAGTTTCCATTTTTTTGTGTGCAGGTCCAATTTGTTTCAAATTGTGTCACATCCATAACATTTTGCTGTAATTCAGTGAAGGTGATTTCTTACCATGTGAACATTGTGATTTTTGCAGAGGAACAGGAATATGAATTAGGAGAATTAATCACAGTCCAAACTTCATTTACATTTCAGTTTGTTGAAAAAGTTTTAATTTTTTTTTCATTAGCTGTGCGACCCACTTAGTTTGTGACATTGCAATGCATTGT
The DNA here is from genome assembly GCA_964020975.1 of Hermodice carunculata. NCBI lineage: Eukaryota > Metazoa > Annelida > Polychaeta > Eunicida > Amphinomidae > Hermodice > Hermodice carunculata. The sequence goes on from OZ026614.1 coordinate 18,406,608, forward strand.
AAATACTGTAACAATATATTAATGCATATATTACACTGCAGGAAATCCATTTCCACAATGGGAGGTCCCATGCAAGTGGTTCCAGATGTGGAAGACAAAGAAGAAGAAAGGGAGAAACAGCAAACCGGATCTTCCAGCACTCCACCAGGAACCAGTGACTTTGAAATCAAACTCAGGCAGGCTACCACAGATGCCAACAGTCAACTTCTGAAAGAGCGGAAAATATTAGTGAACAGGAAACGAATAGCTCAGCCTCCAATCCGTCACATAAATCACGATGCTCAACCCTTGTCTCCAGCAGAGATACTGGCTCATCGGCACCTGCTGCCCTCATGAGTTGGCTTCTGTCTGATATTTTACCGTAAATGTTTTAAATCAAGAACAATCTGGATCTGTGTGACTCTGCAACATCACAGTAACCTCTGTTTTCAAAATCTGCCTCTACTGTCAGCCAAAAATTGTGGTGGCTTCTGTAGAGAGGTTGGCGTATCAAAAAGAGCACCTTTAACTCATTCCATACTATGGTGACAGGCCGTGGTCAGTGGTTCTGGCACTGCCTGGCAAGTCATGCTGCAGCTGCCCTTGTGGCAGGTGCAGCATGACTTGCCAGACAGTGCCAGAACCACTCTCTTAAGACTATAGGCATATTGGTACTTGAATGAAAGCTCTTTTCATGAAGAATTTAAATATGCAATTGCCGTCTTAAATCTAGGTAAATATACGGAAAAATCAGGGACTGGTATGGAATGAGTTAAAGGTCACGATCTGGGTGCAAATATACATGTATTACCAATGTTGATGGTGTTTCTGTACATTTTGTTATTCATGTTGCTAAGGAAAGTAACTTATGTGGATGCAAGATCTGGTTTCATGGTATACTTTCTGCCCGACTTAGTTCATGGGGGATTAATATAAAGGTGCACGTGACCAGAATTTCTCCTTTATCAACACCACAGCAACATATTATATCATATGTGATTGGCACAGTATAAAAGTGGGTGCCATCTTGAGTTAAGTTCACACAGCAAAGTGGTTAATATTGCCAGTATGTTGAAAGTGAAAGAGGTTGATCACATTGAATAATATTGTCATGTATTGATAATGTGCAAACGAAGATGATTTTGTAAATTTGGGTTCATTAAAGTGTTTTGGCATACGAAAATGGAATCAACCATCCAGTGAGGCATGTTCTAACAATTTATGGGGAATGGTGCCCCTGTGTCAGTAGCAGACAAATTTTTGAACAGTTAATCAAATGCAAAAAAATTCTGGTATTTCATAAGGAAATATAATGGAAAAAAGTCATTACAAATGGTTGTTAAAAGCAAAACAGCCATTCATGTGAATATTTTTTAGAAAAAACAGTTATATGAATATTTTAAGAAAACTGTAATGTTCAGTGAGAAGCGTAATTGAAATCTAAAATGCTTGATGACATCAGTAATAAATAGCATGCAAGGCCACAAAAATAAGCAGCTTGCATTCACATGAGCCATATGTAAAATATTTAAAGGCCATGACAAGTGGCAGGTTGCTATGGTTACAGCTTACAAGGATATTTGAACATATTTGTATGTGCTGGATTACCCTGAAGTACAGCAAAATAACTAATAAAATGGGTTCTCTAGATACAGATAGATACACAGTATATACATGTATGCAGTACACACAGGGTATTACAAACTATGTGGTCATGTTGTTTGTATTCAGGAGAGGAATAAAGATACCCTGCAGTGAGAAGTTTTAATGTACAGTTGAAGCTTTGACATTTTTTTTCACAACAGTGACACTTTCATCACACTCTCACATACACAAATGTTGGGTGTGGTAGTAGTCTTTGTATATACAGTTTGTCCTGTTTCTCAGTTCAGATGGGGGATAGGAGTGGGCGTAGGTATATATGTACATACATACGTATATACATACACAGCTAGTCTGATGTGAGCACTTGCGTTCAAAGTTGTAGGAGTCAGATTCCATTATTTTAGGAAACCTTGGTTTGGGTGGGCAAGGAAGCAATACATGTACATGCAGCAGTTAGCTTATAACCAAGGGTATAACATTGCTGATAGTTTTTAAAACAGTACCACTTTCATTTTTATGGGTACATAAGAATTGATCTACTGGAAGTTGATTTTGATGGGCATTACAATACATTATTGATGTATTAGACATTTTATCATTTGTATCTGTGTATATATATATATATATTTGTAAATTTGGGCAATATTATTCTGTATGTTATATGACCCAAGTCATGAAGTGTGTAAATAGGGAATGTTAGTAATTAAAATATAATTAAAATTATGTCCAGTCATGTTCAGTGAGAAGTTTGAAAACAACACTTTGTAAAAAAAAAAGATAGGTTTTAGTACCAGCCAAATGTATAACTATATGATGCTTGCAGCTGACAGAAAGCAAGTGCTATAAAGGTGAACGAGTATAGGACTTTTAGAGTGACTGCATATAAGACTAAGTTCAGAAACAATATTTGTATGAATATAGTCATTGTAAATAAGAAAAAAGAATAATTATGCAGGCATGTTACATACCCAATTTCTTATTTAACAAGTGCAGCTATTTCTCCAGCCTGATTAGTGTTTTCACATTGGTGATACAAGATAGTATATATCCTGTAACATATTATAATTTTGTGTTGTCTTTGAAGTGGTCACACTAATGGAGCATCTTTAATATAATGTTTCATCTTTTCCTTCTCACATTTGCACCATCACAAAACATTGTAAATGAAAGTTCAGGAGATCTGAATGATATTGTGAAACTGAAGTTGACAACTTGGTTCATGCTAGCCTGATGGGGTGCCAAGAATAGCTGTTGGTGGAAAGAACGGACTTCTTTCACTTTTCTGTAAACTGACTGATGTGTACCACATTTCAAAATTTAAATGAATGAAATGGTCACAATATTACACAATTTTTTTCTCTTTGAATCTTGTTGTGCCATTTAATTGGCTTTTTCACATTAATGAAGTAATTAGATGAACTTTTTTTCATAATGGTCTTGAAACAAATTGTTGTGTGCTTATAATTGCAAACATGTATGTAGATTTGAGAGACTATACATTTAGCACTGGTTGGTCCATTGTAGAGTTATTTAACTCTTTCAGTGCCAATCACAACTAAAGTCAATCTACTTAAGTCAAACTAGTCTGAATTATCATTGGGATCACAGATTCATATTCCTCGTAAAAAGACCGTTCATTCAAGTACAAGTTAACTGTATGCCTGTAATTCCAGAGAGAATACCCCAGGTCAAGAGCTTTTCTCCACGCGAATTGCCAATGCGTGCTGAGAAAAGCTGTTGACTCAGTTCAAAATTTGGCAGTAAAAGAAGAGTTAAACGTGTTTGTTTTTTTGTTTTTTTTCAGAGGCAGCATTTACACTCAGAACAAAGTGCTTGGTGACCTTGAGGGTCAAGTTTCTGAAAAGAAATACAGATGTGCAGATATTTTCTGTCTTACATCTTATAAGTTTGTGTGAAATTGCAACTTTTTAACTAATTGCTGTGTTCCAGTAAGAGCTTGTGTACATTAAGCCCATTCCACTTTGAATTAATACTGACTTCACAGATTACCTTGACATGGGTTTGTCAACCCATGTCAAGGAAAGCTGTTGACGTGAGGCATGTTATCTTGATATGTCTCATAACAGTTTTCACTCAAATTGTTACCCATTACTGTTGAAATTAGGGAAAACATTTGAAGCAGACAACATTTGACCTATAGCCAGTTTTTGATACTTTAAGTGGGACAGGATTAGTGATATGTGTTTCTAAAAACAAACAAAAATGAACATTTTATTAACCTCGGCAAATGAGCCTACAACGAAATGTCATCAATGACAGGAAATAGATGTGCACTAAAAGCATTTTTGTGTAACTTGTGCCTAACAAGGCTCTACAAACACGGACATAGAAGTACATGTAATTGTTTATTTTGATCTCATTTTAACATTTTTGCATGTAGTAGGGTGTATCTATTTAGCAGCAGCAAAAAAAAAAAAAAACCTGGGTGATGTATAATTTAGTTTCTAAGTAGGGTTCCTCAAACTTGAAGTGATCCAAAATGTATTAGCTTAGATTCAGCTTTTAATGATTTTGAAAGAAACACAGATCAAGAAAAGCCCAGGAAAGTTTGTAGCACACATATGGGACATGCACATGTATTCTGGGCTACAAATTGAGAATTTGGGTAAACATTTAAAAAGTTCTTTCATTTTCCGTATTTGCATATGAATATGATATATTATGTATTTCACATACTCGTTGCAAATTTCAGTGTCTATGTAGTAATTTACCCACAAAGGTAAAATCTTAATTAGAATTTGTAATCTTTGGATTATTCTTAAAAATATTTTGCAAGACTACTCCTAAAAATGTCATGCTTTTTCTTTAACCCCTTCCTTACAAATTAAGAATTGAGTTTGAGACTGAGTCAACAGCTCTCCTTTTCATGGATTGCGCACTGAACACCCATATCATGGCCAGGAAAGCTGTTGACCTGGGGCATGTTATCTGAATGTGTCTCATGTACAGTTTTCATTCGAAGTGTTTTTAAATTAGTGTTGAAATCAGTCAAAATTGTTATAATAAACAACACATGACCACCAGCCGGTTTTGGCCAGTTTAAAGTGGAAGGGGTTAATCAGCAACACCACAGATCTGTAAAATGCATCGAAGAGAATCGAATCAGATTGTATTTGTTGTCGTATGTGTATTACTGTTAGTGTTCACACTTCATGTAGATATTATAGATATCAGATATTTCTTTGCTGTTGAAATGGGCAAAAAAGCAGAGAGACACATGCCTATTTGATACTGATATAAAAGCAGGTAATCTTAATGCATTATATTGATACAAAACTGCCATATTTATGACTAGATGGTTATATTTTGTAGTAAACATATTGTTTTTAATCTCAAATATTTTAGTATAGATAAGATATATTCTTCATGTCCAGCACGCTATCACTGAGGGAAAATACCAATTAGTGAACATGTTTTTTTCTGTCACAGGATTTTAGGTACACAGATTGTAAATATATAAACATGTTTTTCAGAAAAGAACCCTTAACATAAAATATTGTATTTTTGTATTGGTTTATCATGTTTGTATAGAAGATACCGAGTTATTTGTTGTAACAAGAATTCAAATAACATGTTAATGTCAAGCTGTAGGGTCTGATAATATAATAGTGCACTAAAAACCTGCTTGTCAAGATTAAGACACTGGTCAGGCATGAACATGTAGTTTTTTCTCAAAAAGATTAATAAACTTGATCTGCTGAAAAGTTTGTTTGTCTTCAACTTCCATGGTGGTACATGTATACCTTTGCCTCCATTCTATTTTTAAGAAAAAAAAAGTTAGGATGTGTTAATTCTGTATGGCTTGGATGACTGTATAATTCTCAAATGCAGAAATGATTCAATCCCCTTTTAGCAGTGAAATGTTTTACTCCCCTATTAGCAGTTACAAATGCATAATATGGAGGCAGTAACAAGGCTTTGAGTGTTGTGTGGTTAAAAAGATTTGAAACACAAATCCACAGAAATGACACAATGCATTGCAGACCAATTTTGACTAGGGTGCGACAGAAAGTGTTAATGCATTTCCAAGTTTTTTTTAACATCCATTTTGCCATGCTTTCATAATGTGAATGTAATGAAACTTGTGAAGATAAGTTATGATAAATCATGAGCAGCTTCAAGCAGATATGGCCAGGAGTTTGCATTCATACTTGCCATTTGGAGTTCAAACATTGGTTTTGAAAATGATGATGATGATGAGGATGAGGAGGATGAGGATGATGATGATGATGATGATGATGATGATGATGATGATGATGATGTCACATATAGATCTGTCAAGATCAACAGAGAAAATCCAATCAGTGGATATGGTCAGAAAGGATCGGCCCAACTTACTGACAAGTCAGGATTTACAATGTATACTTATCGCTACTCTGAGCCCCTTTTAGGTGACCGTGAATTTGGACAAGGGAGTCCACATATAATTTAACCTTTCCCCTTAAATTGACCAGAACCAGACAGTTGCAAGGTCATCTACTGTTTTTGAGTAATTGTATTTATGGAAATTTTCATACTGAGAGTGTGTCTAATCAAGAAGGTACCGTATATGTCCATTCAACATGTTTTTTTTTTTTTGCATAGGTTGGATGTGAAGCTGTTGACGTGGTCTTGTCTTGACTTGTAGCAAAAGTAATTTGGCATTTCCAGGTGGTCTTGAGTAGTTATTGATTTCTAGCCTGGTACCCTCACACTTCAATAAAAAGTTCATGACAGGGGTTAAGATATAAATTTAGGGTACAAGATGCACACTGTTGGCTGAGCACTTGCCATATTAGGGTGGTAAAGTCCCTTGTCAGTGGTGTTTTTATTTGCAGTGCAAGTCCTACTGCATGAGGTGCTCACTATACTATATAGGTAAGGCAAAAAGCTACGAATTTATCAGTTACACTTGGCATGTTGGCAATTGGATAATGTCCTTGAATTGAATATCCTTTTGATTAACCAGTTTGCTATACATGTACATAATATTCACATAACAATTTTTGGCTGAACATGCTTAAAAGGTGTGGAGTCCGTTATCTGCATAAATACAAAAACAAAAATTCCCTAAATGATTATACAAACTTGTGTGTTTGAGACATCTGTGAACTGTGGCGGAAGTGACTTTACAAGAAAATAATGTGTTGGCACCTGTAACATGAACCAAAAGATGTATCCAATTTCTGCATGAGCAGTTAATTGGATACTGTACAATTACATATATATATATATATATATATATATTTTTTTTTTTATACATATATACCATGTAATATTGTTATGGTCTCAAATCCATTATGTGGGAATCTGGATGTTAGCAGTTGGTCATATGCATTGGTTTTGCAGGTACACATAAATCAGATGCCCCCCCCCCCCAAAAAAAAATGGGGTTCCTGTTCCTGTTGCCCTTGCAGTGCATACATAAAAGATAATACTTTTGTGGCAGCCATTTCCTTGCAGCCATAGCTAGGATTCTCTTTCGTAGAAGGCCAGGCACCCTTGAAAAATTCCACCGAAGCTGCTATGCAGACAACAGAGATCCAACTATGCAATTGTATTTAATAACTTGCTCCTTGAAAAGGTAGAAAAGCTCATGGATATTAAATATTGTGTGCTTTACTGAAATAAGAAGCAGGATCATAGGCCCTATCTTATCTAAAGATGTTTCTGACTCCTGTGACCTTAAAAATGGATCAAAGGTATACCCATAATCTTAATTTGACATGGATGTATTAAAATGCACTTTAATGTCACAAATATGACTTGAAATAGTATCTAATGTGTATACAGCCTTTTCTGGCCATGAATCCAAATCGTGGGTAATGATAGTTGGGCCAGAGTTATATTTTGTTTCACAAACTTAGCAGACCCCACATATGGCCAAATTAGAAAAAAAAAAGAAGATTAGGCAAGTGTTAATTGATAAGAACAGACTCCTGGCGTTTCTTCCTTCACTGACTCATCACAGGCTAATGAGTACATGTAATGATTGATCAATCACATGTTGAGCATAACTAGAATATTATGCCCAGAAGTGCAGAGAGCCAAAATTGTTCAACTCCACAGTTATGTGGTTCAATCAAAACTGAATGCTGCATTGTGTGCATGGCTTTTATATAGGGCTGTAGAACATTGCCAGGGGGAACATGTAAATGTTATCAATTATGGGTCAGCATGTTCCTCACTGGACAGTAGAACTGGCTTGTGCCAGTCTTCACAGGTGACTGTGTTGACATGCTGTGTGGTCTGATTACAGGTCATGTTCCCTGATTAAATGGGGTTACACAGGGTTTTCTTCTCTGTGAGTATATACCCATGGGAGAAGAGGGAGGGTTCCATCTCCTGTTCCTAGATGTGATATAATGTGTCTGGATCATAAACTTTTTGTGTTTAAATCCTTTACAATAATGTTGCTATCCAAATTGGAAACTAAAGTAAATTTGCAGCATTTCCAGAGCACATCAAAAAAGTTTTGATCATTGCATGGCACAGTTGTTAAAGGATTTACTTGGATAGCTGAGAACAACTAAATTTAGCATAAGACTGGGCAAGTAGTCATCTTCATCCCATAACATGCATATGAGGTGAAATGGTTTCAGTGCAAATGACATCATTTGTGTCATGTCATGATCCAGACTTATTCCTTGGCCTGACTATCTTTAACTTAGGTAGAAGCTGTTCACTTGACACTCATTGTCCAAAAAAAAAGTCAGAAAAAATAAAGATGTATTTTTTTTTGTCTCTGCCAACTGTCATGAATAGGGCATATGATTTTTAAATTTCTACAAATGAATGTGTGTGTTTCATGTGACAGTTTCTGTTCCATCTTTACCAACTTGCAGCATGACAAGGCGTGAAAGCATACTACCACACATAGAGGCAGGTGTATAGAGATATAATAACACTGGACGTTATATAATGTGTTCTGTTAAAACAGTTTTGTTAAGTAAGAAGTGCAGAGCAATGACCAGTGTGTCCAGAGTAATTTTTCCCTCCTACCCTTTATTCTTAAATCTAAAATTATTTAAAAGAAAATAAAAATACACATATTTCAATTGATTTCTCCTTCCTACCAAGGAGGGTAGAGAGACAAAGGTTTGTGAAACTACAACTTTGAAAAAAAAAAAAAAAAACACACTGGCCTTGGTTGAAGTTTTATTCCTCCTTCATACCCAAAGTTTTTGAGGCAAAGGTGCATGAAATTAAAGATTAGGAAAAAAAAAAAAAAAAAAAAACTCTGGCCATGGCTGAATTATCACTGCTTCACTCTAGTCTCTAGGGTTTATCCAGGCACAGTCAGTGACATGTACTTGTGTAACTTTATTTTCTTCTTTTCTCCATCTGTTTCAAATCTGGAACAGGTTAGTTTTTTTTTCATAATTAGCTAGTCTGGAATATACATGTATTTTGTATTTAAAATTTCTAGAATATTCTGCCTTTTCTTATTTATTTCATAATAATGCACGAAGTTAATGTAATTAGAGGAAATTCTGATCAAGAAAATACTGATTAAGGTTACCCTAATCAGTATTTTCGGTAGACAGTGCCATTGGTGGTCAGTATGTATGAGTTAGTATCTGCCAGAATACGAAAATTAATTAACCCCACATCCTGCTTGCTGGTTGCCCCTGTGTGACCAGCACCGTGAAATGAACAAGGCAAGGCAAGCAAGTCGCCTTTTAGCAGTTACTGCCATCTGGTGCTGCGTGTTGGAACTGGGAAATGAGGCCTCGCGATTTCAGGAGTCATCCGGGCATCTCCAGTTGTTTGGGTGACAACATGGCGACGGAAGACGACAGTGATGTTCCAGGTAATGATCGAGTATATAGATTCCAAAGCAGTCATTAGTTTAATGTAGCTCTAGATTTGGGAATGTGTAAAGCTCTACGAAAGCGAGTAAACTGCATAATGTAAAACAAATCCAAAGTGGCATTTGTTCTGTATGGAACAAACATAACTGGGGGCATGCCAGTGCCCGTCAGTCAAGTTGGCCGCCACAAGCCCACATTCTTCGTTGAACAGTAGCTCAATGTTTACCTCTGTTGCATGGCAGTATCCACGGATACCAAATCGGCAAAAGTTACCGTTTTATTTTAGATATCAAGAAACTTATATATATTTTTGCAAAGCTGGTGAGAATTGGGACTCCATAGTATAATGCCGTTTTGTATCAAAGGTACATATATCCAACTGTCTCGAATTGAACTGCCAGGTTGCGCCTTGCAGCGTGAGGCCTAGTAAAGCTGGGGAAGTCGGAAGTCCAAGACTTCATGATCACCCGTTACTGAAATTTTAAAATGCCAGGCTATGCTGCAACCATACCACCAAAGGCAAGGTGTGCAGGCGGAATGAATCAATTGTTTCGGTCAGTCTCTGTCCATATCACGTTGGGTGAATTATAGTCAACTAAGGAAGCACTGATTTATCCACGATGTACAGGTTATTAAGGGGCTTAGGCATGCATAGACATAAATTTATCAGAATGTTTGCTGAAGAGACAACTTGTTCATTATTTCTTTCTTTTTTTTTTTTTTCATTACAGTGCTTGAAAAAGGGAAATTTTTCACTTGTCAACAAACGAAGTTGAAGTCTTATTTCAATTGAATAATATGTAAATTTTGGACAAGCACATTGTACATTGACAACTTTACTTGCTCACCACAGAGGAACAGCACGGATGTGGTGTATTTGTGCATTGATCATGTTGATAGACTTACCATAGGAATATTTTTTTTTTTCACATGTAACGTTCATTCTAATTTTAAGCACTTAGTATGAACAAGCAGACAAGCCTATTTGAAGCTCAGCATTTACCTAATGACTTAAGGAAACTTTGGCACAAAAATGTATGTTAGATACATGTAGTTTGCTTTTTATGAAACGTCAGCTATCTGAGTATGGCCGGATTGCTTTGCACAACAAAAGTCATGCAAAGTAACTTGGCCTTACTCATGTGCACAGTATATACAATAACAACAGCCCTTTGTATCTTAACCAGTTTTTCATCAAGGACAAGGTATTGCAAATACACACCCATAACATATGCTACAATCAAAGGAACTTTTCATCCCTCAGGGAAATTCCATTGAGTCAGTTTCTTTTTGATATCAATAAAATTTACTACCTCTGGAAATACCCACCCCTGGCCCCCTTCAAGCAAAAGGTAAAATAATTCCTATTACAAGATGGTATCAGAGCAGATTCTTTCCCTTTCACTGTTTAAACCAAGTTGCTCCGCTTGTTCAGTCTGTTTTGTTATGCTTTAGCACATACTTCCACCATCATTATTATCATCACATGATTTTATTCTCGCCTATCTTATAGTCATCAGTTCTCAGCTCATCACACAGTCATACATATAATTAATCTATGTATATACATGTGTATTGTATTACAGAAATTTATACTGTATTTATACAGTTTACATATGTTTAATTTTAGTGATACATGTATGCAGGATTTGTTCTTTGGTATTTATGATGAAACCATGAAATTGAAAGAGTGTTTTTGGCTATAGCGTTTGGAGCACCAGTATTTTTGGGGGACCCATCGGAAATAAACCACTAGGTTTTAAGGGCTACCAGAGGCTGGGAGACCTAGCTTGCAGGCAATTTTTCCTTAAGAAATTGCCATTTAGTACATTGAGGGACAAACAAGCTGAGGTGATGACTTTGCAAAGCAATGAGGTCTGGGCATGGCCAAAAGATTCAGACAACTTCCCAAAGATTCAGACCACTGTCTGAAGAGGGCACTGTCTCTCCAGAGGAAAAATCTGCCAGTGACATTATCACAACCCTTTAATTTGAGATTTTTTTAATCTTTTTTTTTTTTTTTTTTTAATTTAAGATGTTTTGTTAGTTCCTCAATTATGGCCACAGCTGGCTGGGTGACAGTTTTCACCAAACTGTTAGGCATTGGCACCTTCCCCCACTCAGTGGAACTTGAACCACAGTTGATTGAAGGCCTGGTTGATGCAGTGGGTGTCGGATATTGCAGATATTAATGGCAATATTGGGAAGCATAATGTTATGTCCAATCAGTACACAGATGGTGCCACCGTAAAGATGAATGCCAAGCATGATATGGTTAATCATACTAGACTCATCATGGCGCTGTCAGCATTCCGAAGTCAACAAGAAGTTGTTTAGTTTGCTGCCAAAATAGTTGGACGGCCTATCGTATCTGATGATCAGATGAAAATTATACCAAACTATGTTCTAAGCATAAATGATTTTGTTTTACTGCCTACTGGATCAGGCAAGAGCCTCTTCTATATGGTGGTACCATTCATGTCTAGTAATAATTGTCACGCGGTCAGTTGTGGCCATAATGGAGGAACAAACAAAGCCTCTTGAACGGGTTATGATAATGTCACTCGCAGATTTTTTCTCGGGACAGGCAGCACCCTCTTCAGACCGCAATCTTAGCCTTTCTGTCATGATCAGACTTGGTTTGTTTTGCATACTCGCCGCTCATGCTGATTTCTCCCTCAATCTATTAAAGGCAACATTTGCAAAGGAAAATTTTCTTAGAAACAAGGTCTCCCCAGTCTATGGCTACCCCAGCAAGATCAACATTTACAGTTGCTGTGTGTCAGACACCGTTTAATGTATCTTTGATTTTTGTGGAATAACCTTAAATCCATGTTTTGCATGTGCCTCTGATCTTAATTTCCACCCTGTAAAATGAGCGTTCCTGGGATTGATGAAGGGATGAGAAACACCAAACAGAGACAAGTACGGTTTTTGCCAATAGCTGCCAAAATATTATGCTGAATAGTTCGCAAGAAACATCTTTTTCACTCACTGTGCAAACTGTTGGATTTTGCAGAGATGAAATAAAAATGCTGAATGTTCTTTGGATTATCTGCATATAGCTAAAGTCTGTCAAATTTAGATTTAACTGTGCAAAACAGATGCTCATCAGAAATGTTGGCAGGTCTCAGGAATTTGCATGTCAGATAGCCCGGGACAAGTCAAATTCCAGTCAAGCCAGTCCACAATAGGAACGTGTCAATAATAGGTTAGAATATAAGTGAAGATGACCTCATGCTCATTAAAAATCTTATCATTTTTCATATTCAGAAATGCAACTGTTCTGGAAGCTGTTGATAATTTACATCACCTGCAAGCACTTTTGAGAGAATTTGTTGCCAAAGGTTTAAAATAAGTGTAACAGTGGCTCTCTTCCATTTATTTGGGAATCTGACTGCATCAAGGGTTTGTTTGCACTAGTCCATCAGAATAAAAGTTGCTTCAATTCCAGCCCCCCCCCCAAAAAAAAAAATCTCTCAGGTAGTGCATCAGACTTATAGCTTTAGATAGATTCTGCATTCAGCTGAATTTGCAATTATTTCCTGACTCATTCTTATATACAACTATCTGGCATGGACGCTGCTCATTTGGATGTAAGTGTAGGATATTCATGACTTCCACCTCAAAATGAAGGAATTAACTGGTTGATTTCCCCGTTTTGAGGTAACAGGCCTAATGCCATTTCACAGCTTCCAGGAGTCAGGTGCGATACGACAAGATAAACCGAAAAAGAAAAATTCAGGTTGTTGTAAATATTTTCCCAAATTTTGGTGGAGAGATCTGGTGTGTCACATGTTTGGCAAAATTTGGAAGTATTAGTCTAAAAACTAAAATTTGAAGAAATTATTAAAAACTGTTCAAACTTGAAATGTTTGTCAATGAAATGTGTTAACATATATATGGATATAAGTAGCCAAGTAGAGTGCATTCTTTAGAGACCGACTGCCTTGGAAGACCACCTTTTCAAGATACTTTGTGTTGCACTTTTCATGCTATTTACACCTCCTATGAGTGACCACCTGTCATGAGAGACCACATTTTGGGCAGGAGTGGTCTTTGAGGACAGGTTTCTCTGTAACCTCACTATTAGTATACATGCCTGTATTTAAGTTTGTTTATGCATGGTCATATGACCATATGGTGATCTTGCAGCTTTCAACATAAATCCCTTCCATAGCATTTATATTGTCTTAAACATGTCTGTATGTTTCCTGGAAGTTATCAAGTGAAGGTCTGCTCATTTCAACACTACAAACCATGCTGGTAAAACTACAAGGATGGCAAAACAACTCCATATTATAGTCAGGATTTCTGCTTGAGGATAAAATGTGTCAAATTATGTACCCTTAACTTTTTGGAGTGCATGCGTGTGCACCTTAAATTGTTTCAGATCCCCGTAACTTCAAAATTACTGTGTATCAGGGTCTGTGATCTCCCTGTCAACAAGTTTGTTTTTTTTTTCTTGAATATTTCGTTTCCTTGACTTTTGCATACCCGAAAATTTATGTCTGGCATAAACCTTTGTAGTCTCGTGAAAGATTACACAAAGACATGTATGATTTTGGTAAGTTTATATTACATTTACAGAAACTGGAGCTGTCTTCACATTTGGAAAAAGTCGCTTTGCTGACAACATACCTAATAAATTCTGGATTCGCAATGACAAAGTTGTGCAGATATCCTGTGGAGATGAACACACAGCTCTTGTTGCAGGTAAAGTATCCATTCAGTTGGGTATGAATAGTTAGAGTAACCAAGGATCATGTCTGTTGGGTTTATTTATTTTTTTTTTTTTCAACTCTTGTAAAACATGTAATTCTACATGGCTAAGAATTTTCCATAAATCTACTGATTCTGATTCCAGTGTATTTTGTTCAAATTTACCACTTAATTTCTCTCTTAAAGTATCTGAGTTTCAGAGATTTCAGTAGACTTTGTTGAGCGTTCTCACACCTGAAAAATTCAACTGTCCATCTGTCTTGGCATCGTTTCCAGGACATTTCACCCAAACTATTACACTTAGCAGTCAGAAATGTTTATGATTGTAGTCCTTACCTACTAGATGTGCCTTTTGATGGTTTTGTAATTGTTCCCCCTCATTAGTTACTTAGTGATGTTCAGTAAAGGTCTCATAATGGCTTCCGGGCCATTTCTCAAAAACCTTTACACTTCTAAAGCAATCTGAAGTTTTTATGGCTTGCAGTCTTTACCGGCTAGCTGTGCCTTTTGATGGTTTTGTGTGGCTAATTATTCTTCTTCCTTAGGCAATTTGTGATGTTCATGAAAGGTTTCAGAATGGTTTCCAGGCCTTTTCTCCAAAACTATTACACATAGCAATCTGAATTTTTTTTGGCGTGTTGTCCTTACCTGACTGTGACAGAGGTGCCTTTTGATGACTTTGTAGGACTATAATTATTCTCCTTCCTTAGTTTATTAGTGATGTTCTTTAAAGGTGTGAGAAGTGTTGCCAGGCCATTTTGTCCAAAACTGTAACACTTAGCAAATTGAATTTGTTATGGTTTGCAGTCCTTACCTTCTATGTGTACATATCTTTTGATGTATTTGCTGTCCATCCGTCTGTCCCGGCATAGTTTCTGTCCCGTTTCTCAAAAAGTATTACACTTAGCAATCTGAATTTTTGACGTGGCTTATAATCCTTAACTGGTAGATGTGCCTGTTGATGGTTTTGTGTGACGAAGTATGCATCCCCTGTAAAAGGGCATGCATATGGTGTTTAGTTGCGTCGTCCCCCACTGCTGTGTATCTTATTTTCCTTCTATTTCTGTCCCCTCTTGACCTAGTGCCTTCTAAGTTGGTACAGATAATCTATGGGTCTGGAGAATTTTTTTCCAAAGGATATTATATGACCTTGATTTCAAAGGTGAAGGTCAAATCCTTGTTGCCTTTTTCTGCTGACTCAGCAGTTTTCACATATTGGCTTATACCTTCTTAATGGTGTATCGTAGGCCTAAGGTTACTATCAAACATTAAGAAGAAAGTACCTATAGGTTTTCAATTTGTATGGTTTGTTTTAAGCCTGAGTGACCTTGAAAGGTCAAACTGCATGCATTCCTGTTGATTACTATATGGGTTGTGCAATGCAAATTCACCTATTCTCCAAAATGATTAGCCAGATTCACTTCAAGCTTGCTGAGGATGTACATTGGGTAGATATCTACCAACTGTGCTTGAATGGTCATGATCCAATAATGTTTTAAAACCTTATTGAGTTGTTTTTTTTTTTGTTTTTTTTTTTTCGGTTAATTTTGCATTCCTTTTGGTCACCATGTAAGTCAATGGGATCTGCAATGGTAGTTCACATTTTTACTTCTTCCAAACCATAAGCCAGATTAACTTGAAACTTTTGGTACAGATACTCCATAGATTTTGGGATTTTTTTTCAAATGATTATCAATGACTTCTAGGTCATAGGTCAAGGTCACAATACTTGCAAAATAGAATGGTTTCCCTGGCACATCTATAAATGGGCATGATTGAAGTCTGTCAAACTTTGTCATTATTTAGCCAATTGAGACTTTCTCAAGGCAGAAACCATTGTATTATAGTTACGTGGGTGGGAGATATGGTTAGCGTCAGCATCAGCTTGTTTTTGTGGTGATGGTTGTCAGCAGGGCATTAGGGGCCATTGGCCTCTTTTTAATTTATCCCATGTCCTAATTTTAGAAACAGCATTATTGTATCTGTTTCTTTTTGCCAAGAACCACTTCCTAGTAGTCATTACCCTATTCGGCAGTCCGAACTCATTACGCTCCATATAAAAATTTGGATGCCTTTGTGCATGTACATGTCTACTAGATCATTTTCCCAAGCAATCTTGCCATTAGCTGAAGTTACAACATAGTCCTTTGTTGGTTGTCCTTCAACAATTGCCATTTTTCAAATTCTGAAAAACTGTCCGCTGGATTCTCTTCATTTGTAGTGGGAACATACCTATGGGTCTTTTCCAAGTTTTTTCCAAAGGGTGTGGTCCTGTAATTTTTTCAGAGCTTTTTGTTTGAGTTTTTTTTTTTTGGAAAATTAAAAATCTTCACTGAAACTGCTTGACTTATATTACTTCAGAATTCCATAGGTAAACTTAAAGGTACCTTTAGACCTTTATTTTTTCAGCTGTGCATTTTTTTAATTTTGCTCACTTTTAGCTTCCTCCTGAATGTGCAAACCATATTTTCTTCAAACTTGGTTGGAATGTTTGCCTGAATCAATCTCCACATAATATGTACATTTTGTGGTACATGTACATGACGTACCACTATCCTTTCTGGACTTTAACTAGCTTTCAAAATTATGTAATGATCAATAATATATATGTTACCATGGAAAGGAAGTGTTCGTACATGTTTATGGAATTTCCTACAATACTGTGCCAGATCCACATAAACTGGGTGGGCATGTATGTACATTGGCAGGATCTTTCTAAAATTAGGTCACTGTCTTGAGTATCTGGGTCACTCATATCTGTGTGCTATCATAAAGCTATGCTCATCCAAGCTCAACTCAGCTCAGGTTGGGTTGAATGCAAGGTGAGCTGATGAGGGGCTGTTTGCATAGCCCATTTGTTTAAAGCCCAGCTGAGCTTTTGTGAGGGTTTGTTGTCCCTCCAATCCTCCCGTGTATTTTGCTCAAATTTGGCAGTATGCTTATCTACCATGCCAAGATGAACTGATTAGATTTTAGTGTCCCCATGACCTAATTTGAGCAAATGGCAGACTGTTAAGTCAACGCTTGCATTGAAGGTATATCTAGTTTATTGATTTTTGGGTTCTTTTTTTGGACAAATCTTAAAAAATCTTTTTCTCCAAAGTCGCTCACCCAATTGCTTTGTTGTCACAAAGGAACACTCCTAGGGACTCCTAGTTCTTAATTTGTAAACTAGGTTGTGCTGAAACTTATTTCTATTTTTTAATGATTTTTTTGTGTGTTTTGGCTATTTTTAACTTCTTCTCCAGAAACGTCACTCAAATTAAGCTGAAACTTGGTGTATATTCCTTGTGAAAAAATCAAACAAAGTTGAACACCAGGTGGCACTGCTTTGAATTTTTAATTTTTAATGATTTTTTTAATTTCGGTACTTAGCAGTGAAAACACCTTTCCTATTTATTACTATGCAAGTCAATGGGCATTCTAATGCTAATTCACAATTTGGACTTCGACGAAGAAACTGTCACTCAGATTTACTTCAAACTAAGTCGGAATGAGCCTTGGATGAGTCTCTACCAAGTGTGTACAAATGGCTATGGTCCAGCAATTTTGGGATTTTTTGTAATTTTTTTTTTTTTTGTTGAGGGTGGGGGGGGGGACAAATTTTTAAAAAGGTTCTGATTGGAAAGTTTAACATGGGAAATTCTTGTAATGTTTAGAACTTTCATAATTTTGGCCAGATTTGTGTCAAACTTAGTTGGGATCCGATGTACCTTTGATAAGTGTCTTCCTATTTCGTCCTAGCCAAGTTCACAGAACCACAAGTGTAATGAATCTCTAGGTCAGCTGAGCTTAGGCTGTTCACACAGCCCTCTTGTTCATTTCTGTTTTGTTTTTTGTGTGTTTGTTATTTGTGTTTTGTTTTGGTTGTGGTTTGAAACAGGTTCAAGTGAAGTTTCTTGTTTATTTCAGAGAGTGGTCGTGTGTTCACATTTGGTTCAAATGACTGGGGTCAGTTAGGACTGGGCAACACAAAGCCCCAGAACAAACCCAGCTGCATCAAATGTAAGTGTCTTTTCAAACAAATTTGCAGGTTGCATGTCATCCATTTAGCCATTGCTGATTCGTTGGTGCCAGTTTCATATTGATCCTTCAAAGTCATGTTCAGTGTAACATTTTTTGTGTCATATTGTGAAGCCTCAGTGAGATTACATGCGTGTGATGTGCCTCACTTTAGCCCAAAGAGAATGCAAGTCTATCATCAAATGATGGCTGGTTTTACGAAGAGGATACATCCCAAGTTTAAGGGATCTATCTGGAATCCTGCTTTTTTAAATCCCGGAGCGAAGGGTAGGGATTTAAAAATGCATTTCCAGATAAATCACGAGAACAAGGGAGGAATCCTTTTTATACCATGCCTTCTTTGTTTTTATGAATATAAATGCATTTTAAAATGTATTCACCAAAGCAAATCAGTCCTGTGTTGAAATATAGCCACAGAAATTAAAGCAGGGATATATGTGTAAGCAGGTGACATATATATCCCTTGAGAAAACAAAGGAGGCATGGTATAATGTACCGGTAAGTTTAGAGGTTGGATAACAAATTACCCCTTTCAGTGTAAAATTTTGGACTGAGTCAACAGCTTTTCTTGGCATGCATTGGGAGCAATTTGCCTAATGTGCTTTGAGAAAAGCTGTGGACCTGGGGTATTCTCTTTGGAACTGTAGGTATACTGGTACTTGAATGAAAGGTCTTTTTTATGAGGAATACCAGTCTGAGATTCTAATGATAATTCAGACAAGTTTGGCTTTAGTAGATTCACTGAAGTTGTGATTGGCACGGAAAGAGTCAATCGAGCATCATGTGAAATACATATACATGTATAAGAATTAATTCTTTAAAAAAAAGAAAATCAGTAAAATCAAAGTTTTTGGCATGTAATTATAAAGGGGTTCTAACCAGGCTAACCTACACTTCTGTACCTCTAAGAAAATACTATACATAGAAGAAAGAACTCAAATCCTAGGTAAGAGTATATACTATAGTTACATATGCTCATATTCATGAAAAAATCAGGTGGGTACATATATGAGTGAAACTGCTTTTGTCAGTGATTGGATTATTGTGCTGGAATAGCAGATTCACAGATTTAGAGGTGGAGCTTTAGGTTCAGTCACCATATTCCCAGCAGCTATCTCAAATTTCAGCATGCACCAGGTACACATACCATTGTATTACTGAGTATGCCAAAAGTGTTCAATAGTTTGGCCTGAAGCCAGTTGGTAAATGTAGCAGTGTTTGTATTGATCCTTGAAATATGCTTAAAGATTTTTTTGGGGGAGGGGGGCGGTCAGTTCATTTTCTTTGTTATTTAATTCATTTATCTTACATATTCAGTTCTCTGACACATTTCTTAGGGAACAGATGGTGTCATTATAACAAGTTTTCACTGTACTAGTCATCTGTGGGTTGTAAATGACGGTGTGTCCTGCCACCTCACGTGGACAAATATGAGGCTTAAACACCATACCATGTAGTAAAACTAGGTCACTAGGATCTGTGTCATTGATGTCCAGACTGCACTATCTGCTCAACATTCAGTTCAGCTCAGCTTAGTTGAAGCTGACCTCAGGTGGGGACTTATTTTTGGGGTCAACTTTTCTGGGTCAGCTGAGCACGGGCTAGTCATGCAGTCCTCTTGTTCCATTGCTGTGTTTCCTTGGCCATTCACAGAATGAATTGAATATATAGTCAACAATAAACACTGTAGGCTACAAAATTAAATAACTTATATTCTATTACTAAATGTAATTCAGCAGTATCAGTAATATGCAGAAACACTGAAATGTTAAAAAGAGGAAAGGGTTAAAGTACACATTAACTAATGACTTGAAAAAATACTCATCTTGTTTGAAGTTGTCTGTTAGTTTGCTCTGTTTAACCCCCCAGCGACTGAGTCTTGACATAGTTTGGGTGCAAGGTGCAGTGGGGAAAACTGTTGACCAAACACTTACATTAGACGTTCGTGATGAGAACAAAGCAGATAGTATTTATGACACAGAACTCTTTCTGTTAGTGATTTTAATTGGAAAAAGTTGTATGTGGATACATCAGCTTCATGTCTGCCTGGGTAAAATTAAGATAGTGGTGAAATCTTCGAAGGTAGGGGGTTAAACGATGCATGTGCCAAGCTTTTAAGTGATATTTATGGGAAGGAACATGTATAATTTATTATGTAGATCCCTTAATTCTGTATGCTGAAATGGGATTCTGTTCAGTGAGTTACATGTACATACATGTATATCCATCATGCAAGTATATTTGATAGTGCCAACAAATGATTGTAAGTGTGCAATGTCTCTAATCAATATTAAAAGTGTAGGCTTCTAATAATTTACTACTTCGATGCTCAGTTATGCACATGCTCAGTTCAGATTGTGTCGTCCAGAAACCCTTTGTATTCTTTAGATGTGCAGTGAATAAATAGTTACATATATATGCAAAAGGGTTCCACTGCACAAAGGTGGGTGGGGGTATACACTTGTAGTTGTGATTATGTTAAGACTTGCTCATTATTCTGTATAGGCTGTTTGTTTGTCCATTATGATTTTGTGCAGAGTGTTTCTCAGAAATTGGAGAAGTCAGATATCCTGAAAGGGTCCTTATTGGCCAATACCAAGGCTCTGATAACAGTAACTGCAACACTGGAAAAATGTATTTTTCATTATTTTCATATGGCTGATAAAACAACGATTGCATTCATGAGAGGAAGTTTAAGTTAGGTTAATATGCTTTTCACACACTGCAGAGTGATGATTAAAGAGTACTTGATAGATCTCTTTCATTACATAATATTGTGGTGAAAGTGCCTTCAGGATTTCTTTCCTTTCATTGATTACATAGGCTTTTATGCTGGAGCTCAGAGGCGTGAAATATTATGTTGATGATGGGGTTTCATTGTATAATGAAGTCAAAGTAAGAGTATATAATTAGACCAGAATCATAGAGTTGGTCTAGAATCAATATTTAGTATGTTTGATATTTTGTTCTCTGGTAAATAATCTTACGAAGAATTACCCCACCCCCACCCCTGTCGATGCATCCGGAGACATTGTCGTATACACATATACTTACCTTTGCTCATTAAAATCCAGAGTAAAAATAATATTATACCCCAAACCAGAAATAATACTTTCAGAAGGTTGCAGTGAACACATAAAATTTAAACTTATGTAGAACTACCTGTATAGTTAAAAAAAAAGAAAAGAAAAAAAAAAAAAAACTACAATGCATATTTATATGATGTGCTGTCAGCAAGGGCAGACTTGTCTCAAAATCAATACATTATGGTGTAAATACCTAGATGAGCACTAAGATGTGTTTGATCATTGGTCTCTAGGTGGCCTGTGGCATCCAATATATGGAATTTATTTCAATTAGACATGATGAGTTCTTTCAAAGCCCATCTCATTTCCTTCTGCATGATTGCTCAGCAGGATGTGGTGATTACTTAGTGGATATTTTA
Source organism: Hermodice carunculata (assembly GCA_964020975.1). Classification (NCBI taxonomy): domain Eukaryota; kingdom Metazoa; phylum Annelida; class Polychaeta; order Eunicida; family Amphinomidae; genus Hermodice; species Hermodice carunculata. The sequence goes on from OZ026614.1 coordinate 18,428,196, forward strand.
AGCAAGTTGGTTGCACACCACTGTGGTATATTGGGAAGAATTCAGAAGGAATTTCCTCAGCTTTCAGCTGGTCCAGTTCCTAGGCTATGCTTTGAAATATCATGCATTATTACTACATGTACAAACATACAATGTATATATATGTGACCGTTAGTCTGGCAGTTCCTGTTGTAGTTGGTATTAATTTTTTGTTTAAATCCTCATTTTTTTCATATCTTCGTTTGCCCATGTTTAGATGTTGTAAAATGTTGGGCTGAAGCATGTAGTCCCTCTTTTGGGAGACCACCTGTTTTATGTGACCACTTCTTGGATGGCACCAGGGGTGGTCTTTCAAAGGAGGACTACTGTACAAGAGTGAAACAGGATGGAAATACATTAATCTGCATGACATCTTTAGATCATGATGTAGTCTATAACATCAAAGGCAGAAGTGGTTTTCCCTTTCTTGCAGCTTCATATATTTTGAGCTTCAAAATGAAGCAACCCTTAGAAATATTTTATATATATTTTTTTATTTGTAATCTCTCTATTTCAGCTCTCAAACAAGAAAAGATTAAGTTGGTCACATGTGGAAGGTCACACACAGTCGTTGCTACAGGTGAGTGAAGTTGTACACTGAGTTATGCATCATCAGACTTGTTTGACATCAGTGTAATGCTATTGGTGAATATCAATGTTTGGATTGACTGTCTGTAATTGTTCTTAGTTCGCTGCTGATACAGGTTACAATAAAAATGGCTTGGCACGTTTTATGATTTTTTTTCCTGGTGGCTGTTACTTAATTTTTAGCCTTCGGCCTTACGAGGCCGGCGGTATTGTCGTACCCTGCGCCGTCCGTCCATCTGTCCATCCATTCCATGGTTTTACCGCCATAACTTCAGAAATTTTTGAGACAGGACTTTCAAATTCCACATGATATTACACTCCTATATGGCCTACTTTGTGTGCAAGCATAGTAGACCTTGACCTAATTGTCAAGGTCACACAGTGATCACATGTGCTAAGCAACGTTACCGCTGTAACTATTGAAAGCCTGCATCTAGCAATCTAAATCTTACACACAAGAAGCTTCATAGAGTGATCTAGAAGCCTATTGAAAATCGAGGTCATAGCGATATATTTGACCTACTTTTTGAGGTCAAAGGTCAAGTGCACAATGGTGGTATTGGTATAAGTAAGGAAGTTTTTAAGTCAGTTACATGAAATTTTATACACATATGTATCACAACCAAAGAATGTGTCATGAATCAAAAGTAGGTCACTAGGTCAAGTATCTGGGTCACAGTGACCTATTCATTGAAATTTTGTTTACCACTATAACATTAGAAGCTTTTGAGACAGGACTTTCAAATTGCACATGATATGACACTCCTATATGGCTTACTTTGTGTGCAAGCATAGTTGACCTTTACCTAATTGTCAAGGTCACACAATGGTCACATGCTGAGCGACGTTACCACTGTAACTATTGAAAGCCTGCATCTAGCAATCTAAAGCTTACACACAAGAAGCTTCATAGAGTGATCTAGAAGCCTATTGAAAATCGTGGTCATAGGTCTAAATTTAACCAACTTTTTGAGGTCAAAGGTCAAGTGCACAATGGTGGTATTGGTATAAGTAAGGAAGTATTTAAGTCAGTTACATGAAATTTTATATACACATGTATGATAACCAAAGAATGTGTCATGAATCAAAAGTAGGTCACTAGGTCAAGTATCTGGGTCACAGTGACCTATTCATTGAAATTTTATTTACCACTATAACTTCAGAAGCTTTTGAGACAGGACTTTCAAATTGCATATGATAGTACACCACTATAAGGCTTGCTTTGTGTGCAAGCATAATTGACCTTTACCTAATTTTCAAGGTCATACATGGGTCACAAGTTTGCTGAGTGACATTGTGCATCTAGAAATCTAAATCTTAAAACAAAAGAATAGTCAGACTGGGCAAATGTGAATGGCAAACAAGGATGCCTGTTTGTCACACCGACCAAAAATCGCTAGACCGGGTTCGACCTAAATGGGTCTCATCAGTAGCTGAATTTGTAACGGATTGGGCACGCTCTTTTTATACCCTATGGTGGCACTGGCCTTTGTAAAGTACATTACGCAAGAGACCTGATGCAATACTATGTTTTCACGTCAGAAAAACTCAAGTGCCAGAACCGACTGGTTGAATTACGGGTCTGGCGTGGGGATCCAACCTCATTCCAAACATAGACAGATGATTGCTAGGGAAAATTGGGGTTTCCCTAGAAGGGTATCCCTATGAGAAGGATTTTTCATTGAAAGATTTTCCATGGAAATCATGGTGAATTCACGAAAATCATGTAAATTCATGATTATAACAAGTCTTTTCCATTAATCATTAATGAGTACCGACCTGGGAATAAAATTATTAATAATTCCCTGATTATTCCCCCAATCCATTGGGACAGAAGTCTTCTTATTCTGTCCTCGGTTGATAACAAACAGTGTCACAGGAAAGTAAACATGGGAAAGTAAAAATTTTTTTTTAAACAAAAGAAGCAACATAGGGTGATCTAGAAGGCTATTGAAAGTCAAGGTTATAGTATTACCTCTATATTTGACCTAATGTTTTTGAGGTCAAAGGTAAAGTGTACAATAGTAGTATTTGTGTTATCCCTCGTGGAAATTTATGATCATACACTATACCTGATACTATGGGGCACTATTCCTATTCACTTACGTACATATACATCCGAGAAGGTACCACTTTTAGCAGCTACCACAACCCCTCCAAAGTCTACCATATCAACTGACACCTCCCCTGCAAATCCTCCCATGCCATATACCTGATCAATTGCACCAAATGCAAAGTACAATACATAGGCAGGACTACACAACCCCTCTCAAAACGCCTATCCCAGCACCTTTCCTCCGTCCGGAGACAAACACACACTTCACTCAGTCTCCACTTCAACAGCCCAGGCCATACTGGCCTCCAGGATTTTGAAATCCTCCCCATCTAAGCCGTTCCACTACAAGCCCACTTAGGGGCCATGAACAGCCACATATTGAGAACCAAAGAAAGCCACTGGATCAAAACAATGGGCACACTAGCCCCCAAAGGCCTTAACCAGTTAGCTTAAACCCCCCAACCACCCCACCCCCACCACCCGAGCAGCAGTATATTCCACTTGCCCCTTCAGGGTTTGACGGCTCCCTTGGTGAATACACGCAGGCTTCATTTTCAAATCCAGCTGAGGCTGAGGCTTGCAAGTGTACACCAAACATATACCACAGCAAAAGAGATTGAAGGCAGCCGAAGGGTACTGCGTTCTTTGAACGGTATTTTTAGCTCTGCTGACAAAAGGTCACAGAGCTTTTGCGACTGCTCATGTTCATCCAGTATAGTGGAAGAGGTGGCTTCCAGCTAATACTTTAGTACGCTTTACTTCATAACACCTCTAGTCAACTTTGTGGTGCTAAAAATTGTGCTACTATTTACCTGTTTATACCAGTGTCGGTATGGTGAAATAGTGTGTGCAGCTTTTAAGTTTCAAAGGAGACGTCCGTCCATTTGTCAGTAAACTTTTGCTCATTAGTGCAATACCGTCTACAGTATTTAAGTTAGTCCAATACGTGTATAACTTTCAGGACTTTTAGGGTGTATGAAAATTTAGGCTGAGTTTGATATTGGTGGCGCCACCTACATTATCATGTAATATAGGGGTCAAAATGTGAAAATCTTGGGAACATTCTAGCATCTTTAATTTTTGGCAGATCTTCACCAAATTAGTGGGATTGTGGGGGAGGTCAAAGTCTAAGTTGGTGGTGAAACTAGTGGTGCCACCTGTAATTTGACAGAAATTATGAGCCTAAAAGTGTTTTAAGATATAAAATTCCATATTTGGAAAAGTGATTGGATAAGACTTGCCCAAATTTGTATGATATATAGACCATGTCCAAAGGTAGAATGTTATGTAATATCAGTGACCTTGATCTAATTTTGTGAGGTCACCATGCCTGTGAAGTTGAAAGAGGTGATTTTGTAATGGCTGGGTGTAGCTTGGACATCAATGGCAAAGAGAATTGAGCCTCCAGATCAAAATTGCACTTGATTACATAATACATAAAACTGTACTTGAAGACTTGCTTTTTGGGTCTTCTGTAACCCAGTAATTATGGAATTTGGTGCTTGTCCAAGTTTATTGTTTTTCCTCAATGACTCAAAAAGCAATGACCCGATTTGGACAAACAGACTATCCATGGAAAGCTGGATGTTGGGCACATATTTTGAATAGAAACAATTTTTTAATCTGAGTTGAAGGTCAAGGTCAAATGGCCAGTTTGAATATTGGGGTCATCTAGTATGCACCCCACAATTCTTGATATAGGCCCATATAATGTTCAGGAGTTATAAAGTGTGTAAAAATTTTTGTTGACATCAATGTTGGTGGTGCCATCTATAGTATTATATAATATACAGGTCAAAATTTTGAAATTTTGTGACCGCAGTACTGTCCACAGTTTTCAAGTTGGCCCAATTTAATTTTAGGACTTATAGGGGGTACAAAAATCTAGGTTCTTTTCCATATTGGTGGCGCCACTTACAATATCATGCAAAATGGGGTCAAAATATGAAAATCTTGTGAACACTCTAGCATCTTGAATCTTTGGCAGATCTTCACAAAATTCAGTGGGATTATGGGGGAGGTCAAAGTCTAAGTTAGTAATGATACTTGTGGCGCCACCTATAATTTGATAGAAATTATGAGCCAAAATGTATTTTAAGATATAAAATTCTATATTTCAAAAAGTAATTGGATTAGACCTGCCAAATCTATAGGATATATAGACAATGTCCAAAGCTAAAATCGTATTTAATATCAGTGACCTTGACATATTTTTGTGAGGTCACCATGCCTGTGAAGTTGAAAGAGGTGATTTTGTAATGGCAGGGTGTAGCTTGGATTCTAATGGCAATGCCAACACAGCACCAGGCAGGCCTGTGGGCATCTTGTATTACATGATCTTGGTGCCCTTGATCTTCTGTTGCAAGGTCACTGAGGACATGAAGTTCAGGACTCACTCATTGTTGTCTTGGCACGTGCAACAATATTCATCACAGGAGTTGCACAAATAAGCTATGATTACATGTGGAGTGAAGTGCTATCTGGTGAACACTTTTCACATTAAGCTTTATATGTTGAGAAGCCAGTTGAGGACTCGCTGCTTTGAAATGAACAGGTGCAATATAGTCATGATGCCAGCAGAGCATTAGGCCCGTGGGCCTCTTGTTATGAAAATAAAGCCAGAATATAGTAAAACAACAAGTTTAATCAATTTAGGAAATGAGGTCTGCAGGAAACAACAATCCCAGTTTTGGAAGACCAATAGGAAACAGCATTGTTCTGGAAACACTGTCTGTTTTGATACTTTGCTTACTTAGTACATGTGCTTTTATAGACCAGAGAGACATCATGTCTTGAGAACTGAAGTATAATTGTATGCTTTGACAGTCTCCACGGGCAACCTGTCCAGACAGACTCTTCTGGATAATAATCTTGTATATAGCCATTGCTTTGATGATTTCAGAGTCAGGCAAACTGTACAGTTTTGGTGCTAATGGAGAAGGACAGTTGGGGATTGGAGACTCACAGACCAGCAACTGTCCACAGCCACAGTACATAGAGAGCTTGGAGCCTTTAGAGTTCACCATGTTGGCAGCAGGAGCTGACCACACATTGGTCCTCACAGGTGAAGCACCATTCTTTTAGCATTATATCCTGCAATAGTTGTCACTGAAGGAGAGAAGTAAATTAAATAATTTCTTCAGCTTTTCATCAGAAACCTCCATTATGTGTGATGTGAAATATTCTTTTGGACAGTTTTTTAGCTCAGCTGATTTGACTTTACTATTTTTGACTTCTCCAGAACAGTCACCCAGATTAAGCTGAGACTTGGTAGATATGTTCCTTGTGGAAGGGTCAAACAAAGTTGTCCACCAGGCGGCACTGCTGTGGATTCCTGATTTTTAACGATTTTTTTCAATTCGGGTACTTATTGGTAAATGTACCTTTCGTATTGATTACTATGTAAGTCAACTGGCATTCTGATGCCATTCACATTTTGGACTTCTCTGAAGAAACTGTAAGTCAGATTGACTTCAGACGTAGTGGCAATGTACCTCAAACTCAGAATTCATTTATTTTAGCTAATCAATACAATAATGTTTTCAATATGAAGATACATGTGCATAATAATATAAATTGATGTCGCTAGGGGGACTCCTTGTAAGACAAATACACGTCACTCTCATAGGAGCCACCTTTAAGCCTTAAACAATTGAAACAATGTACATGGCAGTCACTTAAACAGTAAATGTCAAAAGAAACTTTAAGATATGATACAATTTACACATACAATGTTCGTGGGAACATATGATTATTAATTATTTTGACAAACATAGCAGTTATATATATTACAACTGTGTTGATAATTATTCAAACAAATATTTTTAGTATACAGCGAAAAACCTTGTAAACAATGAGTACCTTAGGTGGGTCTCTACCAAGTTTGTTAGTATGGTCACGCTTTAGTGATTTTTGGATTTTTTATGACTTTTTTAAATCTTTAAAAAGTTTTAGTATGAAAGTTTAACATGGGAATTTCTTGTAATGGTTAGAACTGAAATAATTTTTGCCAGATTTAGTGTCGAACTTGGTAGGGATGTACCTTTTATTAGTATCTACATAGTTTGTGAAAGTGGTCATGCCCCAGTGATTTTTGGACCTTGACCTCATTCCCAAGGTCACAGGACAACTGACATGAAATTTACTGTTCACTTGATAACTTGAGATCTGTTTTGAGTTAAGATGTTTTGATGTTGCACATGTTAATGTTTCTCTATAAAGGTCATGCTTGGACAGTACATGAGTAACCTTGACCTAATTTCTAGGATCTCAGTGCAAGATGCATGAATTTGTTAGCATTTTTCCATAAAGTTCAGACTTACTCAGTACATGGATAACCTTGATCCTATCCCAAGTTCACAGAGCCACAAGTGTGATGAATTTGTAGGTCAGCTGAGCATGGGCTGTTCACAAAGGCCTATTGTTTTCTGTAAGCATACTATTCTTCCCTTTATTTTGTTTAACAAGAATCCAGTGCTGAAGTCACAAGCTTTCCATGGTACAGGTTGGGTGGTTAATGTCAGCCTGTGCCATGGAAATTTTAACTGTTGACCTGAGGTATATTATCAAGATAGGGCTCAACCATGATTATCATTTAAAATGGTCGAGTGATTTAACCAGAAACATTTTACCCCTCTGACACTTTTGAGTAGTTTAAGTAGAAAATGGTTGTATACATGAATGCAAAAACAAACAAAATATTTTCTGTGTATTATGTTTGATTTATTTCTCATTGTCTCTTTTTCATGACACATTTTAACAGATAATTTAGACTGAGCACGTTTTTTTGTGAACAACTGTTAACATTGGTATTGTACAAAGGTATATTTTGAACTTTGGTCACAGAGGATGGTGATGTCTATGGTTGGGGTGCCAATGGTGAGGGCCAGCTGGGGCTGAAGGATGAGCCCGAGTGCCCGGAGCCCAAGCACATAGTGTTTGATGAGCCCATTACCTGTGTATCTTGTGGCTACTACCACTCTGCTGTCATCACAGGTCAGTACACTCTGTACATAATTCAATCAAACTGTAGCTCATGTATATAGTGATGCTGATCTGAGCTTTCAAGTTTTTTCATCAATACTGAGAGACATGTAGCATGCACATGTGTAAATTCAAGGACAAAAGCAACTTGAGTGGCTGGGATTTTTTTACATTTGGCTCTGATCATCTGCAGGTTATAAGTGTTTTTGCTGGCATTTCTGGGATTAAAGTGGCATTTGTTTGCATTTTAACTGGTTGTAATGTGGAATTAGGGGGTGGTCATATTTGTGAGCATAATTACCTGTGCAATCCTATCGCTTTTATTTTGGTTGCAGATATAACTGCATATTGTGGTCAGGTACATGTAATTGCCTTCATGGGGTGGTCATGAAGCAGGCATGCACTTGAGTTCAAGTTTTACGCAATCACATTTCAAGCATTTAAAACTCTTATAAAAAAAAATATACCTTCTGTTTTAGTAATTAAAGTTGAATGGGCCCAAAAATACCATCTTAGTATTATTCCCACAAAAAAATACTGTCTCGCGTATGAATCAATCTTTTACCAATAATGTTAGCATCAAATTTTATCTTAACTTTTCTGTTTGCCCGTGGCTTTGCTGTTGTCATCTATATTTTTCCTGTTTGTCCACTTTCTGTCTTCCGAAATAATGCTTACAGTGAACGTCCTGTACTATTTGAACCTACTGTCACCTCATTTTGTAGTAATGATGGTACAGGATGCTCCGTTTTATAATCTAGATGTGGTAAATGTATTAACATGCCTAACCTTATTCTGAAGTCCAAATACATGTATTGCAAACAGAAACTTCCAGATGGAAGGTTGACTGGTTTATGCACAGTTAGTTGATTTTAACTATACATGTGGAAGTCAAACCATTTCTTTGCCTTACAGCAAGTGGAAAGCTGCTTACTTTTGGTGAGACTGATGGAGGAAAGCTAGGCCTGGGCGACCATGTAGATAGACACACAGAACCACAAGTGGTGTCAGGAATCAGGGAAAAACTGATATGGGTGTCATGCGGGGGCTCGCACACTGTGGCAGTGGCAGGCAAGTAGTAGCCCCAAGGGATGTGACATGGATGTGTCAACTTGAAACTCTTTTCCAGTCAAAAATTACCAGAACTTGGTCCAGTGTGGTGTGTGTTAAATGCTTCTCATGTGCGACTTTATTTTTGTGGGGGGTTTTTTGGCACAAGGAAATACTTGTATGCCAGTGGTCAGCAGCTGACTGTTGTGTGATGTGCATCATGACTGCACTATGGATTGTTCTTTACTCAAATCATACTTTGTAATATACAAAACTTTTCAAAATTGGTAGATGTTGACTGTGATGATAAGTGCAAAGCAATGGCTGTATCAAAAGTACAGATGAAGATTAACTATGAATATACATGAGTATTTTTTTTTGTAGTTTTTCACGACTATGTAGGGGTTTTATCTTGGTAAATAGAACCAAACTGTATCGTTTCAAAGCAGGTTTTGCTGATTGCTGCTTTGTAGTTGTCATCAGGAACATAATGCAATATTTATGAATTTATTTATCGATTTTTATTCATATTTTTAACTTACGTTTGTTTTGAAGCTTTCCTGCAGCACGTAATCTGCACAGCAGACTTCCTGTAACTGTGCCTTCTTTGTGGATCCTACGCTAGGGAGAGCATTTTCCAGGAACATTGGAGAAAGTGCAACATGTACTTGTTTGTAGCAAAATACATGTACAACAAAGAAAAAAAATACTCTTGTGATGACGTAACACATTATAGTAGTTTCTTGATGTAAGGCCGCCCCAGACATGTGTCCTTGTAAGTGGGGTGGCCCTTCCTGAGGAGAGAAATACGATAAAAATACCATATTTGCTGTATGGAGAATTGGTCTAGAGCTTTGAATGGGTGATTCATTGTCACTGCTGCCTTTGAAGAAGGGGACCACTGTACCATTTCAGTTGTTTTATGTGCAAATAGGTTCAGTTGAGCACGCAATTCTTTCCTCAATATATATGGGTTTCTCAAGCAACCCATGATGTTTTGTGATAATTTTATTAAAAGGGGTTGTTATTTACAAAATTGAAGAATAAATATTTGATCAGCAGGAAACAAAGAAAGATCGACTTGCTGCAAACTGAAACAGACACAACAGTAAAATAATGCACATGGGCATGCCTGTTGTAGCTTGTCTTATCAGGAAACTGCTTTTAATGTGCTTTGTAACCATTTTTCAATCTGCTTAAGCAGGCTGCCATCTTGATGTGCACAACCAGGCATATTCTACCACTTAACTATGTGCTACAATCACATTTATAAATTTATTAGTGCTATTTAAAATACATAGTAACGTAAAAAGCCAATTTTTAATGCAGGAAAATCATGGGCTAATTCCAAATATTTTTGCAGCTGCATAAATTTGAACTTGTATTTGAATTGTCAGGTAAACTTGTAGTGTGATCATGGAAGGTATGTATTTACCCTAAGTGCCATGTGTTGTGTTATTTTTTGCAGAGAGTGGCAAGGTATATTCATTCGGGGATGGTAACTTTGGGCAATTAGGTCACGGGACAACATTATTACAGATTCCATATGCGCAACAAGTAGCATCATTAAAAGATACAAAAATCACATACTCTGCATGTGGAGAAAACCATACAGCACTTATCACAGGTAGGTCAGCTTGTCTGATAGTTTCTTCAGCGTTCAAAGCTTTTCCAGTTGGTATTATCAGACCTTCTTGCTGTAGAGGACTTGGCCACAGCCTTGTGAGAAACTTCCTGTTCATCGCGGAGAAGTGGCTGGGGCCGTGTGTGCCCTGACTTGGATTTAATTAAAGGATATCGATTAATGTTTAGAGGAACAAGGCATTGCCCCATGTAAACTCTTCATGTGTTTTCAGGGTAAACTTGAGTACAAATGTTTCGTGTATATTAATTGAATTGAGTCAAGTTTTCTTAAAATGGCTTTAAAACAACACAAGACCATACTTGTAGTGGACTTCAGTATGGGTTACTTAGACACTTTTAGTGTTCATAACTATCCAGAATTACAGCATACCAGGGCATTTGGCTTCCTTTTAAGTAATTCTTCAATATGGGTTACTGAGGCTTCCTTTTAAGTAATTCTTAAATATGGGTTACTTAGATATGTAGTGTTCATAACTAGTCCAGAATATCATCATATGACTCTCCTATTTATAATGAAAAAAGAATGACTTGGTGTTCTTGCAGGTTAACTATAAACTACAATGAGGCAAAATTACATGTATGATCTCCTGGAAAACCTGCATTAGAACTGTTCCTTTTTGAACAATGTATATGTTTTGCAGAGCGGGGTCAATTGATAACATTTGGAGATGGTCGTCATGGGAAACTAGGCTTAGGGGAAGAGAATTTTGCCAATCAGTTCAAACCGTCCAAAGTGTTAAGGTTCCATAAATTCATTGTAGATGAGGTGAGTGATTGTCCTCTGTCCAGGTTGTGCATGTGTTGAAATACGCTTTGATGTCTATATGTGGATTGTATACTAGGAGATTATTATTCTGTCTATGATTGCTCACATGTCATTTTATAAATAATATTTGTGGCACAAGCAGAAATGGTAGAGCAGAAGTCCATTTTGTCTGATATCAATACACTGTATTTGGTATTTTAGATGCATTTGGCAAAAGAAAAAAGAATGTGTGAAAATGAAGTGTGACAAATTTGATATAGATTCTGTTGTAATTGTTAATGTGTGTATATACAGAACTACAAACATTGTATGTATTAATACATGTGTGTAATATATCCCTTTTTCATGAAACTTTATTTTATTTTCTTAGAATATTCTGTCATAAAAAGCCATTAACTTCTTGAATTATATATCAAGTTGAAGCTTTTTACATATAACAAAGTATACCTGTCAGAAAAAAGAACTTAATTTACCAATTTAACTTGTAGAGAAGGGTCATTTCTTATACATTGATGTGGAATCTTGATTCACTGTTTTCACCATCATGCCCTGTGACAGGTTAAGTGTGGAGGCTGTCACATGCTAGCACTGGCTCACTTGAAGCTTGAGAATGGAGACTGGAGTGCAACAGATGAGGAGGCAGAGGAGGAGGAACTACAGAATCACAAACCCCAGGGACTCAGTGCCCTGAGAAACTCAGAGGATATGGATCTCTCTGGAAGCTTCTCTGCCCGGGATCGGCGGCGACAAAAACCTGTAAGTGAAGCACTCATGCTCTAGTTTATCATGTTGATGTTGTTTCCTGTAACACAAAAAAGCTACACCTTTGACTATTCTTTCCCATGAGCATGAACTGAACAAAGTCACTGATGTAATGTGACATTAAGATAAAACTTGACTGTACCCAAATTGTTTCCCATCATACCATTTACCCAGTGTACATGTAATAGGTTTTAGTCAGTGATTATGTTTACACACCAGGGTCATATGTGCCCTCACCTGTATAAATAATAATAATGATAATAATTTTATTATTATTACAGGTGAGAGCATCTCCTGTTGCTCAGTTTCAACTGACATACCTGATCAAGTCTTTAGTGCAAAATTTGTGCCGGATGTTTTGATGAAATTGTGCATTTTTTCAAAATGCAGAAACATAGAACTACATGTACTTACCTTGCATATATGTAGATTGCATGAAAGATTTGCCAGAATACATGTAGCTTGTATCCACACCAAGGTTTTCCTATTAACCCTTAAAGTGCCAATTACTGCTACATTTGTTTTCTCATGACTGTTAAACATATAATGGTTAAAAGATTTAAATTCCTCATGAAGATACCTTTCATTCAAATACCAGCAAATGTGGTGTAAAACAAAAGCTGCTGACTTAGTCTTAAATCAGCACTTTAAGGGTAAAGTTTACAGAATTTGGAAACAAGTAGATGCATTTATTTACCATAATTGACAGGACCCGTCCCAGACTCTGACGAGAACATTACCTCCACTCAACAATAGTTTCTCTGCCAAAGCCTTACCTCCACTGAGTACCACTCTGCCGGTTAACGAGAAGAGGAACCCTCTTAACCGAGGCAAACTGCCAGAAATCACTCAGGACGATGGTAAGTATAATGGCAGTACACTAAGAGCTCACTTCCCTTTTTTTGGTATCTTTGCTTGTAGAGACCTTCACAAATCCACAGAACTCACACTTAGCCAGTTGCAGTTGCATTGTTGAGAGACACAAAGTAACTTGATTACATAATTAGTACTGAGTTCCAAAACACGAATAGAATATCTAAATAGAATAAGTCATCAGTTTGGTTAATACATGTTACTCAATTTTGTAATCTGATAAGCAAATGGTTTGTGATTTAAACTGATGATATGCTGAGGTTTTTACTGGAAATGTGATTTGAATGTTGAAAAAAAGCTTACCCCATATGCCTCCATGCTCTACAAGCCTGAAGGGAAATAAGTCAAGAAATATGTTCAATTTTTTCAAATATGAGTATGGATTACTGCAGAGCTTGTATACATTAATACTATGGGGATGTGCAAGTTGAACCTGTGGCTCTGAGGCAATCAAGAGCATATTCAGTTGGTGCTGCCATCTTGTGTTGAAAAATTTAACTTAAATATGGACATCCAAGTTCATGCATCTGTTTTGATTTCTTATGTTATTTTGGCCTTTAAAACTGCTTCCTACATTTGTTTCAGACAGTATGATAATGATACAGAAACATTAGTGAGAATGGTTAAAAATATGGTTGAGCCATTTTTATTATTTTTCTATCAGCCAGACGTGGAGCATCAGGGGTGGAGGCAAATGTGTCACATATTTAAAATGCAGATGTGAATATATGGTGTCTGTCTTGTTTTGCCTTACCCTAAAAAATGCCTACCAATACTTCTCATGTATATCTTCGTCCTAGAATGTTGGAAAATAACAAGGAACTCAAGTCTCCAATCCATAATTTGGCATTTCTCGGCAAAAATGCTGAGGAATGCTGAGATGCCTTTCACTCTAGCCATTACCTCGGCATTTTTCGGCAAAAATGTAGAGAAACGCTGAGCTAAGGAGTAGGGAGAAAGGTACCTTGGCGTTTCTGGGCATTTTTGCTTAGAATCGCCGGGGGAGAGTACCATTGCAGTAGACCTCTGCGTTTCTTGGCAAAAGTGCTGAGAGATGCGGACAAAAGGATTTTTGTACAAATTTCCTCTGCATTTTTCGGCAAAAAGGGCCAACTGTGGCTCTTTCTCGGCATTTTGGCTCTCCTAGTGTATGTGCATGTATTTATATGATACTATAAGACAAGCGTAAACTGGCCGGGGTGTATCATGCATACAGTCAAAAATGCAATTTCAGCAAACAAGTAACCATCTATGTGGCACTGTCTGTAATGAAATCTGTTTTCTGCAGTTGATGGAGAAGTGGAAAAACCCAAAACAAAAACACCAAAAGACACTGAAGAAGACTCGGATGTTTCAGTCACACCAGAGGGCGAGTCAGATGACAGTGAAAATGAGATGGAAAAGGTACTGTAGATTACTAACTTTACTGTTTGTTATACAGTTGTCCCTCCTTTGAGAGACCGCCCCTAGTGCCACTCAAAAGGCGGTCACATAAAGCAGGTGGCCTTTCAAAGGAGGTATAAATAAAACGAAAAGTACTACAGAGAGACCTGACAATTATGGTCTCTCAAAGGAGGTGGTTTCCCAAAAGAGTGGTTTTTCAAAGGAGGGACTACTGTAGGCCTAAAATATGTGCACAATAAATGTACTAACAAATGGATGTGAATTGATTTTAATCAGTATTAAATGAATAGGTGGATAATGGAATGCTGAAATTACATTATTGGTTAGCATGTTGTGTAAGATCAGACTTAAACTATACATTTGAATAGCATAAAGTGAATTTTGTGGAGCAAGTGGTCAGTTTTGTACAGCAAACTATTATGATACCTTTTACTTTAACAACTGTAATACTTTACATGTAACTGATTTTAAAGTCATGCTTTGTATTTTTATTGTGAGTTTGAAATTCCACAGCGTGCAGAGTTCTGGCCTGTAAATTGAGCAGCTTAAAGCAGATATTTGAATATTCGATCTTGGGATATTGGATATGCCTGGATTCAGTTTTGTTCAGGTAAATATGCTCAGTCTGAGAAAACTGCTTGATCTATGGGACACAGGAGTTATGATTATTCATCAGTATTCACTTGTTCATTATTCTCAGAAACGTGCAGAAATCAAGAAACAGGCAGAGAAAACAGGACCTCAACCGAAACCAAGAGTCTTGCCAAGAATTCAAGTACAGAAGCCAAGTGCATCTAGTCCTGTGAGTGTTGATTCTACAGGGTCAGCTATTTGTTATAGCTCTGATCAGTCTTTAATACATTGTTATAGTATGTATAACCCAGTCTTCCAAATTTTATTTTTTGCATTACAGAATTTTTGTTAAAATTGTTGGGGGTGGGGATGGGGGGTCCGTCACTTATATTTAATGGCTAAAGCAAAGTACTTCCATAATTCAAGACCACTTCATGTATTACTCAACTGCTAACATGCTTGCATTTGACAGGTTTTTCCTTTTGTTGTTATTAGTTATATAATTAAAATATGCTGTAACAACATAACTAATTAACACCACACTAAGCATGGACAGAATTCATTTTCACAAATAAGCCAGAAGTTATGCGGGTATGACAATTTGTACCCTTTGAAAAATTACTTGTGTTACAAAATACATTGTGGGAATTAAAATGTCCAAAAAAAACCAAAAAAAACCTTCTGGATTTTTGTAATTAATATCGAGGGATCCTTCATGGTAGGTTATATGTCACCCCATGGTCTATTTATTGACTAATCATATCACCCTCCCCCAAAACTACTTTTCCTTCCATTGTTATCTGCACGTTGACCAACAAACCCCCATACACATGTACCCAGTAGAAGGGCTGATGATTTTCCGTTTTCACGGAAATTCCGGCGGAATCGGGGAATGAGTAACAAAAAACGGAAAAGTAATTTTCCAGCGGAATTTAACGGAAATCGGTATAAATTTCCCAGTAAAAGAAACAAATCAATTAAAGCAAGACAAAATGTAGAAAAATCTGCACATTTCCTCTTTTAAAACACTAAAATTAAAGCTCTAAACCATTTCCGTTCTACAAATACGCTTTTACCAGGGCGCCGCCATTAATCTTGCAACTCAAGACTCTCGTGTGAACTTGAGCTTTAATAGGAAAGATGGCTGCTGCGAAGCCCAAGTGTGGTCGCTCTGATGACTGATGAGGCTTTTGGGAAAAAAACGGAAAACATCCGAATGACAATAGGGCAAAAACGGAAAATCCTTGAACCAAAAATGGAACATCATCAGCCTTACAGTAGAATGGCTGCCACACACAATGCTATCCATTATATGGACTTAATGATGCAGTAGACCATTTTTAGCGTGCATAAGGAACTTAATCATCAAATGAAAATTTTGTTATTTTCACTTTACATTTGCATTTTTGCATAAACAGTTCATGTGTGGATCCAGCACAAAGCACTTTCAGGTGCTGTGTCTGCAGCCACAGTGCATGAATTTGTCCCATTTGAGGGACACAACTCATAGGAAATACTCTAATAAACATAGATTGAACAAATCTTGCATAGCTGGAGAGTGAGTTGGACACTGTTTTTATGTTTCTGGATTGTTGTTGATTGGGAAAATCATGAGTGACTACATATGATTCACATTTAACCGTTAAAGTGCTAATCACTGCTAAAGTTGCTATCTTGTTACTGTTAGACATATATAATGGTTAAAAAATTCAGATTCCTCATGAAGATACCTTTCATTTAAATACCAGCCAGCCAAAAAGCAGTATTATTCAACAGCTTTCCTCGGGACACTTTGCCCGCAGTGCGTGCAAAATGTCCCAAGGAAAGCTGTTGAGTCAATCTTAAATCAGTGCTTTAAGGGCTGATTCGCTTCTCAAGTAATATTCTCAGGCTCGAGACAGTTTATTCCAGACTGCAGAAACATGTATTGAATACTTTTGAACCACCAGGTGCCACCTTCAGTGTCAATAAAGCATGCATTTCAACCTAAATATAATTCAGGCAGTACCAGTATTTCCATATATATCATGTACAAACGTATGTTGGATTTGCATAATGATATAAAGAGTTAATTCACAAAAGAAAGGGAAAAAAGAAAATGTGGACCTGGAAGTTCAAGTGTCATAACTAAGTGTAAAAGTCAATCATGAATTTGATTTCCTTGGAAAAGGAATGTGCCACTGACTAAGTATACTGTACTTAATTCCAGCGAGATTTAGAGTCTGAGGAATCAGAAGAAGAAGCGGAAGAGAAAGCCACGTCAGCACAGCCTGTCAAGGTATGCCTGTAAAACATCCTCATCATTTGTTAGCAAAATTTTACAATATTATACCCACCTACAAAGTACGGGGTAGCAGATAGTATACTAAAGAGCATACCATTCTGAAATTTCAGAGCTGATCCTCAGAAACTATTACAGCTAGCCATTCAACATCTGTGTTGTAAATGTACCTTAAATAGTAGGTGTGCAGTGAGGCCTCAAAGTTGGACAACATTCTCAGGATCCATGGCCACAAAGAGGTGATTCAACATGGGTAATGGTCAGTTTTTGATGTCAAACATACATATTACTGTTTAGAATTTTGTGACACATTTAGAGACATTTGGTCTCCTAAAATAAATGTGCCAGCCAAGGCTAGGCATTTGTCTACAGTGCCTGTTGGGACTTAAATTGAGCCACAGCAGTTTAGCTGGTTGGGGAAATATCCATGTTAGCGGGGAGCTCATAAATATAAAATTTATGAGGATTAAGCATGCTGCAAGTCACATAATCTTATGCTGAAGGCAGTTTCTTTCTTTTCTAAGGGCCCGCCTCATAGGGGGATCCATTCTGTTTTGGGGTTGTCTGTCCATCTGTCTGGATGTGCTCATTCTCATTACTGCAATATCTACAGAATGCCTCCATGTATTTTGCTCAAATTTGGCAATATGCTTACCTTCCCTGGCAAGATGAACTTATTAGATTTTGGTGTCACCATGACCTAATTTGAGCAAATGGCAGCCTAATTACAAGCTTGTTAGGGCTTGTTACCGCAATATCTCCAGAAAGCTGCAATGTATTTTGCTCAAATGTGGCAGTATGCTTAGCATGCCAAGATGAACTGATTAGATTTTGGTGTCACCATGACTTAATTTGAGCAAATGACAGCATTTTTTCTGGGCTGACCCTTCACTCAACGCTTTGCGTTGAAGGTATGTTTTGTTTCTTTTGAAAGGTGCAATAATTAGATTTTGGTGTCACCATGACCTAATTTGAGCAAATGGCAGCCTAATTACAAGCTTGTTAGGGCTTGTTACCGCAATATCTCCAGAAAGCTGCAATGTATTTTGCTCAAATGTGGCAGTATGCTTAGCATGCCAAGATGAACTGATTAGATTTTGGTGTCACCATGACTTAATTTGAGCAAATGACAGCATTTTTTCTGGGCTGACCCTTCACTCAACGCTTTGCGTTGAAGGTATGTTTTGTTTCTTTTGAAAGGTGCAATAATTAGATTTTGGTGTCACCATGACCTAATTTGAGCAAATGGCAGCCTAATTACAAGCTTGTTAGGGCTTGTTACCGCAATATCTCCAGAAAGCTGCAATGTATTTTGCTCAAATGTGGCAGTATGCTTAGCATGCCAAGATGAACTGATTAGATTTTGGTGTCACCATGACTTAATTTGAG
This sequence comes from Hermodice carunculata, assembly GCA_964020975.1. Lineage (NCBI taxonomy): Eukaryota > Metazoa > Annelida > Polychaeta > Eunicida > Amphinomidae > Hermodice > Hermodice carunculata. The sequence continues at coordinate 18,446,583 of OZ026614.1, forward strand.
CAAATGACAGCATTTTTTCTGGGCTGACCCTTCACTCAACGCTTTGCGTTGAAGGTATGTTTTGTTTCTTTTGAAAGGTGCAATAATCATCAACTACATGTTCCATTCTTCCTGTTATCTTTGCGTGAATTTGCTGTAGAATGATATTTTTAAGTGCTGATAATGATTAGTTCTGCATGAAGATTTACAACCCACATCACCAATCCCCCCCCCCCCCATGTTGGAACTTTTTACTGGTGATGGTATTCCATCCAGAAATCACAAAAATTACGTCTTTGAAAATCATCATAAGTACATTAGCCCACTGATTTTGAATACAATTGGGCTGCATTTTATTTTACATTTAACCAGGGGTTTTGAGTCAATTCAAAATGACACAATGAGAGATTTTTATGTTGGGAGGAAAGCTCATTTGGTTTGTTGACTTGCATAATCTAACAGCAAAATCTTTGGGTGACAATTTGGATTATCAAGATCCAAAAAAACAACAGAAATTTGTTTTGATCAGCCACCGTAATCATTGAAATTGTAAAAATCTGGGCAGTAGGAGGAAAGTTATCTTTTATTGGCTAATTTGGAAGCCTTTCATGCATTTCTTGCCAAACATACAGTGTTCCATGCCTAAGATGTGGCAGGAATGTCTTGTTTAGGAACTGTTTAACATCTATCAAGTTCTCCATTAAAGTTGAATCAGTAAACTCTGAAAAATACAAAAACAAAAACAAAAACAAAAACAGGTGGCTGCTGCAATAATTGCTCTTCACCATCCTGATTGTGACCATTTTCCAAACACACTTTAAGATGAAAGTTGCACATGCAAACCAAGCAAATACTTCATATATATTTTCACACATTTATTATTACAAATTCTTATACTGTGGCTCATTTATGGCCGAAAGGTTTGGGGGAAAAAAAACAACAAAAACCTGTTGTAACTTCCCCGTGGAATGAAGACTGAGTCAACAGATTTTAACCCAGCTGACAGCAAGGAAAGCTGCTCACATGTGGCATGTTGTCTTGATAGGTCTCATCTACATATCTCATTCAAACTGTAGAAAGTAATCAAAAGCATTGAAGCAGAGAGCATTGGACCACCAGGTCATTTTTGGCCAGCTTGTGGGAGAAAGGGTTAGTGTGATGGGGCAGCATAGAGCCAAAAAGATGCAGTAGTTGGGAGAAAACACAGTAATCCTGATAAAGGGGTGATTGTACTCGGGAAAAATCACTTATTTATCAGTCATTGCAGTTGCTTTCGGGCACAAATATAACATCCTTTTCCAGGCTGTAAATTTTCTTTGCTTTTAGGAAGGTATGGAACGATCCACAAATGTAAAAAATACTGTTGACTAAACTTGATGCAAAGAATGTACCATGAACTGTGGGAATAATGGTGACCCTGAAAGTGCTGATTTAAGACTGAGTCAACTGCTTACCTCGGGTCCATAGGAAAGCTGTTGACTCAGACCACTTTTTTCTTTAGACCAGGCTTGCTGGTATTTGAATGAAAGGTACATGTATCTTCATAAGGGATTTTAATCTTTTAACCATTGTATGTTTAATGGTAATGAGAAAACAACTATTATAGTAGTAATTAATGCTTTAAGGGCTAAGCACTGTGAAGTTTGCATGTTGTTTGTTATGTGAGCTGAAAATTTCTAGTATTAGTTGTGAAAGAAAGCAATGTTGTCTCTGAGTGCATGAAGTGAAAATAAAAGCACTGCAAAACAGTCTTGGAATGTGTAAGCTGGGGCAAGCCAAGGACAGTCAGTTGCATGCTTTTTGTTCCAAAATTTGATGACTTGCTTTCCAATATTGCCTGCTGTAATAGCCTGCATTAGCTCTCTATTTAAAAAAAAGGAAAAAAAACAAAAGGAAGAAGATATAGCAACAGCTTGTTCACATCAGTTGAAAAATTGAAGTGTAGAGGAAAGTATGTGTGTGCGTTTTTGTTGTTGTTTTTTTTCAGTATGGAGAAGACTGATTTTTATACCTAAAGCAAAAATAGTGAAACAACATTTGATTTTTTTCCCTTTTTCAGGCAGAGAGAGCTGCACCTTTGAAAGCTATACCAGTAAAATCACCAAGAAAAAGTAAAGATAAAAAAGAGGAATCTGAAGAGGAGGAGGAGGAAGAGTCAGAAGAGGAAGAGAAGAAAAAAGATGTAAAGAAAAAGAAGGTAAAAAATATTTGCTTGGAATATGGAAGCAATGTCAACAGGATTTCTAGTGTATGTCACAATATGAAGGAGTTGATTTGTATAATAATTATATTCAGTTTTCACATGATATGCTTTTTATAAAACTGCCACAGGAGGTATATAGGATTTCCCATGTCTGTTCATCCTTCCATCCTGACCCATGAATACACTTAAATGTCTTCTTTCTGCTATTTTTAACTTTGTTTTCATTGTTGGGTTGGAATTTTGAATGTGGGTCGTGTTTTTGTGAACTATTGGAGATTTGTGTTTGGAAATATTTAGTTTCTTAGAGACATCTGTGTGCAGAGGATTGTTTGTTATTCGAGGGTCTTTGAATGGACTACTCCTTGCAGTCAATCAATAATAACAGTGAGTCAGTCACTTTGCAAATCCATTTACAAGTGGTGCTGTGGGCTGAGTTATTTGACACACAGTTATCTCATTCCACCCTGATGACGCTTTTTCCCGCTAATATCTAAATGTCGTCTGCTAATTGTATTATACTAATTTAGGGATTATTTTTCAATATTTTGGATGAAACTTGCATGGAAGATCATTCCAAATTATATGCCCATGGTCAACAGCTTTCCTTGGCGCGCTCTAGGCGCATTGCGCCCAGAGCGCGCCAAGGAAAGCTGTTGACTCAGTCTCCTATCAAGGTGGAATGAGTTATAGTAGAGGTAGAGTGCTTTTAAAATGTTGCATATTCATAAATATGATAATGATGTAGGCATACTTTCATCTTTGGCTTTCAACTTAGCTGACTGACAAGAATTAAAATGTGGCTGGCCTACAATGTCTCTTTTTATTTTGCATGCAAGTGCTAAATTTTGGGTTTTAAATGGTTAGGCCTCAATGTTTTGGAAAAACTGAAGTGTGTAGTTAATAAAGAGTGTATTTCAAAGGTTGACAGGACCGGTTTTAATACTACCAGCAGTTGCCTTTAATTATAAGTGACAGTTGTCTCAAGCCAGGTGTGAAATTTATCTTATCATATTGGTACTGGAAGATGAATACTCCTGAATTTCCTCTTTCTACTGTTTTTAATTCTGTTGTCATTGGTGGGTAGAAATTTTGAATGCGGGCCATGTTTTTCTGAACTATTGGAGATTTATGGTTGGAAACATTCAGTTTCTTAGAGACATCCATTACACCGAACTTTTATCTGCGGCTAGTCTGGCATTTTTTGTCCTAATAATTCAAACCTTGCATGATTGATGGGCACAATGAGGACCAGCGCATATTACATGGTCATGGTGCTGTTCACATTTACTGATTTTTCACATTTCCTCATTTTTAATGATTTTTAAAATCTCATGATCATCTGGGAAGTGTTCATGACAGCATTGATACCTGTCTACATGAAGATTTAGTATTCTCAAAAATTGTTGGTGCAGATCAGATTCAAACTTGATAGCAATGGAGTCCAGGTAGGTATCAACTGGGAGTGTTTCATTTTAGAAAGTAGGTCACTGGGTCAGATATCTGGGTCACTGATAAAAACATTGATTGTATGTCACTAGGCTACCACATTCTTGTTTAACTTGGTTTTACAAAAATTCACTGCCACATATGAAGACAAAATTATGTGCCATGAAATAAAACTAGGTCATCTGAATGTTCCCTCTGTCATTTTTTTGGACTTAAATGTGAACAATCTTATATCCTCACCACATGAGCATGCTGACCTACAATAGTTCATGGGACATTATGGCTTCCACTGAATCACATCATCACCAACTCACAGATTTGGATCTCTAGTCGACCACCTGTGTGTCAACTTTCAGCTGCCATAAAACTGTCATGTCCTTGCGACACCTGTCTATTTTTCATCACCTACACCAATCACTGCAATTTTACCACAGTAGAGACTGAGGTTACGGTTATGAATCAGTTTCATAATCTGAAACTCTCCAAAATGTGTGGTGACATGAAAATTTTCATAATGCAGAAACAGTGTACCAATTTACATCTATATGTAGATCAATCCTTACCCATATACACCTGCACGTCTAAGCTAAGTTAGACAGTCCCTGCCTGATACAGGTGGATATGCAAGTGAAAATCAATAATTGTATTTGTGTCTTTTTGCCCAGAGCCAATCCCTAGTAGTCATTACCCTATTCCGCAGTCCGAACTCTTTACTCTCCATAAGCTGACCTGTCCCTGTCTAACCTATATACATATGGAATTACTATTGTCCATATTGCACACGTTCCTCTGTAAAATTTTGACATAGGCTATATCAGCCCAAATAAATTAAAGGGTCTTCAGCGGGTAACTACTCAACATTTTTCGGTGCCTATACCTGTACATGTCTCTCTGAGTAGCGGCTCCTTGTCTAAGCTAAATATTCAGCAAAGACAACCCACATTATAAAAAATAGATATAAGTAGATCAATCCTTACCCATATACACCTGCACATCCAAGCTAAGTTAGACAGTCCTTGGCTGATACAGGTGTATATGCAAGTGAACATCAATAAGAAACCACGTAGGTGTACATGTGTATGGGGCTTGTTTGGGTGTTCATATATTTGACCCTTAGTGAATATTTCACATTTTCATTTCAGATTCCTCATAAGCCTCATGTCAGTCAGAATGGTTGCTGGTATAGGGGTATATTCTGGTGTCATCTTTGGGTGTCACCTCACTCTGTGTTCATTCCAGGACATCACATGTAGTTGCATTAATTTGAAAGTGAATTTGAACAATATGAGGTGGAAGAAGAATGCTATACCATATTTGTGTGCTTTCAGAGAGATTTTGCTTAAATTTGGCACAAAGGTACCTCACAATTGTTGATGCGTAGGTCAGTGTGGCCCGTCTGAGACAGTTAAATTGTATGGCTTCTTTATCAAACCAAAATTTGAAGTTTGATGAGTCAGTGACACAAACTTGATTTAGCTTGATCCAGGATTGACTGAATACCAAGGAAAATGTTACTTTCTTATTAAATGCTAAACATAATTTGTGAGTAAAAGAAAATCTGAGCATTGTAGATTTCTATTCATAATTTACCTTGTTACAAAAATCGTATTACAAAACAGAACACTTTGAGCTAAATACTGTGGATTATGATGGCACATGTATGTCTACCTATGATCAGGAATTCAGTTCATTATGTATTTTTTACAGGGACGGAGGAAAGGAAAAGATGAAGACTCTGAAGAAGAGGATGAAGAGGAAGGAAAAGATAAGAAAAAAGATGGCAAAAAGAAGAAAGGTAAAGGGAAAAAAGGTGAAGCAGAGGCAGAAGAGAGTGAAGAGGAAGATGACAAGAAAGGAAAAGATAAGAAGAAAGATAAGAAGGGAAAAGGTAAGTTTGATATTACATTTGAGACAAATTAATATAGCAGTTATGTCCATGTGGTCTGATGAATGAATAATTACATCTGTTGAAGATATTAAGTGATACAGACAATTTCCTCTCATAAAATCAGAGAGTGTGTGAACAGAGGTGCAGATTTACCCATTAACTGTGACAGTACTATTGATGTGTATCACTGAACCTTGTGGAAAATAGCAACATAAAGTTAAAAATTGGCAGGTGTGCCGCCTCCTGAAAAAGTTTGATTAACAAAAAGCTTATTTCGTCATTTATGTAGAAAAGAAGAAGAAGAAAGGTGGCATATTTGGACGGAAACGAGTTGATTCGGAAGAAGAGGATGAAGAGGAAGAAAGTGAAGAAGATAAAAAGAAGAAAAGTAAAAAAGATGACAAGAAGGGAAAAAAGAAAGACAAAGAAGAGGAGGATGAAGAAGAGGATAGTGAAGAAGGTAAGAACATATTTTACAATTGGTCTGGGAAAAAAATGATGTCATCAAATCCACAGGTGCAGCACCAAAATTTACATGTATTGCCATTACATGCTTTTAACTCTTTTATTGCAGAATCATAGTTAACATCGTACAATTTTACCAGTCTTATAATGTAAGATGACAGGCATGATAGACTCTCAAACATTTTGGGTACACAGGACAGAAAGCTACACATTTTATAGTGTTTTTTCTTCTGTGTTACTTTTTCGAGGGCAGAAAAGACACTTTGAGTATAACAGGCTTAGTCTGTAACAGATAATGAGACCAAAGGAAAAAACAAAATGCTCCATCATTTTGTACAGCAATAAGTTCATGGTTAATTTTATGTTAGGAATTTCAGGACATAATCACAGGGAATGTTTTAACCAGTATTGAACTACGTGACTGTACAGTTTGCTGCTTGAAAGACAAGGTATTACAACCCAAAATTAAATTGTAATTGTATGGGACTTTCGACAATGCTTTGTCTTCAGTATGAAACATTTATCACTTGAATTAGATAAATAACTGCACAAAATCGAAGTACGAAATGGAACCATGAACCTTAAATAACGGTTGAAAAAAAAGAAGTAAAAGAAATAGATCTGCTTCAGGTGCCTAAAAAATGGAATGTGGCTGGTCAGATTCCAGTCAGTGTAAAAGGGGGAGAATTAGTGTACCTACATCTATCCCGCAATGTTAAGGCCAGTGAATCATGCTTTCAGGAAAGGTGAAATCAAAGAAAGACAAGGATGCAAAGAGTAAAGGCAAAGGTAAAAGTGAAATTGCTGGTGGCGGATAAATTATGTCATGTACATCATGTCCATATTAGGCATCCCACTTCTAAGAATAGAGCAGCAGTGAATATAACTCTGTCCGATATGGTAGTACTAAATTTACTAACAAAATTGGTGTATGTGCATGGTGCGAAAAATCCTGTGATCCTATTGTCTAGGACAAGTGCAATCCTTTTGGGGACAAGTGACTTTCAAATTTCCCGTGTCCTATGGACAAGTACTTTTTCCTGGCAATATTCACAATCTGTTAAATTTCAAATTTTGTGGGCATAACACACTCATGAACTCACTGCATGACATGATGATTCCCATTAAAACGTGCTCTCTTCATAACCAAAACTTTTGTATGCTTCATCAGCACGAGTTATATTATGAGGGAGGACAAGTGAAAATGTTGTGTCACTTGTCCAACAGACAATTAATTTCAAACCAATTTTTCTCCCCCTGATGTGGACTTCCTTTTCAAATGAAAGGGCTGCTCCACACCTTCCTTGTTGTTTGTCTTTTTCAATGTAGTGAAATGTTGTATATTTGGGTGTACATGTACATAAACCCAGTACTTGTCAACTGTTGAGATAAATTCTGACTTCCAGGCTGTCCATGCTGCAGTGGTCCCTGCTTTGGGAGATTACCCCTGCTAATGGGAAAAAGTGGTTTTAAAAGACAGGTGGTCTCACGTGACAGGTAAATTAACATGGGAAGAATTTGACTTGGGACTCTACCATAAAGTCTCCCAACATAGAGGGACCTTGTCTTCATGCTAGGGGTTTCTCTCGACAGGGATCACTGTGTCAGAGGGTCTGCAGGGCAGTTGAAGAGGAAACATCTAACAGGCATGGGGGGCAGCTGACATTGTCCTGTCCTCAGATGAAATCTGCTGCTTGACCAGCTGCTTTCCTCCTTATGTGTATTTTCATGTACAAAATGTGATGTATGTGTTCTAGGTGAGAATCTAATGCAGCAGAATCAATCAGTATATAACAAATTGTCAAACACTTTGAAACACCAGACATTTTATTTGTCAGTCTTCAACCTGTTGGGTCCATAAGCTGACTGGGTATTGTTGCCGTCATTTTTGTGCATGCTTGTCTCAGTGCATTACAATAACTGCAGTGCACTCTCTGGTGACCTTGACCCATTTTTCAAGTCATAGGGTCAACATAGAAAATCTTTGCAAACACGCTGTCGAGCACAAATGAAGTTACAACCGTCAGACTGATATATCTGAAGTATCTTATGAAGACCTCAATGAGTTTGCTTCCTGGTGACCATGACCCAGTTTTCAAGGTCATAAGGGTCTTCACTCAGGACATGTTATTAAGTCACAGATGTGTACATAACACTCTAGTGGCCATGAGGGTCTTAAGGTTGTTCAGATCATAAGATTTAAAACTCAATATGGTCAAAGAAGCATCTTGGTCAGCTTCTGAAACATTTGAAGAATAAGTATAATTTAAGAAACAAGGATGGTCATGAAAAAACTGAAAAAAGGGAGATTTTCATTGCAACAAAGCATACATTTTATACACTGTTGCCATGATATGCAAAAATTTGGAAACAATTTTCAATCTGTGCCCTGTGTTTTTGCAAACTTTTTGACAGTTTTCCTACCTTTGTAGGTCAGCATGACAATTGTAATACTGATATACATTTGGTTTAAACATATTTTATTGAAACAATTGGCGAAACAGGACGAGGCCTATATCAATTCATCTTGTACAGATAGACATATGCATTTAAACTTTGACCTTTTCTGTATAGCTGCTTCAAAATGTACTCATTTGACCTTATATTTTGTTCTTCTGTAGACAAAAAGGATGCAAAGAAAGGGAAAGACAAGAAAGACAAAGATAAAGAGAAGGAGAAAGAGAAAGAAAAGGACAAAGATAAAAAGAAAGGGAAGGATAGTGAAGAAGAGAAGGAGGACAAGGACAAGAAGACAGACAAGAAAAATGAGGTAAGGATGGTTTGTTAATCATGACAGGGACTAACCAGAAGATACCGTGTCAAGGTGTTTCTGGCAGCTTGTCAAATAGTCCAATGTAGCATATATACTATTTGCATTTGGCTGGGTACATTATTACCTTTTAACTCAGTACTGGAGGGCTCAACAACTCACGTCTCATTGCCCTGGCAAGCCAATTGGAATCTCAGAGAGGTTCAAATTAGTAAGTGCTTGCTGCATTGGACAACCATTTTTTCATGGGGAACTCATTTTTTATCTTGAACAAAGATTTGTGACCCAGTTATGATATAAGGTGGATCACTGTTAGCTTTGTGGCTGTATTTGACCTATGTAGAATACTTTGTGTGTTTCAGGAAAATGAAAAGGACAAAGACAATAAGGATGAGAAAAAGAAAGAGCCAGAGAAAAAAGAGGAGAAAAAGAAGGTGAGAATAATAACCAAAGCTTGTCACTTAAAAATCTGTCTGGTATTGAAAATGAAGGAAACTAAATATCATGGCATTTTATCTCGAAGGTTAAGTGTTTTAATAGATGATCCATGTCAACACAGATATTTACTTCTCAAAACTTTGTGTCATGTTTGTTCATGACACAACAGGGTTCATACAGGTCCTTGAAAATCTTAAAAATCAAAGTTTTTGTAGTAAAGTCCTTGAATTTTAAATGTCCACCAATACATCTTCTTCTAACAGTTAGGTTAGACCAATCCCCTTCTTGCCTCCCTCTCAGATCCACCCCCCCACCCCCCCACCCCAACAAATGACAGCAAGACAAAAAACAAAAGAAAAAGCTGATCAAGTTGGAACGTCCTTGAATTTTGGGAAAAAAGTCCTGGATAAGTCCTTGAATCAAAAGCAGTCGAGTTGTATGAACCCTGGCAGTATCATCCTTAGACTAAAACTGAATATCATCTTTTGTTTCAATTTCAGTCAAGGACGTGCACACTATTATGAGGCCAGTGCCACACAGATGATAGGACTGTGCTGTGGGTAGAGGATGTCGCTTCACCTAAAAGCAGGATTGCTCTGCCAGTTATGACTTACTGTATTCAATGTACCAATGCTTGGTAAGACCAGGGACATCCAGCTGTATGCATTCTCCATGACTATATCTCTGTCAAGTCAGCATGGATCAACACCTGTGGTTTTCAGTCACAGGCTAAAAATCTGAAGCAGTGATGTGTCAATGACGGATCTGATGTCTGTGTACTTCGCAAAGTGCTCTCTAGCTATACTCTTTTTAGGCCTTAGATTGTTGCCAAAACAAGTGTTTTGGATTTGTACCAAGGGAACATTTTTCTTGACATTACACACATCAGAGGGTGCAGAGCACAACGATTATATAACATATGAGATACTTGTAGGCCATTTGCTACTTAAATATGGAATGTCCAAAGAGCAGAACATTCTGATGTCCATAAAAGCCAAAGGAAGATTTTAAGTTGCAATCAATGCATATAGCATTAGGATTTTTAATGTATTTGGCAAAACAACATCGGTTATAAGATCTCGTTTCAGTTTCAGATCTGCCTTGGTTATGTTTGCTTGATGCAGTGGTTTGTTAAGATGAGAATCTGTAATGTATCCAAAAAAGAGTGTGATAAAATAGTCCAGATATCTGTATACTGGATGGACAAAAAGGTATTATTTTAGTTTTGCAATTTTATCCTTGTTGCTATGGTTATTTGATAAAATACTGTATAATCATTTACATTCCCTGGCATTTAATTTCCTGATTTGCCCCTAAAACAGAATTTTGAGAGTTTCTGTATCCTCAAATGATCCTTGGTTGGAATCAATATCTCCATATAGAAGAAGGTTCCCACACCAAATATTTCTGAATGAACTTCTTCGGGGAAACAAATCAGGAATATTTGTTCCTGAGGAAAATTAATGATTACACATTAGACAATGAATAGCCAAGTTTTTATACTTGTTGCAACTGTGGCTCAAATGGATTATTAAGGATGATGATGTTTAGTTACTGCTGTGATTTGTATCAGGGTTCTAATATAAGTCTGAAGCATGCAGAAAGTATTATTACCTGCCCATAGGTATGTACTTGGGCAGGCTTGTATTTCAGTAGCTAACACATGGTGTAAATGGATATTTTAGAGGAATACATGAGAAAAGATACCATTATACTCGACTTCATGCATGGGCTGCGAGTCGAGGCCCGAGGTTGGACCATGATAAGGGTACTGATCTGTAAGATACCTGCCTTTTATTTATTGAAGTTTGTTGATTAGCAAGCTGATTGACCACAGTATATTACATGATTTACATGTACTCAAACGTTTTTTACTTATTTGGCCCCGTCTTGCTCGAATACCATCAATATTATGTGTACATACCATTATGAGATTTTTTTTTATCTAAGTGATGTGGAAGTTGTTTGTGATCAAAGGGACCAGATGGACAGGTAATTGTTATTTTGAATGTACAGTTTGATTTTTACTTGAACAGTGAGGATATTTTGATATGTAAATATTTACAGCATTGTGATAATGGTGTATTTCTGTAATTATATATGTACATATACTGAATTCACAAAATTGTACAGCTGATAAATTTGTAGTCGTCTGCATGTATAATAAATCTGTATTTGGTACCATGTATATTGTGTAACATTGGCTTAAGACTTAGGTTGGAAGTTGTACCAGTTTGCCTTGTATATGCATTATGTTCAGTGGATGTATTGAGCTTAAATGGGCATAACTTGACTTTCTAGTCCTGTTTTTTTCATCTCTCATGCCCTTGCATAATGCGAAACAGCTTTATGAATATGGACACTTATGTCAATAAAGTGACTCAAGATTAAGATCAGGTATACAGGTATCTAAAATGTTACAGAAATTATGATGTCTCAGCCCAAAGAGGGGAGAGGCATAAGCGGCCAGTCAACTCTCTTTATTCTTGTCATTGTGATATGTCAGTAACCATTGGAGTAATAAGTTTATATCCATGTAAATTTGACAAAAGTGTTCCGTCCAATCCACAAAGAGTGGATGAGATTTGTAGGCCATGGTAACATAGACTTGTTTAATCACAACTGAATTTAAAGACATCAAGCAACACATAAATATTGAAGCTCCCTTTAATTGATGTTTTAGTTTTCATTGACACCTGGTTAATCTCAACTTGTCACTGTCTATAACCTGCACAAAAAGGAGAGAAAGTTGCATAAAATTTGTACTTTTTCGTGTCAACTAGGTCATGTGGTCAAATTAATAAATATGGTATTTGAGTTATACCCACATTAAGAAGTTCTATTTGATAAGAAACTGACCATAATATGTTTCAGTTGGAGGCCAAGGTTATCATGCAGTTTCGGTGTCATGAAGGTTCAAATTCAGGAAAGATGACAAATCTATACCTCACCCCCGCCCCAAGTAGCTGGGGCATAGAAGATGAAAAATTTGATTGTTTTTAGAATTGCTAGTGTATCAGGAACACAAAATACATGGATGGAAAAATATTTTGTAATGAGAGTGCTATACATGGAACTGAAGCCTTGTACTGTTCATGGTGTAACAGCTGAAGTGGCTGACTGTTGTCATGATGTACCTTGAAGTGTTTTCTGTAACTGGTGTGGCTGGGTATTATTACAGTGAAAAATAATTGTAATGACATGATATGGTCTCCGAAAAAAGTGGCCAATAAATGAATATGTCAGATAAATAAATGACAAAGTGATTTTTTTTTGGTCCCGCAAAACTTGGGTTGTTAAGCAAATACATCAGACATTATAGTGTTGTTATGATGAAGTTTCACTGTAATCATGACACTGAACACTTCATAGATAGCCATTGTTCATGTACTTTTGTTGATGGAATCCCCAAAATGTGCTTCTCAAAATGTAGAAAACAGATATCCTGAGCATGATGGCTTAAATTATCATTTTATCAAAATTAAATATAGCTAAATTGAAAAGCCTTGTGAGTGTGACCTTATGTTGTGAGCCACATTTCCTAAATTAATGCGTGTGGCTGATGGTGCATTGTCAGAGTTTCGTGCTTGTATGGGTTTTGTCAACATGTGATGTTCATGTGTAAATATTCAATATAGATGTGGGAATATTCCATGTTGCAAAAGTTTACAGTTCAAGCCAGGGTACTTTTGTCAATTAAAAGCGACTGTGGACACTTGTAAATTATGCTGGCTATTTTGTCTGAAAAACAAAAAAAGCAAACCAAACTGAAAGCGATGCAGAACTTTAAAAAATGCCCAGTTTGACGGAAATAAGTTGGACGTGTCCTGTGTGCCATTTAATATACATTAGTAGTGTAAAAATGATCAGCCAGAATTGCTTCTTGTATAAGTACTCATTTATTGGTCGTCACAGCAGGATGTAGCCTCATGGTATTCTGCCTATGCCCCTGAACTTTCTAAGATTTTTGCACCATTATGAAGTGAAAAGTATTGTTATGTACAGGACACATTTCTGGAAAGGTACGACTCATTGATCATAAAAAAGAATTAAGAATTGTAAACCTTTGGTTGTAATTACTTGTTGATCTGCATTATGGACATAGCGTGCTTATAAATTGTACAAGTCTCCCTCCCCCCCCCCCAAGTACTTCAAAGGCCCACTAGGGTGATAGGATACTGAGTCAGTTCAGCTCAAGATAATTGGGTCATTTCAGCAGGAGGGTTCAGTCCATGCGGCATATTGCTTAGTCATTTTGGCATACAAATTAGTTTTGCCATGATAATTTTTATACAGTCTGTTCCAATAGTTCATGATTATGGTTTACATCAATAAAATGCCTTCCTTCATTTTACGCTATGCGTGTGTGTACAGTCAAGAGAGTAAACACCAAGTAAAATAGCATTATTTATATTTGATGGTGTTTACTTCTTTTTTCAGGAATGGAGTAGACACAACAGACAACTCCGTCATGGAGGCAGATTTATACATATTCTGCCCCATGAGGTCTTTACTATAATATGGACATTTTTGTAGACATAAATCTCAATTAATGCAGCACTGGATTAGTAGTATTGTTCAATATGTCAGGAACTCTCTGGGGGCCCGTGTTATCTTCATAAAGTTCATTCGTGTAGAACCTCAGCCTCCAGAGGTTTCAAAGACAGGTGAAGAATGAGGAAACATTAGTCCAGGTAGCTCTTAGAGAAACAAACAAAGAAATGGACTTTTCAGCAAATTTAGAAAGAGCCAGAGTGTAGCAACTGTTTTGACATGCAAAGAAAACTGATGTTGATCGACTGAAGCTTTTCCCAATGGCATTTGGGCCGCAGTCTGAGCACTGCAGTGAATGACCCGGTTTGGGGTCACTGAATGTAATGGTGAGTGCACATGTGTGCGTCTCTTTATGGAACTCCACACACAGACACAAGCTGCAAAGCTTTAAATTTCTCAACAAATAAGATTATTTAAGACTTGAAATTTTGCTGGTTTATTAATTATACTTCAAGGAATATAGTGTCATGTAAATTATACAGTTTGGGGTGGTATGGAAGATATCGAGGGTCCGCAGTTGGGGTCTGCGTTTTAGCATAGGCTCCGATGTGATTAGCACTTTAATTGAAACTAACCAGTCTGTTCACAGACTGACACTCTCAATCCATGCGAAAAATGCCCTCGACCATCTATCTGTAATCATCACGGGATATTCCTACAGAATCAAATGAAGTGATTTTTTAGTATATTTTTCTCTTGTTCCTCATTTAATACAAAGTTTGAAGTGCAGTAAGTAAAGACTTTGGTCACTTTGGCAACAACAACAATAAAAAAAAAGCAGTTAAATCAGCTTTTACTGACATCAATTTAAAGTAGATGCTGTCTGATTTATACTTCCTAAAGTTCAGATAGCCAGATCATTGGAAAAAGTGGATGTTTCCATCCGTGTTCAATTGTTTGCGCTAAAAAATTTACGACTGGTATATCTTGCCTGGATGACTTGTCTGATGTTGCCATCATTCACAATGGTTGCAGTCTGCCTCCTCTTTTCATGGATGCACAGACTTTTCACAAACTGCACGGTTGTCTGAACACAGTACATGTACAGTTGTCCCCCTCTTATAAGGCCACCCCAAATGCAGGCAAAAAGTGGCTTTATAAGAGGGGTGGCCTCTCTTTAGGGGAGAATATAATGGAAATACCATACTTTCTGCACGAGAATGCTGGTCTTTCAAGAGGGGTGGTCTCTGGTGAAAGGGGCCATATAAGAGGGGGACCACACTATATACTGAGTAAGGGCCTGAACAGAGTGCATATTGAAGGCCAATTTGAGGCTTGACACATGGTGAGGCAAGATAAATAAGAACAATTGCCAACACAATGATTTTATTTTCCAATTACATACGGAGTGATCTCTACTGACAATGTGTGCTACCTACTGGCTGTAGGCTCTAGTCAGTACTGCACTGTGCAAGCGACGGCCATTCCCAGGTTGGGATAATCAGTGTGCTTATAATTGCTATTTTGCTGAAATTAAAGGCTTTTAACTATTCCTCAACAGGCAATTTGATTGTAACCTATGATGCTGAAATAACTTTCTTGTGCTGCTGAAATGACCCAATCACATGACGAAATGACCTGAACAAACGCCGAAAAAGGGTCACTTCAGCATGCTGAACTGACAACCCTGCTGAAATGACCAGGAACTGACCTGACAACATCTTTGTTCTATACTCTTGTGTTTACTTATGCTAATTAATCTGATAAGGACACTCATTTACATGGTCGAGGCCACTTGTTTACTGTAAAACACCTGGTGTACCACTGAAATGCATAAGGCCAATCAGAAGTAATAAAAATATCATGTGACCAGTTTTAATTTAGTCGACATCTGGTCCCTATATGCTTTATCAGTTTTACTGTGTAACAGGAGGGTCCCACAGGGGCTTAAATACTACATATAGGGTAGTCAGATCTTGTTGCAGGTTTTTAAGGGATGTCACCAACATGAAATTTAAATGCGACGTGTACAGAAACACCAAAATGACTCGGTAATGGTTCAGCCAAATTCTAAATTGCTTTAACAGAAATAATAACCACATTATGGCTGAAAATATCTCCCATAGGTTTTCTTCAGTTGCATTTGTTTTACAGGGAAGAAGTTTCAAAGCAGAAGTCACTGCTGAAATGGTAATTCATTTTCAGGCTTGAGGTTTAATTACTGCAAAACAAACAATTTCGAAGATAATTTGTGGGGCACATTTTTAGCCACATGTGGTCCATCATTCTCTCCAAACACTACACTTTGATGGAACCACTTAGGACAGAATTTCAACTTTGTACATATATGCCACTTTGTTTTTGATCGAAGAACTGGGCTATATAATGATACTCCGAGGTTTCAAATTGAAGTGTATTGGCATCAATGTGACATTTTCTTTCCACAAACACATGTACACTGTGTACAAGTCTTTATTGAGATTTTTAAGTTTGTCAGACTGAGAAGGTAATAGATGACCAATCCTTGAGGGGCATAGGTAGACTACCTTTATCTTTCAAAAAAAGTGCTCATCTCTAGATTTTTTTGTCCAGAGTGTACATGGATAAACAAGACCATTTACCTTCTGCGAAACCACCAAATTTAGACAAGGCACACCTGTACTCGAATGAGAGACCTTTGCATGAGTAATTCAAAAGTGAAACCTTCATAATTTGGACAAGTGTGAATATTGTCATGACCGACGCTCAAACCAACGCCAATTTTATAGGGTAGGTTTGTTTCTACATTGGAGGTTTGTTAAAATAAAGACATCTTCAAGAACAATTGGAGAAGCCCTGACAGTGTTTTGACATTCTGAGATCATTGTGTACAGGTATGCATGCTAAGCATGGTGGTGTGTTACATAAATGTCTTGCAACTCCTGGGTTTCCTTTTAATAGGTACAGATGTATACTATCAGGACCAGTTGATCCAATAAAAGCAGAACTTTAAGTCCTTCAGCAGTGCCAGTAATTTTTCAGAAACGAAATGAAAATTCATCAGTATTTGTAAGATGTGATTTTTTTTTATTCAAACTGGTGCTTTTAGTACCCATAAAATTAATGACTAATTTGAAATGGGCCATTTGTAAGAAGTTGCTGTACCACAAGATATGGACACATCTGGAGTATTTCCCAGTGTGCATCCCAACTTGAAAAAGTTTACCTAACATGCAATGGTGCTTCATGTAGTACACAGAATAATAGCCACCTTTACAGGTATTTGTACATGGGAATGTACAAATGTTGAAAGTGAGGGGTGCTTTCAGCTTCGTGATGACGATCAAGTGTGGGTATGTGCCATGTTGGAATAGGGAGGTTGTCTGTTATCACACCGCGGTACATTTTCTTGTATTTTACTGCTCTTGTATATTTCATTGATAAAAACTAGAATACTTAACAATGTTGTCTTTGTCAATTGTTGGAAACTTCGAAGACATAGCTAAATTTTCCCTGTATATTGTCTCAGACAGTGCCCAGCTTCCCTGGGCAAGTTGGCTATATATGTGTACACACACACAGACACACACACACAGAGTATACTGGTAACCCCAACTACAGAGACCACATTGGTACCAACAATTTTGTTCTTATAACCAAATTGTTGTCATAAGGATCAACACAAATGGAGGCTGAAGCTGAAAGTTACAGATTTTGCAAGACAAAATCAAATGTTTCCCAGTTGAATATTTTGTGCATGAAGAAGATAACAGATATCACTGCATGGAAACCAAATTCACACTGGTGATCCTGTGCCTTTGAAAATAGGTCAAGATGACCTAGTTAGAATTCCAGTTTGGGTTTTACCTAGATACAGTTCTACCAAATTCCATAAAGTTCTGTTCAGTTCTTACGAACTTATCATCGGAACAGTGACCATAGAATTAGGTCAAGGTCACCCAGATGCAATCACAACCTACATCTCCTAGATACTCATACCAAGTTTCTCCAAGTTTTGATAAGTTCTTCAGTAGTTCTTGCATGGAAACTTCACACCAGTGACCTTCATAATTAGATGAAGGTCACCAAGATACATTACCATCAGAGGACTTACATGGATATCTATTCCGGTCAAGTTTCGCCGAGTTCAGTTCTTCAGTCGTTTATGCACAGAAGTCAATTTCACATAAGTGACCCTGTGACTTTGAGAATTAGGTCAAGGTCACCCAGATGTAATATCAGCCTAGGTATTGCCCAAATTTATAATCCTACCACCTTTCACCAAGTTTTCTGAAGTTCTTCTGCAGTTACCACATGGAAATACTTCATAAAATGGTCTGGTTGCTTTGAAAATTACGTCCAGTTCACCCAAATATGATGCGAAAATTATGTCCTAGGTCTCGCCCAAATGCATATTCCTACCAAATCAAGACTTATTGCATGGCACCAAGTGTTCTACAACGCCCATATGAAGCATAAGAAATGAGCACTTGTTAAGTATTCTTTGTTCCACCGGGAAACCTCAATTACATTCAGTGCACCCACCATCCATCAGATTATCTGCTGCAAGGCTCATATAAAATCCCATTCAAGCATCAGTATGAGTTTGTAATAACCAATCAAGTTTTTAGGGTTTGTTGTGATAGTGTGAAGGACTGGAATGTTTTATTAGACAAATGCTTTATGAGCACCGCATCTTTGTTGATAAGCAAACTGTAAGAACAAAGAGAATTATCTTTTTGTTTCCAAGAATGACCTACAAGTCTGCACTTTGAATATTCCATTCTTGCAAAGTAAGCAACGTGCAGATTTGTATCCATGCTCTTTTGATCTAAACAGAAACAGAAAGAGGGTGGTGGACAGAGAAGCATAAATATAGGTTGGTTCTAATTCAGTGCTGTTTCTGAAGACTAATTTGCACCTGAGTTCTTGTCAACTTTTTCAAAAGTCTGTGGTTTAAATTAAAATTACTATCGATCTTATTCTTTGTAAACTGATCTTTCATTCAAGTACTAGCATGCCAACAAATACACAGACCATGAAAATGATCCAGGGCAACAGCTTTCCTCAACACACAGTCAGGCTGTTGACTCAATCAAAACTTTGCACTGAAAAAGTCGACGAATCTGATCAACACCCATCTTACCTAAATTGTCCCAGAATAAACCACAGCAAACCTTTCACTGCAATTACAGCACATCCTTAAATATCAACTTCAGTAACGGAAGTCCTAGTCATTAGCAGTCTGCAGGAAGGGTGAACTACTACTTCAACTCTTCAAATTTCTTCAGTTTGTTCCTCAGGTGGAATGTGTGTTGGGGTCTATCTCAGTCGCAAATGCAGCACTTGTGTTTTTGAGACCAAGTGGTTTTGAAAGATTTTGCCCAAAATTTGAAAAAAAAAGTATCTATACCATGGGCTCTTGAACAGACTGGGTACCAAGACCCACCCAAGGCACATCCCCACCACATTTGAACAGAAACTGGCCAGTAGTTTTGGACAGCTTGTTGAGAGACTGATGACCAAGCGATAAGCTCTGCTGACTGACTGAACTAAAAGCGGTTGTGAACTGGAGGCACATTTCCATTGGCTGAAGACCCAACTCCCACTCAAATTGCACAGATGTGTTCTAAAGTTTTACTTAAATTTGATTTTCAAACAATTTTGCTGAGAACTGTAGAGACGTATCATGGTAACATGCCCCAGGTTAATAGCATTCCTTGGAATGGGTTGGGTCTGACAATGCACTCGGTCATATTTTAAACCTGGACAGTGGTAATACTTAATTTCTGAGTGCAGTCCTTATTAATTTGTCAGCAGCATGCCTGCACAGAGATTCACCCCAATAAACTGGATATTCCCACCTACAATCGTAACCAAGACATCAACTTGCAAATTATGAAAATACTAAATAAGGCTACACATAATCCAAGCTTGGCAAACAAAAGTGGCCTCAATTGGATGTGCACATGATATTTCTAAATTTCTATATGGTACATGTACAAAGAAGCAGTTAATATTAAACATTTCCTCTACAGACAGATCCATCAAGCACATTGCCAATTAATTTTCCAAGCTTGCGATTTCAACAAGTGATGTTGCTTCTGATAAAGAAGGCCAAATACAATTCTTTTTTTTTATATAAATAAATTTATTTACATATAATACAAAGTATTTACATATAATACAAAGTATGCACACATGTGACCTAACTGTTCCGTAATCATGACTTTCCATCATATATGATGTAATCAACTAATTCTTGGGCTGTTTTAAAGTCATTCCGGCCCTGTTGTTCACTCTTTGGCACAGTTGGCATCTTTGACTGCACTTTGGTCCTGAAGTCTTCCATCTGAAAAACAGTAAATCAGTGAGTTTCATATAGATCAAGGAAGATTGATGTATCTATTAAATGTTGTAGAACAATTATTTATCGCATATAATTCTTATTACATGCACGATCATAGGCATGGGATGCATCTGTAGATCTGACTGTGGGCAAATGTAGGTGCTGCCACCTGATGACATTAAAATGAACAACTGGGAGTTCTTAAGCATCTCGAAATTTGCATTCACAACATGTGTAACTGTGGCATGATGAAAAATGTACATATATAAGGATGGGTTTTGCTGCTGTTGGTCATCTTTTCCTGTCTCTAACACCATACAATGTTTTTGAGGCAATTTTAAGGTGACTGATGGTTAGATGAAGTATTGAGCATTGCTTCCTTTGAAACCAAATTAAACAAGATATGTTTGTAAAACATAGATGCCCCCCGCCCTCATTACCCTTGCCCTCACTACCCTATTGATTGTGGTAGATGGGGCACTCGTGACCTTACAGAATTAGTGAAGGTTGGTCATACATCAATGTCACATATGTTTAAACTTTAACTTAGCCCTTAAAAAACGACTAAAAACCTGGACAATATAAAAGTTCTAGACGAAAAATTAGTTATCATTTAGAAACCATATTCAGGAAAGAGGCTTTATGACCTTGGAAATAAGGGCAAGGTCACTCATTTTCACTTGACCTTCTTCAGTTGTTGTGCAAAAACCACAGGAAGTCTACTGTCTGTGTGTGACCCTCAAAACTGGGTCAAGGTCACCCATCTACAAACTCAAACTAGCCGTTATAGGCAACCATAAAGCCATGCAATATAAAAGTGCTACCTCTAAAATGCAAGTTATCATGCAGAAACAGTATTCAACCAAATGGCTCTGTGACCTTTGAAATTAGGTCAAGGTCACCCATCTTCAAACTTGACCTAGCCCCGAATACGGACAATTATCCAGTGCAATATAAAAGTCCTAGTTTAAAAACCTCTTCAGTTATCATGTGGAAATCAAAATTAACTCAGGTACCAACATGACCTTGGAAATTAAATCAAGGCCACCAAACTTGAAACTTCTTCTAGCCCTTAGCAAGAACTATAGACCTGTGTAGTATCCCAGTCCTAACTTAAAAACTTCTTGAGTTATTGTGCAGAAACCACAGAAATTCTACAATCTCTCTGTGACCCTGAAAACTGGGTCAAGGTCACCCATCTTCAAACTCAACCTAGCCCTTACAGAGAACTATAAAGCTGTGTAATATAAAAGTTCTAGCTCCAAGGTATAAGTTATCATGCAGAAAGCATGAAACCATATTCAGTAAAGTGGCTCTGTGACCTTTAAAATGAGGTCAAGGTCACCCATCTTTAAACTTCGCCGTTCATTTAGACCATAGCCACTGACGAGTCAAGTATTGATGAAACCGGTCTGGCAATCACAGAGCAGTGTTCCAGGTTGACATGCTCCACCAGTCACCTTTACACTTGCCTAGTCTACACATTTTGCTAACCTTCCCGTCATGGCGACGGGTGGAGTTTCTAAAACCGCTCAAGTGATGGATCAATTATCAACAGACTTCGGAGAAGTCAATGTGGCGTCGTCCCATGACACCACGCCAGCCTCATCTCCTGACATTACCGAGTCGGAGATGGAGGCGATGCTAGGTACAAGTCCTACATAAACCGCACACTCCGAGTCATTTAAAACTCCGGCTGGAACACCATCCGCTTCCACTACTTCCCGGGCTGATTTGTCAGACCCAGCTACACGGAGTGATCCCATCACACCTCAGGTTCCACAAATCAATGTTATACCACCGACACAACATGGTACTACCAATGATGGAAATGATACTTCGGGGGAAACGCTACCCGATTCCCCTCTGCCTCAACGACCTCTCAAAAGGTCACGACATGACACAAATACTGCATCTACATCCGGGGCATCTGCCCAAACTACCCGATCACAGGGCGAGACGGACCACGATGCACGTCGTCGTATTATCACAAATGGACGGAATAATAATGATTCCAATCAACAAAATGATGAAGTGGATCAAGAGGAGGAACGTATTATTCCCCCCAAGTGCATCCAAAACTTCAGGAATGCTCGTAAATGTTACGAAAAACTGGTCAAAGCCCGGGAAAGAAAGGTCTTTTACAACAAGTGTTTACAACACAATGTTGTACCACAGGAACTAAATTACCGACCCAAGTACCCGCAAGAGTTCTTCCCTTCCCGTAAAGCGATGGAAGAATGGAAAGAACTCGCCTTCTCTGCGGAGAAGCGCCAACTGGAGTTCCTTAGGGACAGATCAGCTGAAGCAGTCACACAGTTAGATGAGCAAACTGCAGAAGAAATTACTAACTTGAAATATTGTTATGGACCGGACAAGAAGGGATTGAAGGAAGCAAAAGAATTCCTAACCCAACTTGTAGGAAAAGACTGGGCCAAGATCTTCACCAAGACGGAGAAGAAACTTAAGAATTTGATTGAAGAGAGAAAGGACTTTCTTCAAGCCAATACAGATAGACATTTTTGTCTAAACGGGGTGCAAAGGAGAGGTGCATCTCCGGTGCATACCCGGGCACAACCCAGAGGGGGGAGTCGCCGAAACCAAGGGCCGAATCCACGATCAGCACAACAGCAGCAAGGCGACCGCAGCCACAGTCACCAAAGGACGGGATTGGCTCCCAAGAGTAAACACAACTCTCGAAGCCGTTCACCTCGACCTCAGGGCCGATCTACCCAACGTCCTCAAACCCGTTCACCTTACCGCAACAGACGTTCACCCAGCCACAACAGAGCCAGAGGAATCAACCTCACAGAGAGTCAGACGGATGTTTTAGCATCCCTGCTCAGCTCCATTGTCACGAAATCCAACAATCAACCAAGGGGGAAAGGCGGCAAGAAACGCCCCTATTATCGCCCACGGCGATAATAGAATCCCATCAGCGAAAAAACATAAACTCTTGTACATACGTTCAAGTTAATGTTGGAAGTTTCAGTTCGGACTGTTCTGACGTTCATATTGGGGATTACAATTGTTCTGAACTTATCATACAAAAGGACAAATACACAGTACCATTATCGGACACTGAGAAAATTAATCAGGAGCAGCTCACCTCCTATGGATTAACAAGCAGGGATTCTGATGAACCCAGCCAACGGACTTACCTGACCATTAATAGCCAGGTAAGTGAAGTCCTTTCATTCAAATCTCACAACACTGTAGACTTTGAATACATTCACACACCTTGTTTGAACATAAACCAGTCAAACAACACACCAGAGGATAATTTGCAACTACTTATACCTGACAATTTAGTGGTCAATCTCTCCAATCAAACCTTCTCTGAACCTCAGAAAAGTGTTTTAAGTAAAGGTTTATCCTTTTGTCCTACCCCTAGGGAACCTAATATGGGGGAGATCAGTAAAGATCTGGAAAGTTTTTTTAGATCAATGAAACTTAGAGTGTTCTTTGACAAAAACATTGTTCCCAACCCTGGTTCAGAACCCAACGACACATGAAGTCAAAATCCAGTTGACAACACGGCTAGTGAAGGGAACTCAAACCCGTTTCACCATAAGTCCTTCAAACCTTCCAGTAACTTCACACCAAGTGAACTACAGTTGGGAGATCCCAACTTGGGAGGCTTTTTGTAGGACAGTAAAATATGAAGTAGCCAACCCCCCCCCCCCCCCCAGAAACATGATAATCTCACTACAGAGGAAAGAAGGGGCCTGAAAGAATTACAACACAGCCCTGATATAGTGATCAAGCAGGCAGACAAGGGCTCAGCTATTGTGACCATGAATACTTCTGATTACACAACTGAAGCCAAGAAATTATTGTCAAACACTGATCACTATAAAGCTATTCCATGCAACCTCACAAATCAACACAATGAGAAGGTGAGAACCCTCCTCCAGGAACTTGTTGACAAGCAGTCTATATCAACAGATACATACAAATATCTGTATATAGCACAGCCACGAGTTCCATGTTTCTACATTCTACCAAAGATCCACAAAGGGGTATACCTATCCCCTGGCAGACCCATCTTAAGTGCAAATGACTGCCCCACGGAAAGGATATCAGGCTTGGTTGATTTCTTCTTAAGACCCATGGTGTCAAGTATTCCTAGCTACATCAAGGATACAAACGATTTTGTCACCAAGATAGAATCTTTGCCCCCACAACCAGCAAATACCCTGCTGGTTACCCTTGATGTTAGCTCACTGTACACCAACATACCCAAAGCTGAGGGTTTACGATGCATAGCAAGGAAGCTACTGCACAACAGATCCGCTGAGGAGAAACCAGCAGTTAGTGAGATAATCTGACTACTCAGACCGGTTCTTTATTACAATTTCGAATTTAACGGTGAACATTTCCTCCAAATAAGCGGGACACCCATGGGGACAAAAGTAGCACCTTCATATGCTAACCTCTTCATGGCTGATTTGGAGGAAGACATGCTGTCCAAACATGCTCTCAAACCTACAACATGGTGGAGGTTCATAGACGATATCTTCTGCATATGGCATTATGGAGAAGATCATCTGCAGGAATTTATATCACATTTAAATTCCAGTCATCCCACCATCAAATTCTCTGCCACATGCAGTAACAAGGAAGTGAGTTTCCTAGATACTCTTGTGAGACTAGACTCGAACAGGAAGCTGTATACTACACTATATACGAAAAAGACAGATACCCACACATATCTGCACTTCCGTTCTGCACACCCAAAACATAGCAAAACAGCTGGTCCATTCGGCCAACTTCATAGGGTAAAATGCATATGCACCCAACCAGCTGATTTTGAGGAAAATGCAGAAAAGATCCTGACATACTATGCTCTAAGAGGATACCCTGACTCTCTTCTCAAGGATGCCTTAGCAAGGGTGAGAGCTCTAGAGAGAGCCCCCATGCTACTGCACAGACGAGAACCACAGCAAAGGATGAATAATCAGGACAAACTATTCCTGATTACAAGGTACAATCCAGCATTACCTCCAATCACGGACATTATTTCAAACAATTGGGGCACTATACAAGCCTCCAAATATGCCCCACTCCTAGGCAACAAACAAGTGATCATGGGATTCAGGAGAGCCAAGAATCTCAAAGATACATTAGTCAAATCTAGACTAAAGTATCCACTCTCACAGCAACCTGCTCATATTCCAGGGGTTACAGACCAGAACCCCTGTGACAAAGCCAACTGCAGATACTGTGCAAAGTTGGACACCTCGGGTCAAGTCAGGAGTACAACCTATGGACATACATGCAAAAAAAATAAAAACAAACAAAAAAAAAAAAAAAAAAAAAAACAAAACAAAAAAACAAACAAACCGTAAATTGCTTTATTTTTGCATGTATAAATTTTCACAGTTTTTTGTATTTTTGACATTTCACTGTACTGTTTTCATTTTCACAGTTTTGTGCCATCAGGAAAATAAGAATACAGAGAAATTAAAGCAATTTACAGTATGCATGTATGTAAAAGTTTTACTCACACTTCGGACCCCCATCAGTTTGCAGACTGTGAAGCAGAATATACTGAAGCCACCAACAGCATATAGGGTGCCCAGACCTAAAGCCCTCAGGGCCAGCACGCCACCACTCTCTGGTAACCCCTGACCTGCCATCATGCCCTGCAATATCATACACACACCTCCATCAACCCCTATGAACCCTAACATTCACACTTTGCAACTATTTATTGTATGGAAGTTCAATGAAATTTTTCAGTCGCCTTCTTTGGGGGTTGACTGCCAGACATTAAAGTAAAAATGATACATTTTATAGTAAAGAGTACAGCATCAATTACTTAAAGGATATTACAAACAAAATATTTTAAAGAGCCTTGATACAAAATACCAGAAAACACATCTATGGATTACCCATACAATTACTGGGCATGACCACTAACACACTTGTCTAAATTAGTATGATTCCACCTTCAAATTCCTCATGCAAGTACCTCTTATTCAAGTTCCAGCATGCTGTGTCTACACTCAGTAGTTCTACAGAACATCAATGGTATTGGTCAACATTTTGTGTCACTGAATCAATGAGCCCAAAGTGTGTGGAAAAATGCCATAGACTCAGTCTAAAAACCAGCATTTGAGTAGCCTCAAACAAAAACTGTCTGAACTTTATTTCTTTAAAAATTTTGATGTAACAAAACAATTACCTGCCAAAATATAAAACCTTGCATTTAGCTTAGCTCATTTCATACCCTCATTTTTTTCACATACATGTATAATATGAAGATTGCTTCTTCAAAGTCTGCACGGAAAATGCTCTAACATAAGTGCAAATATGCCTAAAGTCATTGATCTTTGCATTACCTTGACCTTAGCAAAGTCCTTTCCTCAGGATGTGCTGCCCAAAAATTGCCGAAAAAATTGAATGTGATTTTGTAACACTGACGAATCGCAGGTGCAGAGTTCATAGGGCAAACAGACAGTTGGCCCTAAAAGAAAGCCTCAGTTCTAGTTGTGAAGTATTTGCAGTGCCATCTGATGAGGCAGACATTATTGCCTTCCCAAAATAATGCTATAGCTTGGCCATCTCCTCATGGGGACTTCATCCATGACTGCTTTCCTACAGATCCTGACTTACTGTGTACCACAGGACTCTCCCACTTCTGTTTTTTTCAATGACTGTAGCACCATCAGGTGGTTATTAATAACTACTAACAACTGGAACCAAGCTCTTCCCTCCCAGCCAACAGTCTGTTTGCTTTAGGAACTCTGCACCAAGGGGGCACATTCATATTACACGATCAGTAAATTTTTACTGTGATTTTGGGACAAATCAATTCAGGGGAAGGATTTCTCCAAGGCTAGCATTACTTGGCAAGTCATGATGCATCTGCAGCATGCCAAGCAACAGAAAAACAAAGGTAGCCATTGTACCATAATGAGTAAAAACAAATTCATCTTGATCATCTATGTCATGTGTCTGCATTGGACTTGACAGTAACTTTAAATGACATGAAATTGCTGGAAACTACACTGTGCACTGAAAAATTCACCAAGCCTCATGACCCACCTTGGCAAACATGTTTGGATCTTTTTTCTTTGCCATGCCAATAGTCAGACCAAATCCACCAATGACAGACATTCCAGTGATACCAGCAAGGAAGACAAAACCTGAAATTAACAGAATTTAACCATGAGATACACAAAAACAAAAAAAACAAAAAAAACCCAACATTTTGTGAAGTTCAGTTAGTACCTGAAGACCTGACTAACAAACCAACAAAAGCAGAAACTGCTATACATTAAAACTTGTGTCAGGTGGGCTACGGCAGACTCAAAGTGCCAACTTAGCGGAGGGTCACCTCACAGGCCCAAACAATAAAGTTCACGTACTTGAGGGGCTACATACACTATTCTGGTAGGGTACATGAAGAACAGTATCCAGTGAAACCTTCATCCTTCACTTTATTTTTAGTTTGTTTCTTAATCGTATAGTATTTTACTGACCATGACCAGTAAATACGCAGGAAGAGAACCATACACATGCCACAGGTGTACAATATTACATGTACACGGACATCTACTTAATGAAAACATTATAGCCTATGATCAGATCAGAGATAACGTCCACTGTGTGACATACCAGCAGATCATGTACAAACATAGTTACTGTTTCACTGTTTTTTTCTTTTTTCAGTTCACCCCACAATGCCATAAGCATAACAGGTGTACATAGGGAAAAACACAAAACCATTCATCCACAGTCCTTTAGCCAGGAAAATGGGTTTTGAAGGGATGATCAATACCTTGTTCTATGCATGTTGACCTTGCCTTGATAAGAAAAAGGGAATCCTGGTATACTATTGAAGACCTTCTAAAAGGTTTTGCTTTGCTGAAGACTTTCTAAAAAGTTTTGCTTTGCAATTACATGCATCAATGGATTGTACTGTTTATATTAACAATCCTGAAAGGATAAATGGTATCCTGCCTTTTTTTGGCTTCGAGGTGCATGTTTATTGAGTGTAGCCTTTGATGAACAGAGGGCAAACCTCTGACATTAAAATACACTGGTCCCTCTTTTGAGAGACCCCCTTCCCTTTATAACCACATTTGCCAAGTACCTAAGTCTATCCTTTGTATTTTATCTCCTATGATAAACAACAGGCTTTACATAATCACTTTTAGAGTGGTGGTCTCTCAAAGAGGGACGACTGTATGAGACATTCAGATCAGTTGGGGTACTGCTTTGGTCTGCACCATGCATCCCAGATGGACCAGCATGTATGGGTAGAATCTTAAAATCAAACATGGCAAACTATATTGCTGTCTGCCAAACCAACAATTTGGATAGAAATTAAGTCTTTCAACACACACTAAACTTGATATATAAAAAGCAGTTGTCATACATGTTTGGAATGAGCTTCATATTTCTGTAAATATTAGTAATGTCATTGGTTTTACATCAGTATTCCCTATCATGGTGGCTTATTGTCATCTTTGCCTGGCAGCAGGGGCAGAGATTTTGGTGGAAGTGAATATGCATGCCCCATATTGTATTGTATCCTTACTTTTGGCTCCTGGAAGGCTGGAATGGTCAATCAATTCTGAACTGGTGCAATAAATTTTGGTGCAAATGGACCACCCAGGAGTAATGGTAATTTGTTTATGCCTTTAATTTCTCTTGTACTGTATGTTGCTTAAAAATGAATGACATTTAGTAGGGTGGAAAAAAGTGGCAATTTTTACTATTGAAACTTCTACAGTATACAACCAGGTCCAATAATAATTCATCTTTTAGTTACAGGACTTGGCCTTTGATTATTTGCTGATGTTATAACCACTCCTTGTGACATGGTGTGAGGATTGTGAGAAAAACTGTAAGAATGTGCAGAATTCTGTTGCTGGTCTGAGAATGTAGTGGTCTGCCAGACATTAGTATTAGACAGAATGCACAATATTCTGGTGCAGATGATATTCAGCTGTTTTTTAATTTCATAATATTATGTGTTGAATTCACAAAACTTCTTACAAGAAGTGAAGGTTTCTGGAAGTTCATTATGTCTGTTTCAAATAATTATATATATATGTATGTATATATGTATATATATATATATATATATATATATATATATATATATATATATATATATATATATATATATATATATGTATATATATATGTATATATATATGTATATATATATGTATATATATATATGTATATATATGTATGTATATATATATGTATATATATACACATATATGTATATATACACATATATATATATATATATATATATATATATATATATATATATATATATATATATATATATATATATATACAGATATGTTAACTGTTATATAATTTTTCAAAACAGATATAATGAAATTGCGCAAATGAGACATGGCAAGGGCCTCGGTGACTTGAGGTACAAAAAACTTTAGTCCGAGCGGTTTCAATCAAGGTGGATCTCATCAGGGACTGGAGACTAACTGCCATGCGGCCCACTTATATATGTCACGGTAACTTTGCCGTTACTAAGGGCTTTACCTATATTATATAGTCAGGAGCATGATGTCCTGATTGTGATTGGTTATTCACATTCATCAGGGAAGTTCAAAAATGCCTTTGAACATGGAATCTCTCCCAAATATGGAAAGATAATCCTATAGACTGTGGGATCAGTCATTGTACATAGTGGGGTGATGTGGGACCTAATATGGGTGACTCCACAATGGTTAGAAATGTTATTAAAACAGTTTCTGGGGCATAGTGTTTAGTTATTGTCATTGTCTTATAACAGTGTATGACTGAGGTCCAATATCAAGGGAAAATGTGCAACGACAATAAAAAAAAAAAAAAAGATATAATGAATAAAAGGAAAGAATTGCATGATTTTTTTAAGTTTTGAAATTCTAGTCTTTGAGATAAGAAAATTCTTTTTTTTTTTTTAAATGGACCCTGGTGTAAGACTTTGCTTTTCCGGTGCTTTATTGCACTTGCTTTTTGTAGGAGAGACATAGTTTGCATGACAACTTCAATTAATATACATGTACAATTTTTCACTTGCTGAACCCAGAAAATATATTCCAACTTTTAACATTGTTTATTCACATTCAATGGTGTTTTCGGAAATCTCTAATCGCACCATGAAATTTTGTTATAACACACTAATTACTTCTTTGCTAAATAAAACAAAAAAAAAACTCTTCCCTACCAATTTCATTGGTTCTATTAACATATATTTTTAGTATTATCTTGGATGTCCTGTGTTGGTTCTTCTCATTCAAACCTGAGCTAAAGGGACTCATTTGCATGTGTTTGCATACATGTATACTGAAACTAAAGTTCAGGTCAAATAGTCCTGTAAGTGCAGCTCTTGATAAAGGAGATTTAGACGAAGTATATGCTCATATAATGCATTGTGAAATCCATGAATTTAGTCTACTGTTCTCGTCCAGTGTGTATATATATCCCCGTGCATCCTTTTATGTACTGGAGGGCCTCCAGATTAGTCTTTGTATACTATTAGGCAATCCAGTCTGGTGCCATAATGGCATTGACTGTGGTACTGATAGCATTCAATTCTATGTTTGGGACCTTTTAAAAGAAAAACTTAAACCTTCTTCCAAACAGTAATTCATAGCACAAATATTAACCTCAAAGGATAATTCTGTATTTTATTTGCAAATTGTCTTCAAATCATAAAATGTGCATTTATGCAAGAAAAAAAAACTTCTGACAGTATGTTCTACAATACTTTCATATTCAGCATTTTTTTTTTTTCATATCATGCAGTATTTTATATATTGAACACAGATCTAGCAGTATTAAAAGTTACATGTACTTCCATGCCATGATATTTTTAGGTATACAGGTTTAGTCAGGTCAATTTACTATCCAGTCTTTGGTATAAACCCTTTTATATATTTTTCTTTTATGACTTGGCTTCACATGCTTTTGCACAGCCTGACTGAACATCAGTGACTCGGTCCACCTACATTTACCAGTACCATAGGCTAACCTTGATAATATGCTCCTATATTTTCATTTCAAGATATGAGGATTTTGATACTTGTTCAAATGCTTTTGATTGTGCATGTTTGAATATAAATGGGGCCAGAGTCTGTAGAAATGACCTAAAAAGGCTTCTTCACCATGACAAGATGCGTAGGTGTATTGTGTACACAAGAACTACACATCATCAGTATAATGGATCAAAAGTGACAACAGCGTGCCATAGGTATTATGCACAGAGGGAAATGTCACGCAAGGATCATTCCAAAGCTAAGGCAAGGGGTGGGGAGTCTAAAAGTCTGGTGCCATAATGCATTAACTGTGGTACTGATAGCATTCCCAAAACTATAAATTTGCTATAACATAACTGTGATTCATTCTATCTCTTCTCTTCCATATTGATGGGCGGTCCTATTTGATTTGTATTGGAGAGTTGCAAAATAAAAACTTTGTTGCAGATCATTACCAATAAATCTGGATCGCATATTACCTGATTACTGGTAAAATATTGATCAAATTGGTTTCTTTTGCACTTCTGGCATTTAAATTCCAAAGCGCATGTGTCAATGATAATGACAATGTTAATGATATTGATGTGTCAGTCATGCCATGGAGGAGTTACAAATTGTTCCTCTATTCGGCATTACCATGGTCCTGGACATGGTAAAATCCGCATTGCTGTCGAGAAGTCCTGAATTGCAGGCACCCTGAACACGTGAAACTTAGACTGCAAGCATAAGCCTGTCACTGAGCATCAGTGTCGGATAATGATGTGGCCTGTCACTGTGTCAGTACCAACCAGGCCTAGCCCCAGATTCAGAATCTAGGGCTGGATATGGTACTGTTACTCCTGCTTGTGTATCAGAATTAAAGTTCCTCATTATCGCTCAAAGTAGCTGAACATGTTCCCTTTTGACATAATTTACTTTTTACATCATAAAGCTATGCATGAAATGAACGTAGTCATTTTGACCTGAAGACTTCGATGCCCGGCCGGCTGACTCGGAGCCCTCTTGTCCAGCTGCTGCCTCATGACCATCTTGCGAGGGCACCTGCTCCTTTGACATGCTTGCTGGCATGTGCATTCAGTAATTAGGTCGCAGCCTCGTTTCTGGAAAACACACAATGGTGAC
Source organism: Hermodice carunculata (assembly GCA_964020975.1). Classification (NCBI taxonomy): domain Eukaryota; kingdom Metazoa; phylum Annelida; class Polychaeta; order Eunicida; family Amphinomidae; genus Hermodice; species Hermodice carunculata. The sequence continues at coordinate 18,478,731 of OZ026614.1, forward strand.
TCACAGTCTATCCATGTCATAGCAATGTACATGAGTCAATGTTATAATTGTGGAGTATTGTATTTACAAGATTCATGAACAATATGGATTTTCTGTAAATTCGTCAATTTTAGCTGAGACGATTCGCCTGTGTTGTGACTGTGTCAGGTGGCGGTGAAGCATTGTGGGATACTACACGCATGCGCAGCGAGGTGAATTTCGGGTCGTCAGAAAACATTGCAAGCTGTTGACATCGCGTTTTGGTCAAATTTGGCTTGTTGTCACCAACACCATGGGGTTTCGTAACATGACCTAGCACCATAAGGTGGGCACAGTCAATCAGGACCTGTTTTAACCCTTTTGTATGTAGTGTAAGCCACATCATAACGTTTCTTCTGGGCAGTCATATAACGGGAAATCCAGCCCATGATAAATCGGTCGCCGTACGCTCCTGTGTTAACCGAGTCTCCCACCAAGTTGTCGGAAGAAAACATCAGTGACATGCCGAAGCTGGCAAGAAAGTGGCAGGTCTTCCCGGGCAGGAATAAATTTTACTGCAATGGACGCATTATGATGGCCAAACAGACGGGGATATTTTACTTCACTGTCTTTCTCATCGTTGTGACTTGCGGCCTTTTCTTTGGATTCGAGTAAGTGGTTGAAAAAATGTGAACAGGTTTGGAGTGTGTGTTACTGTACTATCATAGTATTAGTCACGAGGGCTGTCCCAAAATTCTGTGCAATTTCTGAGGTATTTAAACAGTTATAAGCAGATCATATCAATAAAATTCATCTTCTCCGGAGTTTTCCACATTCAGATTGCTTAATACTGATATTACAAGGCAAAGCCGATAATAGTATAATAATACTTCTGATGAATATACAGCTTCTCTGCAAGTTTTTTATTCACATATCAAAAAGCTTCGTTTTTCATGTCAAGGTTGGTCACTGACAAGAACCAAGAGTGTAGGGGTGTTAGGCCAAGTGTACAGAGTGAGATGAGTTGTCAAAAGTACTTTCACATGTATGTGTTCTGTTAGGTAGCTGTTGAGAGCCTTTAGATTTTATCATGGACCTTTGAAATTGAGAGGTAGGCTATAGTATAGGGGCAGGGTCTATAATATGGAAGTCAAAATCGTGAGGTTCTGACACTCTGACTCAAATTTTCAGCCACAACCTTTGATAGAACAATTGAGCACTGTAAAGACTGCATGACACACTGTCATGAAACAGTGTCTGTGTACTGTACTATGAACTAAGCATCCCCCCCCCCAAAAAAAAAAAAAAGAAAATTAAAGTACATGTTTTTACTAAAATGAATTTAAAAATCCAGTGATGTTCCCCGAATGTTCGCTGTTACCTACCAAACTTTGTTTCCATCTTATTCATTCTCCGTGCCAAGGACAGTTACTCTTGCACTATCCCAGACCCAATGTACCGGTTGTCAAATTTGGGGTCAAATGAAAAGTTCTGCCATTTTGGCTCATCAAGAGAGTCAATTTACACACAGGTATATAATTCATTTTCATAACATATTACATGATCTGTTCATCTGTAGTCAGGGACAAGTTGCCTGTCATATGTACCACCACATGACTTCACTCCCCATACTAATATTGTGTTAAGGTTTGTGGCTTTACTTGGCCTGTTACAGTAATCTTGTCTAAAAGATAAATTTTTTTTACCACAGTTTTCAAGTCCCAAGGCAAGAAGCAGGTATCTGATATGCAAAACAAAATTTGGCTATGATACTGTGTCAGTTTGTGTTGCATATTTACCATCTTTACAGGTTTTGTCATGATCAAAGATGTGAAACTGAATGTAGTGTTTTCAAGATCTGGTGCAGTCTCTTTTTTTTTTGTTGGTTTTTTTTTTTTTTTTTTTGTGTTTAATAGACAGCTTGCCTTTGTCAACCTTTGACTATGGTAGACAAAACTCAATATTTTGGCTGTTGACACTGGAAAGTATGCAAGACTTATGTTCACACTGAGTGATAAATAATAGTATTATCATCATATATTGCATAGTTGTACTATACATGCACATGTATATGCAAGACTTGCTGTGGAGAATATTGGTATGTATATATATTTTTTTGGGGGGGGGGAGGGGGTCTAATCTGAAGGCAAATAAGCTACTGAAGTTCCCGCTACACAATACACATCTGTTGGTGTGGTGGCACTACATTGATGACATTTTTTTTTTCATCTGGACATTTGGTGAACAACAGTTATCAGAATTTGTGCTATACCTCAACAACTGTCATCAAACTATAAAGTTTTCTGTGGAATCATCTTCTACGGAGATCACTTTCCTTGACACCATAGTCAGAATTGATGATCATAGGAAGACAAACACCTCCTTAGATACCAAACCCACAGATGCACACATGGATCTACATTACAGGTCAGCTCACCCCAGACATTGCAAACAAGGGGGCCCATATAGCCAGGTACTACAGGTAAAAAAAATTTGTACCCACCCAGAGGATTGTGACACCAATGCTCAAATATACTCGGGTATTACCATTTGAGGAGCTACCCACCCCATACTTTACAAGTGACTCTTGACCAAGTACGTCTCCTAGACAGGACATCTCTCTTGTCACCAACACGGCCAGCTAACTGAGAGGAAACAAGCGACCCACCTTAAATCACACAGTACAACCCAGCCTTGCCACCTTTGAAGAAAAATTATTAGAAGGAACTGGGGCACAATGTAAGCTGTCAGATGTACATCAGTGCTAGAAAACCAAAAAGTGGTGCTAGGATTCAGAAGGGCTAGGAATCTAAAAGATGCCCTGACTCAGTCTTGAATCAGATACCCACCACCACAAACCACATATACCAGTAGTGTCTGGAAGAATCCATGCAATACACTTAATTGCAGATATTACCCTAAAATGGACACAGGGAGGCACTATCACAAATACACATGCAAGGCATTCATTGCAGGAACCAACCCCCAGGGGGAGGTTCCTGCAAACACAACAATTTAGTTTACCTCCTCACATGCTTGGTGTGTAAGAAACAATATGTTGGACAAACAGACAGGATCCTCATGGACAGACTATGGGAACACTTCTATGTATATCAATGAGACTGACTATACACAACCCCTTGGCAGGCACTTTGCTCTCCCAAACCATTGTTCTCCAAAACTCGCTATTTAAATTCTTGAATACATATGCACACCCCCAACTTTGAACAAGACACTGAAACTCAGGCTTGCAAGGGAAACACATTGGTTCCTCCAACTGTGCACTACAGAACTTTTTGGTTTCAATGTTATGGGCAGATGAACTCCTTGTTCAATCTTATGCAAAATTTAAAATTTTTACCTCAACTCATAAGCCAATGAGTCGTGAAAAATCTTTATGGAGTATAGAGGCTGTCACATGACACCACTGCCACAATACACTTATTGAGATGATCAGGGGTCATCTCGGTACAATGAGTGTCACAGTTGTGACACCTATTTGTACCCATGATGCATTGCAAACAGGGTTAGACATGACAACTACATGTATGTCGATTTTTACTATTGTCACGTCTCGTGCAACGCCAAGGGTGTGAAACATACACCTTGCCGTTAGTTACATGTATGTCACACCCAACTATATAAAGCATGTACATGTACACACGACCATCACATCAGCCTCTGATGAGGCATGCATAAACTGAACTATGTCTAGCCAATGCAGATAATATGCAGCAAAACTCAGTGTCTGGTACTGTGTGCAAACATATACCCACACAATGACAGTTAATTGGCTCAGTTCTACAGTCACCCATATAAGAAACTCCCAAATGCTCATAAAATTTCAGTGCATATTCAGGGCTGTGAAGAAGACACTAACTCATGCATGCTGAAAAGCCCAATATGAAGCTGCAGATCACCACAAAGCCAGCCTTTTTTATCTATTCTTATAGGTTTAATGAACAAGTATACATTGTGAGAGGAATAAGTGGGTGTGGAATGAATGTAGGAAGTTTCAAATTCTGCTTAACCATGTTGCAATATATATGCTGCAGCTGATACTTGACACCCATTTCAACACTCAACTCTCCGAAGTTTTGTTTCTTTCCATTTGTTCACACTTCAAATAATAATATTACCATTAAATCATATGTATCTCAAAGCTTGACATTTTGTGGGATGTGAACTTCATAGATAAGATGTACAAGTGACAACTAAAAAGAATCATTTGATTCAACTGCAGGTAAATATATGATAATTATACATGTTTGTACTTTTTCTTGATGTAGGAAGGTGGGGGCACTCCCCACAATCAATATGGGTATGCATCACTTACCATGCTTACGGTATTCAACCAATCTAATTTGGAAGTGAGGGGGGTCTTTTGAAGGTGGTACAGGGCTACCTGTATTGAAAGGCCACCTTTTCAACATAATTTACTTGAAACTGTTCATCTAAGTTTCACCTGTGTTGAGGGACCACAATTTGGTATTTCCCTTGGGGTGGCCTAGAAGTTGAGAATTTGAGGACAGGCTTCACTGTACTGACAAAATTCTCCCAAAAGGAGCCCCACCAATGGCAGAAAAGGGGACTCTTTCAGAGGAAAGATGGAAGCAGGTCTTGGGCAGCAAGTGAAAAAACAAAAAAGGGTGGTCTTTGAATAGCTAGGTATATAATTATGGAGTGGCCTTCACACATGAACATAGATCATTTTAAGCTCTGCTGACCTAAGGTTGCAGAGCTTATAGGATTGCTCATGTCTGTCCGTAATTTTTTGGGTTGCTCATGTCTGTCTGTAATTTTTTGGGTTGTGAACACGTTACTATCCACAGTTTTCAAGTTAGCCAAATATAATTTGTAGGACTTATAGGGTTTATGGAAATCTGGGTCCCTCTAGATATTGGTGATACCACCTACATTATTATGTAATAAAGGGGTCAAAATATGAAAATCTTGTGAACACTCTAGCATCTTTAATTTTTTGGCAGATGTTCACTAAATGTGGTGGGATTGTGTGTGTGTGGGGGGGGGGGGGGTCAAAGTCTAAGTTGCTAATGATACTAGTTGGGCCACTTATAATTTGACAGAAATTATGAGCCAAAATGTGTTAAGATATATAATTCCATATTTGGAAAAGCAATTAGATTAGACTTGCCAAATTTATAGGATATATAGACTGTGTCCAAAGCTGGAATGTTGTATAAAATCAGTGACCTTGACATATTTTTGTGAGGTCACCATGCCTGTAAAGTTTAAAGAGGCAATTTTGTAATGACAGGGTGTAGCTTGGATATATCAATGGCGATGTCAGCACAGCATCAAGCCCATGGGCCTCTTGTATTACATAAGCTGGGTGACCTTGATCTTCTGTCCCAAGGTCACCGAGGACATAAAGTTAAGGACTCGCTCATTGCTGTCTTGGCGCATGCAACAATATCCATCACAGGAATTGAACAAATAAGTTATGATTACATGTGGAGCGACATGCCATCTGGTGAACAAATCAGACAGGAAAATCACATTTATAAGTGTTGTATGTTCAGAAGCCACTTGAGGACGCGCAACTTC